>WBMW01002179.1:298569-394455 GCA_013396635.1 Penelope pileata | reverse complement strand
TAAATAATTTTTTTTTTTTTTCAAATATAAAAAAAAAAAAAAAAAAAAAAAAAGGGTTTTCCCTAATCTAGGGAGAAGAATGAGTTCTAGGAAGCTTGAGGGAAGGAATTTATTTAAATTGGGAAGAAAAATAAAAGCTAAGCTTCATTATTAAGCTGTGAATGCGAAGAACACTTCTTACACAATGGTTTTAGACAAATGTAAGCTAATACAAAAAGATGCAGACTACAACTTGATGATTAAATTGTTAAATACTGTTGTAATCTTACTACAGATTAGTTTTCAGGTGTTTTTTTTTTTTTTGCTGCTGTTAAGTTTTGGAGCCTAACTCTATTAAGGGTGCTTGTAGTGCAAGAGACACCTCTAATAATGCATCCAGAATGGTTGCAGGCCAAAGCATTAACCTCCAGTGACCAGTGTACCAGCAAATTCTGATGATAAAGGGAAAAGAAAAACAAAAAATCCCAGTAACTGACAGTGACTATTTCCTTACCTGATATCCTCTTTTAAAATAGAATCAACTGCTTCATTGCATGTGCTGTTCCTTTTTCCAAGGCACTAGTGTGTAGCAATAAAACTGCCACTTAGTGGAAGTAGGTCCAATTACTTTGCTGTAAAGCCTTCGCACCTAGCAGTGAGTGCAGCATCTTGTGTCTGAACCCGTCAGTTATGGGCTCCCTACCAGTGTCTGCGTGTCAGCTGGGAAGGGTGGTGTAATCGTCTCAGTTAATGAGAAGGTGATGTTGCACTGGGAGCACTGCTGACAGTGCTTTGTGATAAAGCATTCCTGTAACTTGGTCAGCTTCGAGCGTTTTTGTGAAAAGATGCCTAAGTTACGTCCTGTTTGCTGTAGACCTTTCCAGTAGCTTTGGGTTAAATTTTACAGGGAAATGTTATTTCTGCAGATGCTTGGAGTCAGTGTATATGAATACAGTTAAGGAGCCCTGAAAGAATGAGCAAAGGTATCTGGTGAAAAAGTACATCAAACCGATCGGAGGGATGGATGGCATCAAACTGCAAATAAAAATAAGTTTATGATGGCATCTCAAGACTATTATAATGTATGTGCAAATAGAGCATTTAGTCAGGTTTGATACTGACTGTCACGTGAAGTTCCCGTCGGTAGGGCTGTACTGACTGGACTGTACCTGTGGAAGGGGTGTTGCTGTGTGCCCAGCCCTCTCCCCAGCTCTGGAAAGAGCACCTTGCTCAGGAGGCTGGGAATGTTGCCACAGAACAGTGGCTGGGGTGTGTGTCATTCTTCACATTTGAGCTCAAAGTGTTTTCACCAGTGTCTCTATCCTTGTAAATCTCCAAAGCTCTTTGGTCCCAGCTCCTTTGTGGTTCTGTTTTCCTGAAGGATGCCTTTTTGTGCTTTGTGATAAGGGAGGGGAAAAACCCTCTGCACACTAGTGGTATTGAGTTCCTATGAAAGAATGAATAACCTCATTCTCTTCTTTGTTGTCTTCAGTCTAGCCGATATCCACTTCATTTATGGCATAAAGTTTTGATGAGGAGTTAGTTCTGGGATGTTCTGTATTTCAGTCAGATGAAGTTGGAAGTTGATCTCCAGAAGCAGTGAATTATCTTTGGGTTTCATCCGGTTCCATCACTTACCAATGCACTTAGAGGTCATCTGGGCTGTGCACAAAGTGTATTTTCTGCACCCCATAGCCGGAACCAGCGAAGTTGACTAACGTTTATGGAATTTGGCAGTGCTCGCTGGTTCTTTATGCCTTGAGAATTCTTGACTCGGTCATTTTTGCTACTGAGAAGTAGAGACTGGCTAATTTAGCATTTCATGTGAGAACCACGGGTCATGTAACAGATTTACTTAGTCCAGACCTTGTCTCAACACCTGTGTGGCTGAGAATCCTTTGTTTCCCTCTCAGCACAACCAGTTCTAAGTTCATCTATTACTCTTCCCCCCCTTCCTGTAATTCATCTGTATCACTCCACCCCCCCCACCCCAGGTGCCACCCTGCTCTTTCTCTGAAATACTTGAATGTGTTTGGAAGAAAAAATCCTCTTTCAAAAAAGAGTATGTAGTGGCTGTCCATGTGGAATTAAGGATGTGCATCAGTAATTTACTGCTGTGTCTTTCCCCCTTACGTGAGCTTTGTCTAAAGGTCGCTTTACATGATATGGTGTTAGGGGATGCAGCCATACCTGCTGTGCGCTGTCTCACTGGCGTTTGTGTTCTGTGCTGTGGGGTTGGAGTCTGCTGTTGCTCACTCACACGTTGGGAACTCCGGCTGATCCTGATAAGCATTCCTGGCGCAGCTGCAGATACATTCATCACCTCACCAAAGGAAAGCCAAACAGCTGTAAATAAAACAATCCTAGATAGTATCTAGACGCAGGACTGAAGCGGTGCCTGCTCTTTCTGTAGCTGCTGAGCACTTCATAGTTTTTGTTCAGGATCTGGCGTATTTCAGCGCAGAGTTAGCGGCAAGCTGAGTTGTGTGAACTTACAGTCAGCCCTGAGTCTTTGCTGTCTGTAGCTGTATTGAATGCTTTGAGCTAAAGGATATCAGTTTATAAGTGAAGGTCTGTGTACATTCCTTATTTACATTCTTGTGGATTGTCTTTAATTCAAAGCCTGGCATACAATGCACTTCAGTTCCAGCTTTTTTTTTTTTTTTTTGTCACAGTTCTTACAGCTACAGTCTGCATGGACATCTTTTTCTAAATATATGTCTCCAAAGGTCTTTGCCTGTTTCGGTTTTGCATACTTTTTGTTCACTGAAATATGTTTCTTAAATGTTCAGTGTTGGAGTGCAGTGGAAAGGTGTGGGTTGTGTGATCCCTCAGCCCTTCTTCTCTATGTTGCACTGTATTCAGTTTTCAGGTAATATTCAGGCAGTGGGGCATACTTAGATCAGTTGTTATTCAGATTCAGTATAAAATCAGAATGCTTTTATTTTTTAAATTACAGTCCAATTCAGATTTGGAACTCTTCAAATGTTCTAGATTCTTTTTGTTTTTGTATCTGTGCTCTGAATGTTGGACTGTTGAGATTCTGTGCTAGAAATCCGCGTTTTTTTTTTTCCTGTTTTCTTTCTCAGAGAAGTGTCTCTTCCCTCCCACCCTGAGCATTCAACCTCCAGGATAAATAGAATTTATCTTCTTGCTCTCTCATGATAGCGGAGTTTCTTAGGTGAGAAAGATAACCACCTTCCCTTCCTTGCAAGAAACGAGACTTCCAATTTATTAGCCCTTTTGATTTATCATCTAAATACAGCTAAAGACCAAGAAATACTCCAGTCCCTCTTCACAAGCAGTGCCTCTGAGGTACAGAAGAGACTCCTCGTGCCCCTGTTCTGCTGTGGCCCCCGGTGCGCAGGTGTTCAAGTGGCTTACACAGAGGGAACCTGCTCAGCCTGCTCTCTTTGCCATACTTACGAGGCTCCTCAAGGGTTATAGTGTGTTTGTGTTCTATTGTTTGTCTTTCAGGAGCTCAGAGCAGTGTCATTTGAACTAGAATGTTTTTTTAAAATGAAAATGAGGTGTGATGGTGTGTAGCAAGCATCCTCATCTTGAGGGACTGCCCGAGCTGGATGGATGCCTGCTGGTGGCTAAGTCTGGCTTGCTGTAAGGAGGGGGCTATTAAAATTTATAGATGTGTGTCTGTCTGTCTACTCAGTTAAAAAACAAAACAAAACAAAAAGTTATTAATTGTACCTGGAAAAGAATTAGAGAAAGGAAGAACAAGAACAGAAGTCGCGTGTGTTTCATCCATCCAAAGTAGTGTTTGGGGTGTGGTGGTACCCCAAAGAGGGGCGAGGGAGGCAGAGCGGAGAGGTGGTCAGACCGTGCTCACCTCCGGCTGTTGTGCTTTGACGTGTAGTTGTGGTAGTGTGTAGTCCTATTAATTTCTGAAATAATAATCAGCTAAAGATGCTGCAGAACAAGGGGTGTTCTAGTCCCTCTGGTGACTACTTCTTGACCATGTAGCATGTAGAATAGAACTCACAGTGCTGTGCTTTTGCTGTGCTGTTTGCATTTGGAAAGCCAAACGGAGACGGTGCGTTCTGGTTGCAGGCCAGGTCCGTCTGCACTCTGTATTCCCCTTGACTTCCAAGAAAAGCAGGGGAAGGCTTCTCTGTGCTTTCACAGACGTGTGATGGTTTTTCTGTCTGTAGTCTGTGGTGTTCCACAGACCTCACTCGTGAGTTGTTGGGTTGTCTGTTTTGCTTTTTGCACTCTGGTCCTTAAGAGCCGACACTGCGAGCAGACTTCACTAAAAGTTCAGGCTCTGAGTTAAAGCCCGCCTCAGTGACCAAGGTGGATCTGTTCCTGCACTTACTGATCTGGTTACAGCCTCTGTTTCGATGTCAGGGTTTTAGCGCCTTCAGAAATGGGGAGTTTTAAAATTGTTTATTTAAAGTGACCTTTTGTAAAACTTTGCGTTCCCCTGAGACTGTTGGCTACTTTGTGACTCCACCCCTTGGCAATGTCACACCCAACCCTGATTTGGGGGGGAGAGGGGGGGGAAGGATGGGGTGGATTTTGCACAAATAATCTTGAAAGATTGAGTGACTGAATCTGAACAAAAAGTTAATGTGTATGGAGAAAAATGCATAAAATGAGGTCTTTCATCAATAGCTTGCTTGGAGTAACTTCCTCTGTTATGGTCTAAGAGCAAATCTAAAAGGGTGAACTGTGCTTTGGAAAAATGTCTTTGTTTCAGCTCCTGTTTGAATGTTGTATTTATTCCTGGTAGGAATAAATTCAATTAACAGCAATTGTTTTGCAATTGCAATTGTACTTGCAATTCTGCTCTGTTGTCGAATGATGTGAAGAGAAGTTCTTAACTTCTCTGAAAATCCAAGTTTGTGCTTTGGCCTGAAACAAAGAATCACATTGTTTAGAGTGACTTCCTGTAAGGGAAACACGAGGTCACGGCCTGAATCAGTGATTGAGCACCTGGTGGAGGGTGATGGCTGGCCCAGGGAGCACCTGTGCCCCTCTCCAGGGGAGCAGGAGGGGTGGAGCCAGGGTGGGGCTGCCCTGGGCTCATTTAAGAGCCAGCCACCGAGGGGAAAACATCTCTCTTGTGGGATCTGGTTGCTCCTGGGGGAAGTGTCATCCTCTTAGTGGAGGATCACCATCATGTGAGTCTGAAACCTTTGTTTATGACTATTAAACTATTCAATACTTTACCTGGGCTTGCTAGAAATCTATCTGAAGTGATCTTGCTTCTTCATTTGCATGACACATCCCGTGATCTCTAATTTTGTTTTTGATGTTGAAAGCAGGACAGATAAAATGACTCAAACCAAGCATGATCAGAACAAGGGCATCCTTTTACAGTAAACACCTGTGCTAAAAAGCATATCGATCTTGGGAGAGGTTCAGCTTTTTTTGTGGTTGAGGTATACTGAATCCTTGGAAAAGGATGGCCCTTCATGCTCCTGTGCAGATAACTTCCTGCTTCTTTCAGAAATGTACTTGTTTGGGGATTCTTCCCTTACTTTGCTTCCTGTGTGTTCCTCATGCCTGCAGGTACTTAGAATTTTTGTTTGATTGGAGTGTGACTAGAGCTTGGAGATGGTTACAGTCTGACCATTGGCTGTGAATTAATAAGGGATGCCTGCTTAGGGGGAATTTTAGATAGGAGCTGGCTGCTGGTGTTTGTGGGACCATGCTGTGCTCAGGTGTTGTCATCTGCTATCCTTTTAATTTTCTTGAGGTGATTAGGTAAGTGACTACTTGGTGAAAACTCATTTTCAGAGCCCTCAGCAAAGCAGGCAGTGGTATTGTTACTTGGTCACCTCAGCTGTGTGCTTCAATGCGTTCCAGCTATGTGATGCAGCCCTTGCTCAGGCAGCAGTGGGCTGCTTCCTGCAGGACAGTGTGGGGGAGCTTCTGGTGGGGGTGCCCGAGTGCTCCCTGTGCTGCCAGGGCGGTAGAGGGCTGTGAGAATTCTTGCCCGCTGAGTGTCTTGGGGACTTAGGGTAAGTAATGTTTTCAGGGCTACATGCTTGTAACTGTCTCGGCTGAAATGGAGCAGTGGAACCCAAAGGTTGCCTTCCCTCTGTTCTGGAAGTTGGCGAGCAGGCGGCCTGCTGCGGGCTCAGGCAGCCCTCCTGCAGGAGGGCTGGTTTGGGTCCGGTCAGCACAAGGTGCCAGTTCAGTCAGTGTCTGCAATGGACTTGATCTCTTGTGCAGGAAGCTGTCAGTCTCTGCTTCTTACAGCAGCCTCGTTTGATTTCTATTTTTTAAAAATGCAGTCTCTTGCAATGTATATGGCTCTACAGTTAGAGCTGTCCTCACGTGTATGCGGTGGAGGTGCTCCTTGTCTGCCAGGAGGAGGAGGCGCGGTACGCGGCTGGTGCTGCTCTGTATGAGCAGGTGGAAGTGCCTGCCGGTTCTGTTGCTGCCAAGTTCCAGGTGCTCAGCTCTGGTTCATCCCTCAGAAATCCTACTGCTGGGACTGGGGAGTACTTAGCCTTCAGCAGAGAGATATGTATTGTGTAGCTCTTTGCATCCTGATCAGCTGCTGATTTTGGGAACTCAGCATTCATATTTCCATGGAGCTGAAGGCCCACTTCCGCTGGTGGTGATGATGGTGGCCAGGCTGCTGGCAGGTGACGTGCTCCGAGCAGGAGGCACCACAGGCTCCTCGGGAGTGGCTGCGGTACACAGCCAGACAGCGAGTGCTGGAGGCTGGGTGAGTTCAGTGCTGAGTTCTGAGAAGGAGCTGGAGATGAAGATGAAGGCTGTGACCAAGCTCATCCTTCCTGTGGTCAGCTCTGCGTGCTGTGGTTTGGGTCACTGGTGCTCAGTGTTACTTGGCTGTGGGTGCTGATGCATCCTGCGCACAGAAGTCGTTGGGTACTTTGTACTGAGAGGTGATAGAGCACATGGCAATATAAGGGCTGCTCCAAAAGTAATGCCTCCTATTTTATGATGTTGGCCCATGACATCAGAGGTGGATGTTGGTGGTATGGCAGTAGAGGCTGAACCTTCCCACCAGTATTCTGTTCCATGTTGTTGCTGTGTGACAGATGGCAGCAGAGGGGCACTCTGACCCAATGGGGTCTGCCATGGAAGCACAGAAAAAGCAAAGGGGTGGCATTTAATTCCTCCATGTGGAAAAAACGACATTCATTGACGTTTGCTGATCATTGCCTGAGACCAAACAGTGGCTGTGAGCTCAGTGAGGAATGGGTGGTGCATTTCAGCAGTGGTGACGGTGGCTCACCTCTACTGGTGCAGATGTTTACGAGTGCAGCGTGCAGCTCTTGTTCAGTGCTTGCAAAAATGCAGAGCTAATGGTGGTGACTATGTTGAAAAATAGTGTTCTGTAGCTGAGAATGTACTCTGTCACGTAGTGTTATTGTGCCCTTTGTATCTGTTGTATTTTTCATGGAAATAAATAAGAGACATCACTTCTGGAGTGACCTATGTGCAATGCGCATGATTAGAACATGTAGAACATTCTCTCTCTTTCTCTCTGGTTGACATCAACTGAAAATATCCCCTTCATGAGGAAGTATATTGTGATTGCAGGTTTTTAATCTCTATTCTTGCACTGTCTAAGTGATGGAAAGCACCGTAGCTGGACTCTGTTTTTTGCCCCCAGACTTTGACCTGGTATTTATTCTATCTCTGTGGTTGTGGAGCAGATCTATGTGACTTTCACTCTATATGCATCCTTTTTTATGCTGTGTTTCACTGGAATCGAATTACTCCAGTGAAGCAGTAATGTGGAGGTGCTTCTAAAACATCAGCCTGAAACTGTGGGAGGAGTCTTACTGAGTCGTTCCCTTGCTTCTACAGTTTTTCAGTGCACCCTGCCCTTTTCCATGTTCAAATTCAAAAACTTTGGGTTAGGAGTTGCAAATCATTTTCTGTATTCTGCACAGGACAAGCAACAGCACCAAACAGTGATGAGCTGTGAGATTCGTGGACGGTGGTGTTTTATTGATGGGCCAGTAGAAATATGCTTGGACTTGTTAGTATTTTTTTTCTCGTTAAGACTCTGCAGATGTTCTTGTTAGTATAGCGTATTTCAAAATAAGTTGCTTTAGTTTTTCAAAAGAGCAGACTGACACTTTCCTGCTTCAATTCATGAGCTGGGAAGAGGATTCAAGATGGCCCTCCAAGGTTTTGATATGTCTATTCAAATTTAAAAAAAAAAAAGAGGATTGTCTTAATTAGAGTGATTGGTCTTTCACTTGAATGTTTACTCTTGACTGAAAACAAGTAGAGAACAATTCTTGAAATTATTTTACATTTGAATGCTGAAGGTGCTGCATTAGGTGGCAACAGCTGAGTTAGGATTCTGTGACGAGGTGAACATCAAACCTCCTTCCTTAATGTATGTCACTTCTCTGCCTACATCGTACTTGTGCATTCGTGTGACCTGGCTTTAGTTAATCATTTGGTACATATTTGCATAGTGATTCCTGGAAAGTGTTCTCCCACATGTAAAGGAAATGATGATAAACAGCTTTTAAGTGGCTTGATGTTGAACACAAACATGACTTGCAGCCCTAAGGTAAAATGCACGAGTCTAACTGCTCAGCATTCATTTGGGAAGTGCTCGTGTGCATTATACTTTATTTAGGTGATGTTTCTGTTGCATACCTCAGCTGAACTTCTGTATGGGGGCTATATATGCAGTGTGGTAAGATAACTTCTTCTCAGTCATGCTATTAGGATTTGTCAGCTTTTGAAGAAACCACGCTAGGGTCATGTAGGAAAAAGCACATCTACACGAGACCGTTTGGGGCGGTTACACAGCAGGCTGATGGATTGGAAGCCAACTGAGTTCTTAGTAGTTGGTTTCTTCCCCTCCTCCCTATTTTTGGTAGAACATATGTGCACAGAACATTGCAGTACTGGAAAGCAGTGCAAAGCAGGTATGAGAACATACAACATGGGGAAAGTCTGCATTTGCAGAAGAAATGTCCTACAGTGCGTAACAAACTGCCTTCAACTGCCCCTTCCTGTGGAAGAAAGGGCCTTTGTGCATGCAGGATATTCACAATCAAAGCTGGTTAAGGAGGTAAGTTTAAGGTAGGGTTTAGATGGTGCCTGGAACTTTGGTCCTCATTGTGATTTGTTAACGTGGGCAGTGTTTTGGGGGGTCTGGACTATTCTGTAGCTCAGAAGTCTCTTTGCAGTGGTTGAGCAGTTTCGCTCTTTGGAAGAATTGTTTCTGTAACTGTGCAGGGGGAATTTGCTCCACCTAGGCTGTGTACCAGTACTTAGTATTTGCTTCCTCAAAGTCCATAAAATAATTTATTTCTCTCTCTGCCTGTTTTAGTGGCTGTTTTCTAACTTTCAGGGATGAAGTTCTGGTTAAGTTAATAGAAATACTGGTGTGGGTCTGTGTTAGGAAGGGGCGGGTGTTCAGCCTTGTGCTCTGGTGGCTGCTGCCACTGGGGAGCCCCTGGGACCAAGCAGTCGAGGTGGCTGCACGCTGCGTGTCGGGGATTGGCAGCACCTAAAGGTTAAGCGTTTATTCTGTGGAGGGAACTGAGTGAACGTCATTGTAGTTCCTGTATTTTAGCGTGACTTGTTGTTTCTTTCTGTTAAAGATGTGGCTCTTGAAGCTGCATTTGCTCCAAGATTGGTGAGGAGTGGCATCATCTGCTCTTTCAGACTGATGCAGAGTTTGCTTTCTCTTGGTATGGCCTGTAACGAAAACACTGAATTGCTGTATTTGTTGTGGCCCACAGTAAAAGATTAGGATTTCGTTAAGCTTGATGGAATTTAGGGTGGCTGTTTGTCTTGGGCTTGTTTCCTGCCAACTTGCTGCATTCTATTAGGACAATACAGCTTTTACACTTTTTTTTCTTTGTTTCTCTTTCAAAGACACATCTGGGTTGGTACGGCTACAGAATCACAAATAGAAGCCAACACTGAAAATGAAGTGTTCCAGTCAGCTCTTTCTTTCTTTCACATTGTCTCTATTCTGTGGATAGGACTCTTAAATGGCATAATAGGTGTAACAGACTCTAATGTATTTTCAGGCAAAAATGTTAGCCGCAGAGGTTTGTCTAATTAAGAGGGGTGGTTTTCAAGTATGCTGGTTTAGTATTAGTATTAACTATTTGCCTTATGCACTTGAATTTTAAAGTTAGTTTAAATGCACATTATAAAACACCATGCAAAATATTTTTTCTAGGCAGCCCTATGTCTGCAGTTCTAATTTTGTCTTTTTTCAGAAATTCTCAATTTTAGGAGCTCCATGCATAGTTTAAGAAGGGCATTGCTGGGAAGGAGGTGGGATATAAAGCTGCTTTGTCTGACAATAAAAACCTTGCAAGGTTGGGCTGAGAAAACTTGTTTCTCTTGCAGGATCCTACTTACTGGGTAAATATTCACCACCTGGAGTATACAGATGGAGGAATCCTGGACCCCGATGATGTGCTGGCAGATGTTGTGGAAGACAAAGATAAGGTAGGGCTTGAATGAAAGAAGGGCTTGCTTTTTTTGCTGTGTCTTTTCAAATAACTAATGCTACATTGTAGTTTCTTGGATCTCTGGAAGTGAGGTGTGTGTTGAATATCCTTAAATGAAACACATCTGCTCGTAAGTGCTGTAGCTCTGTTTCTGGAGTAGATCTGGGGAGGCAGGGGGGCAAGTGTGACCAAAGCCATGAAAGTAATCAGAGGAGCCTGGCAGCTGACACAGAACATAGCCTTTTTCAAGCAGTTCTGTGTTTCTTGTTGTTGTATGAAAATTGTGGTGCAGGAGTGGGAGTTCTACAAGACATCTCTTTTTATGCCGTTTAAAATGGCTTTGATAGTTTCTTCCACTGCTTTTTTGCTTAGAATTAAGGTTTTTTGTATCATCATTCAAATGTCATGGTTGAATGTGTGATAAAATAGACAAATCCTACACTGACAAGAGCAGCTGCCCCAACTGTGCTGCATTTCCAGAGGACTTCCTGTGATTTGTTGTTGAAGTTGGCTAGTTATTAATCTTGAAAGCTATGAGTCTCCTACGCTGAGCTCAAATGAGGTAGGTGTCCTCTCTAGGCAGACGAACAGTAGATGCAAGGAAGCCCCTTCTAATGTGCTTTTATAATTATCAGAAAAAATTAGCGTGGGAAATTGTTGATTTTATTCCAGCATAGAGGAGGATGGGTTTAATTTATAATACTTAGCTGGTTTGTGGTGTAAAATCAGAGGGAAGAAATGTCTAGTGACTTGAAACTGAAGATCTAAATGTGGTATGTGTTTATAGCTTCAAACAAACAGCTTTGTCTGCCGAAGGTGCCATATAGTTGATGACCTCAAAAGTAATTTTGTGGATTGCAAACAAATGATAGTTCTGCATGCTATTGGTTGCTCGCTAATTTAATAAAAAGGGCATCATTTTGGTTACAATTAATAGCATGCTGTTTCTCAGTACCTTATAAAATTGTCTGAGGAGTACTTTAGAGAAACTTTATGGGCATTTGTATGGGAATTCTTAAAAACAACGATGCTGTGTCGTTGTTGTTTTTTTCATGTTCAATTAGTATTTCTTGTTTGACCATATTTGTTGAAAGTGTACTTGAAACACCCTCAGACCTTTTTTCCTAGTAGTGTTTTGAGGCTTATGACTGCTCTCTGAGGATTAGCGCCGCTATATAAGGCGTAAGATGTCGTAAAATCAAATAAAGTTAAGGGAAACAGATTACTGGTCTCGTCAGTTAAGAAAAACTAACATGTCCCTCTACGTGGAACACTGACAAACACTCATGCAAATTTGGGCAGCAGTTTGCAGAGTATTTGGTATAACATCCAATTTTCTGCTTGTTCCTGAAACCTTGCTGTACTTTACCGGTGGCTATCGCTATGGTTAAGAATGTGTTGCTGATGAAATTTCTAGTTTGCATGCAGCTGTAGCTTCAAGCATCTTCTGTTATAAAAGTACTAGGTAGGATTCTGTGATTCTGAGGCTGCATTTTGGAAAGAGCGTAGGAAAACAGGATGCTCCTCACTGGAGCTGAGGTGCTTTAGAAGTACAGCACACTTCTCCATTTCCCTTCCTGTGATGTCTCAACTACGTGTGATACACATAAGGGAGATACGCCCATGTGTGGCTCTAGGTGATGCTTTGCTGCTGTTTTTCCTTCAGAAGGCCCTCGTGCACCAGTAGTAAGCAAGCCTACTGAGCAGGAGCAGCTGCAGTGACATATATGTATTTCGATTAAACTAGAGGAGGAGCACATAATGGGCCTACTGGTTGAGGGGTCAAAAGATCTTTTGTTTGAGTGGAAGTGGGCCATTGCACCTTCGAGTGTGTGTCTTGGGGCTGTTGATACTACCTGCCAGCAGGTTTCAGTATGATCAGATAAAGAACCCTAGAAAAGGGTTACAGGTGTGTTTTTAATGGTTTTATTGTGTTTATTCTTGTTGGCCTTTGAGCCTTGGCCTCTTCCGGCTGAGACTATTGGCTAGGGAAGCTTTAAGCTTTGCAAAAATGAGAGGAGGTATTGAGATCTAATAGATCTGATATCTGATGTGGTATTTCAAGTCCCTAAATAGATGAAGTGATCTCTGGTAGGTATAGCTGTGTGCTCGTTCCCTTTGGCAAGGGCAGTCTGTGTGAGTGATAGGTGAATAGGCTGCAGCGTTGTTGCTCTCTTGTCCTTGTCGTCCTTTCCTGTGTATCCAAGGCAGCAACGCAGTCTCATGAAATCAGTCATTCTATACAAAAATAAGCACTGCACTTAACCTCAGTGCCTTTAAACAAAATTGTTTGGCATTGCTGCCCATCAAGCTTTTTTGTAGTGCCCGAGGAAACTAGCTGGTTCTTTCTTCAGGCGTTGATCTGCTCTAGATCACGGTTTGATGGCAGTAAATTAGCATGGTTTCAGCGAAGCAGAATGCGCTTGCTAATTCGTTACAATTCTTTCACTGTAGCAACAAAACAGTGAATCAGGGAGCGCTATCAGATGTAATTTCTCTGGAGTTTTGCCGGCTCTTGACAGTCCTTAGCAACAGGCTGGCGAGGAGGCACGGCTCCTGGGGCGGTGAGCAGCCACGTGCTGCTGTGGGTCAGTGCCAGTGGGAGCAGCAGCGGGCAGGGCGAGGGCACCGGGCTGCCACAGCCTGCCTGGGAGGGAGCGGGTGGCAGCTCTGCTCGTCCCCACTTCACAGCTTCCTCTTGAACTCAAAATGAATTAAAAGCTGGATAATGGGCAGCACAGTGGGTGGAATTAATAGCTGTCAGCTGCATGGTTACGTGTGTTAGAGCAGGTAACTTGGTCTGTGTGCGTATAAACCAGGCCTGATTTAGCATGGCATGTGAAAGGTTGGGCAGTTCCTCATGGCAAGAGCCCTTCTTGCTGTCACTGCTGTAGCAATAATCTATGGCCTGAGCGGGGTGTCAAAGCAAGCCTTGAAGAGTTTTAAAATAATTTGTTTTCACTGAGCTATTTAGCCGAGTGCTTTGTGTCCTGATTGCTCTGAATGGTAGATTAATTCAAAAACTCAGGTTTTGTCTTTTGAATAAGAAAGAGGCTATTTAAATTGTCTGGTTTAGTGTTTTGCAGCTACAAATGGGGTCCTTTTTTGTACAGATCTCTCACTTGAAATTCCTTTTTTTTCCTCTGAGGAGAAAAAAAGTGCTGCAAGAAAACTTGTTGTACCAAAAATGAATACCAAATGTTTCCCTTCATATCATTGCATACACTGAACTTAACTGTGTAAACTTAATGTGCCCATCTACGTTTCCCTCTGATTTTATATGGAACCGTGTTTTCAAATACGCATGAACACCTAGGTAGACTAAAAGGATGTGATGAAGCTGCGTAGTGATAAGTTGAAACATGCTTATTTTATAGGAAAAGAGTTTAAATTGTTAATAACTTCCAAGAACTGAACAGTCCTGCTCTCTGCTTAAAAATGTATTTCCCTGACTAACCTGTCAACGTCTGTTCACATCTTGATGGGACTAAATACAAACGAGACAGGCTTACTGGTGTGCTGCAGTCAGCAGAGCCCTTCTGGAGCAGGACGTGATGGTCTGCTGTCACGTGTGTGTTTGCTTTTCCTTGGCAAGGCTCCCCATGCAACACACGTAATGCTGGCAGAAGCGTGGTGTTGCAGTATCTGCCACTTGGCCAGCAAAGCTGGGGAACTTACATGTGAGGGTACCATCCTCTGAGTGCTGCTGGCAGAAGATCTGCACTTGTCAGCCGAGAAGGTGCTGTAGTAGGTCTGACCTCTTCAGAGCCTTGTTAGTTAGCAGTGCAGTTGTCTTGTTTGTTTGTTTAAGGAGTGGAAGGAAAAGAGCATATGATGGTGGTGATTAGCATTGTGCTGGTATTGAGATAACCAGCATGCAGCGTGATCTTGGAAATACTTCTTTCTTGGGCTTTTCCTTTGAATACAGGTGACTCAAGTGTTGTTTTTAACAACAGCAGAAGGTTCTCAAAATGTGGAACAATGTAAATGAAATGCTGAAACAGTGACATTTAGTTAAAAGACTGCTAGTGATTGTAACTGTCATTTAAATGTTTCTCAGGATGATTTCAAGTATGAATTAAGCACAGTTCCAATTGTTTTAACTATGGTGTTAATGAAATAACAAATAGCAAAATCAACAAACTCTTCCTTCACAGTTCTCTAGCAGCAGAAATGTGATAGTGGGAAAAGGTGTGCTGGAGAAACTGTCTGCTGGCGGCTGCACGTGGTTGCTGAGCCCCTGTGTGCTGCTTCCAAGAAGCTGGAGGTCTGACTGGAGTTGTTTTTGTAGAGGATGCAAACGCTTCTGTCTAAAATAAGGGTTAAGAAGTTACTTAGCAAGTAGCTTGAGTTTCAGTGAAGAGTTTAAAGCAAGACCCTATTGTGAGCTCAGGCTTGGTTTGGAGCAGTTGTTTTAGCAAAACTACAGAAAAGCTGGGCTTCAGAGGCAAATATAAGCCTCCAGGTTTGATGTCACAGTACAAAGGAAGTGTCTCTTCGAGTACCTGGCAGACGTGTTTTCCTTGTAGCAGCTTCTGGACTGTGCAGTTTCCAGGTAGCTCTAGTCACCGAGTGCCGAGCATTACGGTGCTTGCACAGCGTGTGGGTTGTGGCCTCAATGTGACTCTGTAGACCTGCAGAGTTTTTGTTCCAGCTGGAAAGTGATGCCATGCTTTGAGGTGCAAAGTTTCAGTAACATGGTGGTGATTGCACCTTTGGACAGGTTCCCTTCCTCCTAAACATCATCTCCTTCTTTAAATGGGTAAGGAAGTCAGAACTGAAATAACAGTTACGTAAGTGAAGGGGGTGTGGCTGAGGAACATCTGAGGTGATGAAGGAAATGACTTCTGCGAGCAGGTTGATAACTGGTAAAATGAAGTCAGACTAGAAAGGCAAGGAGATAGGAGTATCTTGATTTTAATAAAATGCAATAATAATGGGCTCTGGGATTCTGAGGGAACTTCTCTCAGCAGGGGGCTGCAGCACTGCTCCTTCAGAAGCTTTCAGTGGCAGAGGCCTTGCTGTTGGCTTCCAGTGGGTCAGCAGAGCCTGAAAATGTTGAGCTTTACCCATTGTTGTGTCGTTTGATTGATATTCAGATGTTTGATCCATACAAATTACGTATACCTAAAATAGAGAAATTTTGTTCAGACTTCAGGCCTCTGTAATTGAACTGTCTAATATTTTCTCTTGGGTTTCATAACTTCCTGATAACTGGAATGCAGAATAGAGTTTTTTGTTCTTCAGCTTGTTATACGGCAGCATATTACACTTGTATAGAAAAGACAAGGCAAACTGTGTAAGGTTTTATTACAGCTGAGAGCTTCTACTTTGTGAGGTATATGCTGCAGTGCCTCTGTGTGGGTTGGTCTACAAGCTGCTTGGGTTGTTGCACCTTGTTCAGCTTCCCTGGAGAAGGTGCGTGTGGGTTTTTGTTTAATTTCCTTTGATACAAAGAGTGTGTGTGTGTGTAGGGTATATGTCTGGTAGCACGGAAGGCAGCCTAAGGATGTTACTTGCTTATGATGTGGAGGTGATGTTTTAAGTGTGAAATGGACGCAGTCCCTATTGATGTGTTGTAACTCACGTGCTCTGTTTCACAAAAGCTGCACAAGAGTAAACGTGGTAAAGGGGAAAAGTTGAAAGATATTTTTTACTGATTCTGGACTAGGTTTTTGACATGCAGTGTTTTGTTATGACATCTAGTTGATGAATACCATGGCCAAGTTACTGTTTTAATGTATGTGCTCTCATGGGCTGTTAAACTGGTTGCAGCATGTAAACCCTTCAGAGTTCAGCTGCTTGGTGCTGCTGGCAGTCTCGGCTGCTCTCCTGCAAGTCTGAATGCCTTGTTTGAGGGAACTGTGGTTCAGAGGCAGCTGGCTCTTGTGTTCGGTTCCTTGGTGCTAATGGGGTAAAATAGGGATTAGTACATCAAAACCCTGGAATGTTTTAAGGTGGGGAAAAAAAATGTTGCAGAACTGCAGCAAAGCTATGTGAGGGCTGCTGTTCTTTGGTTTTGATTTTTGATGTTTGATTTTTAAGTGTAGTTCTCAGGCTGTGGTTAATGACTCTGCCAGAATATTTCTCAGTATTCAACTACTACTGCTTCTGATTTCTGCATTCACATCCTGTGGTTTCAATAACGAGATCCTATAGGTATGCAAAGTCTTAAGATTTGATTAACAAAAAGGATAACTAGTAATTCATTCTGTCAAACCCTGAAATTAAGGTAGCTCTAACCTCCAAAGGTGTGATCACATTCTTAGCTTTGTTACATTCAGGATGTCCTGTTCCTTCCTTGTAAAATATTTTGTAATACGATGTTCCAGTCACCGTTTCCCATAATCAGAGTTATTGGGATGTGAAATTATTACCGTTGACAGTAATATGACAGTAATGCTTACTAAAATGTAGCTAGTTTTGAGAAAAGAAGGTACAAAACCACTTCTGTGAATAAAGCTTTAAAATATGGAGAAAAGAAGTGAGACACAAGAAAATCCCTGGGGCAGGATGGAGTAGAACAGAGCTGTCCTTCTGCACTGACTGCAGTGATGGCTTTCCCGTAATCTTGAGTTGCAGGCTTTCTTAAAACTTACTGGATTTGTTCCAAAGGACCACACCCGTATTTGCCAAAGCATGTTGAGTTTATATAGGCTTTATGTAGGGGTGGCTTTATTTTAAAATCGTATTGGGAGACATTCAGGTGGGAAGAACATCAACCTTGATTTGCAGACCATTTGAACTAAGTTAGTTTTGTGTTTGCTATTGATGAAATGGTATGCAAGCCAGTCAAGCTGTAGCTTTTTAGATTTTTATTTCTTAAATTATTTTAAAAAAAAAAAGCCCCACTTCTCAGGAGGAAAAGGTTTATTGCCATTTTGAGCCAGTGAAATCAAACATCTGCTTAGTAACTCGTGTGCAGTGGAGTATGCTGTGAGTCACCGTGTGCCTACATACATACCTGCGTACATACAAAGGTATTTTGATAGAAGTTTATTTTTGTAGTGGAATCTGAACTGTGAGCTCCAGAAGGACGATTTAAAAAAAAAAAAAAAAATCACCATCGTTAGTACTTACTAAGCAACATGTTATTTTGGTAATGCAGTTTTTAGAATACGGGTTATGAAGCTTTGCATTTTTATGAAATTTGTTTTAATTTCTTGCTGCAGAGGTGCCATGCATTATTCAAGATTACAAAATGCTCCTGAAATCCAAATCATTTGGATTTGCTGATGAGGATTTCAAGCTGTGTAATTACGAAACTGCATCCATGTAGGTTGGAAGTTCAGAACTCATTAGTGTAATCATTAAAATAACCATTTTTTAAGTGCAGTATTACATTCTGCGGTGTGCAATTACACCGTCATGTGCTCCTGGTTAGTAGAAACATTCTTGTAATAAACTTCAGGCCTAGCGAAATGTTCTTCAAGATAAGTTCATAGCTTTAAGAACAGACACCTGGTCAAATGTTGCTTAGCTTTTTGGAAAAGGTTCACTTGTATGGACTTGGAGCCGTAACGCAGTGCCTGTTGCGTAGATTAACCTCCTGTTTATGCTAGAAAACCATAAGCTTTTACATATTTAGTGCTACGTAATTTCATTTTTCTTAAAATAGGTGTAGTCTTAGAACATATTACGAGGGTTGCTTATTTCAGTCATACCTACTTTGAAAGTAAAAATGTGGTTATAAAGATTCTTACCAGATGGACTCCAATTTTTTTTTTTCCACTACAGTGTTTGGGTTTTAACATCTTCAGCTGTGAATTCTTTCTTAATATTTATAACCACGAGAGTTTTTCATTTTACTGTATTTTTTTTTTTAAAGAAATGTTTAATGCTGCAGTGGATCCGTGGCACTAATAGGATTCCTGGTAGTTCTGGAGCACAGCTGCCTGTTTGAATGCTAGGAAAGGAATTCTGGAGTTAGTGCTTTGTATCTAAGATGCATTTAAAATTTGCGCCTTTCTAATTTGATTTTTATACTGTTCTCTTTATCTTGTTTGTATTTTAGCATTTTAAAAAATTGTTATTTAAAAAAACAACAAAAAAAAAAACAGGAGGGAGAGGTTTGGGGGCCTGGATCACTTGTGTCTGACAGAATTCAGCTTTACCACTGCAACACTTTCTCAACCTGAGAATGTGTTTTGTCATCTGGGCGCTAAGGATTGCAGCTAATTGGTGGTAAGGCAGCTGAAACAATCGGTTTCTGCTCCTCAAACAATGGGAGGGAGGGAGGGAGGGAGTTCATCTGGAGTGCATCTTGTCAGAACTGCTGGCTGAAGAGACATTCCAGTGTCCTGCCAGAAGGGAATGTCGTGTCTCTTTTTGGAAGCCTAACCTGATACAAGCTGTTTTTTCTTAATGATTTTTCTTGATGTAACCAATATTTGGAATTCTGTCGAATCTTGTTCATTTTTAAATGTGTATACGCGTGTTTGTGTTGCTGTTTGCCAAGTGAGTGATGCACCTTGTGAAAATCAAGCAGCCTTCCTCTGGAAGTTAGGTAACGCTGCTGTTTCCAAACACTTGCCTAAATGTGATTTGTTTTTTCATGAAATGTAATGGTGATGAGTGATGTTGTGTGCTAAATGGAATACTTAAGAGGATGGCAACATGGGATGTATTGAAGATTTCTAGATGTATGTAGAGGTTTATATATAATGTATAGACACCTTTGTTAGAAAGAGAAATATTTAAGTTGAAATAATAACATTGTTTCAAATATTAAAACTAACTTATTTGATATATTAATCTGATACTAGAAATCTAAAATACTTGTATTCTTTCCTCCCCTATATTCAATTCCAGCAACTCCTTGAGAATCCCTGTGTGTCCTATCAGCATGTGTATAGATAATTTGTAGCTAGTGAGTGTTGTGTAAGAGTGGAAAATGAGTATTTCAGTATTTGTCTTACATAACTGGAATTAAAACTTGCATCTGCTTTAAGATATGCATTTTTACTACTGTGTGGTATCTGCAGTGGTTTCATACTAGTTGAGCTCTCATTCATGATGTTTGGCTGTATTCACCCTGGTGGCGAGGCAGCAGAGGTTGAACCTTCCCACCAGTATTCTGTTCCGTGTGACAGATGGCAGCAGAGGGGCAATCTGACCCAATGGGGTCTGACATGGAAGGGTGGATGGAGCAAAGGGATGGCATTGAATTCTTCCATGTGGAAAATGCAGCACCTATTGACATTTGTCAATGCTTGCTGAATGCTGATGGACACCAAACAGTGGCTGTGAGCACAGTGAGGGGTGATGATGTGTTTCAGCAGTGGCAACAGCAATGTGAGAGACAAACCACGTTCTGGATGCCTGTGCACAGCTGTCATCCATGAAATGAAGAGCATCTCAGTCAGCTCATCTGTGTGAATTGGCTAGTGCTGGTGGCTATGTTGAAAAATAGTGTTTTGTCGCTGAGAATGCGCACAAGCAAGTAGTGTTATTGTGCTCTTTGTATCTGTTGCAGTTTCTATAGAAATAAATAGGAGGCATTACTTTTGGAGTGACCAGTGTATTCAGCTTGGTTGGAGACTTTGTTTGTGGATGCTTTTTCTGTTACATCTTCTTGAAAATGGAACTGAAAGCAAGCAACAGTCAAAACTCAGGGTGAAAATGCGTGATGGGCTGGTTGGTGAAGCAGGCAGATGTGTGTTATGCGGCTTCCCAGAACAGCGTGCGAGCAGTACCTGCTTTACAGCGCTGGTTTTGCAGAGTTGTATTTTACCTCGTGGTGTGTGGTTTCGTAGTAGTTAAAAGGAAATAGCTTTAGATCTATGCCTTTTTTGTTAGTGTCCTTCTTTTAACAAATCAATTTTGTTGCTTTTAATTTGCTTTTAATTTTTTTTTTTAAATAAGAGCTAACTTTTTGGTGATTTCAAGTTCTGCTCTTATGATTATTTAGCAGGCTTTAGTAATTATAGTAATTAGTGTGGTTAGGGAAAAGAAATACACGTTTTCCAGTGCGTTTTTAACTTTAAGGTATAATTCTCAAGAGGATAATAAAATACACTATGGTAGATCTTGCAATCAAGTTAATGCAATCAACTTGCTAATCATTTTTTTTTGGAAGAATCTCCATTAGAGAAGATGAAGACTTGCACTTCTGCTGGAGAAATGTCTTCATTTGCTGCTGATTGAGGTTCTAAGCTTAAACTGCTAGGTTTAGCTTGACCCAGGTCCTATTAGCAGCACTTTCAAGTTCTGATTGCTTGCCTTCCTGGGACTACACAGACATCACCGACTGATAAGAAATCAAAGAACTGGATTTCAGAGTGCTGAGATTTTCCTGATCTTAATGTTTTATGACTTTAAAATGTGAGGAGTCTTTCATATAGAGCTAATGCATTTTATATTAACACTTCTGAAAAGTTTTTCTCAGATGGCATGTTACTTAGTTCTTTTTATGTTCAGTCTTTAAGGAAGGTTTCCCAATCTTTCTTTTATATCTTAATATCTACCCTATAAAAATGAAAGCTATAAGTAAGAACTGTATGACCAGGAAGTTCCCATAGCCCCATATGGGATAATGATAATGAGATGGACAAACAATGGGGCGACAGGAGCGAGGTGCCGTGCAATGCTCTGCTGCGCCTTTGTGGCACTGAAGCCAAATGGTTGGAGGAGGTATGAAGTGCATTGTGAGAACAACTTTGGTAACTGGGGGTGGTGGGCTTAGTTTCGAGATGGATCTATATGTGGTTAAAATTACCCACTGGCTTTGTTAACAACCTTTGTGTGAAACTTCAGTTCTTGCTTTTGCCCCTCAGAACTGGCTGTAACTGTGATGAGTAATAAAGTGATGACTTTTTCTTTTTAAACCTTGCTGGTATTTAAGATCCCATAATTTTTTCCTCAAATAATTTTGTGTTGTTTGGCATGAGTAGAGTAAAAAGTATTCTAAACTTTTTTTTTAAAAAAAAAACAACCTTGGGTTCCTTTTATTCTTATATTGACAAGAGTAATGATCTGGAGCATACTGTATAGGTGACCGTTCTTTTTCCTGCTCCAGTTTTGCAATGTACTGGAGACTGTTGGGTTTTTTTAGCTCTCTTTGTATGTTTTACTGAATTACAGAAAAATGTTTTTCCAACTTATACTTTCATCCACGATCATTCACAAAAGCAGTATTACTTAGTGAAAAAAGGGATGCTATCAATGGGAAGTATCACACTTGATGTGTCTTTTCCTTTTGTTCCTGATCTTGAACACGAAAGCATTGAATTGCTAAAATTAAGAATTGGGGGGATCCAATGCAAGAACTAGGATGGATCTCTGAGCGCAGATTTTAGATCTCTTCTGTGTTGTGTGAACCCAACTTGAAATCTCTTGAAGCTCTATTATATTTCATATTAGAAGTAGTTAGCATTTTTCTCCCCTCCCTTCACTCACCATCATTTTTAGAAGATGGTTCCAAAATGACTGACCTGTTGTTTAGAATTTTACCCCCCACCTTTCTGCAGGAGTTTGTCTGCCATGCGAGTATTTAACTAGCATGCAGGTATTTAAGCCAGCACTGGTCCAAGCGTGGTTGCATCTGTTGCAGTTTGGATTAGTTTTTCTATGTGTTGCTGTTCAAGGACTTCATGTATCAATTCCACCAATGGTGTCTTCCGTGACTTCTGTATTACGTTAATACTGCTTTGTCCTTCTTAGAAAGCATTTACCCTAATCTCACCAGGTTTGCCTTTGTCTCTTCTTGCAGCTATGCAGACACAGTGGTTGAGTGATACGCTTATCAAATGCTGGTGTTCGTCTTTCCCAATCAGTGCACTTCCAATTGGTAGCAAAAACTTCTTTAGGCCCATATGCGTGGTTGTGAAGGCATTAATGTAAAAACGCACGGAGCTCCTCTCACTGCAGCCTTCAAGGTCACTTAATTTTCCATGTATGAAGATTTTGTTCATGTTACGGGTTAAAATCTTAAATAGTGTTGTTTCTAAGATTCCTTGCAACATCTCAGTAGTCATTTCAGTTTGATGGAGAGTACTTGTTTTGGTGAAAGCTTTGTGGTCAAGTAGGCAGAAAGCAGACTGATTCTTTTATAGGGCATGGACAAGTATTCTTAGCATCTTCACAGGTCAAGCATATGTGGATGTCAGTTAACAAGTGGCATGCCTGTGTGACACCAAAGTCCAGGGAAAAGGAGGAAGGGTGTGCTTTGGTTCTTAGGATGCGGAAATAGTTCAGTGAGTTTTCTTCTATGTAATGGGATAGACTTGCATTTTTCATGAAAGTGCAACGTACTGTTTGAGTTGTTTAGCAAATTATTTTAAACTAAGGACCTGCTACCAATTTAACTTAAATACTTTAATTAGAGTAATTATTTACTATTAAATAATTTAATTCTCAGTTGGAATCTATTCCAGCAGCTTTCATATTACCATGCTCACAGTTGAGAGTTCCTGACAGGAGAAGGGGATCTCCAGCCTGTGGGTTTTGATAGGCTTGTTAATTAAGTCTATAGACTACATAAAGAAGCATCTCAGGTGACTTCTTTAATGTCTGAAGGGTGTGGTATTTGTGTCGTTACTGGGTGCAAACCTTTGATCTGTGAGCTTGACTGCTGTGATGGCAAGTCTGGCCGTTGTCGTATCGGGTCAGCGTGGTGGCTGTGCGGACAGGTTCTGCGCAATAAAGCAGCACTGCTGCTGCATGTTGTTTCTCAGAACTGATCTGTCAGCTCTCCAGAGGAAGGGTTAATTTCTCTGGTTGCTACCTAAATAAAACAAATGGTGGTTAATGCTTGCTCAGAAAGGTGGTCGGTTCCAAGGAAGTGGGTCATTGTGCCTGCTGTTCTGCGTACACTTCTAGGCGTTTGTTCAACGGTGTGCATGGTGATGGAAGTCTGTTCCTTTGTGATTTATAGAAGAGGCTGAATTCGGGACAGATTGACTCAAGATGCCTCTGGTTAGCTCCCAGGGGAGAACTGCTGTGAAATGGCCGAGGTGTCCTTGACTCTATGGATTTGGTGGGGACACTGTTCCTTTGTGCAGATGCAGTCCCCTGTATGCAGTGACTGCAATCTCTTGGTAATCCCAGTTTTTCCACAGGAAACGTTTCATACTTGGGTACAGAGTGGGCTTGCTGCTTTTGAGGAAGCATTTTGCTCCATGGATATTTGCGTGTTCATCTTTTACTTTCTGTAGAACAGAGCCTGGCCTTGGGATGTAATGCAAATAACCCTGGCACTCCTCATTGGGTTTCTGTCAGAGCTTCTAAAAGGCTTTAGGTAATTTCAAGATGATTCTAATGCAGCTTAAAGTTCTAATCCACACTTTGAAGTAGAGCAAATTCAAAAGGCTTCTTGTGCATGGCCATAGATTAAGTGTTTTTTGTACTTCAAAAAATATTTTTATTGAATATTCAGATTGATTGAATTCCTGGTGGTGATGGAAAGCAGAGCCCTTTGGTTACCCAGCAGCAGAGTGCAGCAGTTTACAATTATGGATTGAACAACCTGGCATGGAAAGATGGAAGTAATATGAGCATTCCAGCGGCGTAATCACAGCTTGATTACTGCCCTGGAAATGCTTGTAAGAGAGGGCTTGGAGCATTGCTTTAGCAAACAGCATGGAGCATTGGTCAGGTTTACATGAGGCGGGTGACCGGTGGTGTTGAACTTTGGCCACACTTGGCAACAAGTGTCTGAGACCCAAAGGCGATTCTTGTGTTAAGCAATGGAATGTTGAGTGTTTGCTTCATAACAAAAATATTTATTTTTGAATAGCATATGGCTTTTCCTTTTAGCTCTATGAAGCAGTGTAGGACTGTTCCTTCCTCTGTCCCATATATCCCTTCCTGTAACTCTTTAGAGCCAGGGGTAAAGCTTTTGGGATGACACAACTGTGTTTTCATAGTTCAGCTCCTGGTTTTTTGCATTTATGAAGTTGCATCTTAGCACAGTTATTATGTCCCTCTTATTTTTGTTGATTACCTGTGTTGCTGGGTTGTTTTCTCTACTTCCTCCACCTCACCCCATATCAGATTATACTAATTCTGTATTATGAAGCAGTCAAAATACAAGATCTTATTTTTTTTTTTTAACTGAAAAATTTGTTAACAGATTTTCTTTACAAGTGCTGGGCACTTTGAAGAAGGTATGCCTGTTTTCTGTATGGCAGTGTGAAACACTTAAGCATAAGCATTCACTTGATGGCAATTCAAGTAACCTCTTCATAGCTAGAATTCTTCTGAGTCTTGTGTATTACCCTTTTGGTTCAAACACAAAGTGGAAAAGTAAATTCATTTGGAGATGTGTGCAATTAATCAGATATGTGAAATGTGAAGAATGTTTCAATCAGCCTTGGGGGCTGGGAGCTCCTCTGTTCCTGCATAACAAACAGTGCTGCTAAGTTAGGGCTTAGGTTTCAGGACAGGCGTTGGGGCTCTTCTTGTTACATCCTGTCTCAACTAGATAAAGAGACAATCAACAAGCCCTGTTTCCTGAAGGTAAAAGTATTGCAAGAGAGTTGGTCTTCAGCTCCTTGGACATAAAACTAGTGGAAGAGATTGGTGCTGCAACGGTGTGGATTAGCCATGCCTCTCTGGAGTTCAGGACATCTGATGATGGGCCTGGTACAGGGGTGGGAGAGGTGGTAATTGCAGCGCTCAGAACACCAGCTTGTCCCCATTAAAACTGATGTGGTTATGAACAGTTGTACAATTGTGGGGTGTTAAGAAGTAGTACAAGAGCTGGAAATAGAGGCTTTAGTCTTGATTGAAATGAATATCCTTGTGCTTTGTTATTTAATTGATCAACAACTGTTTTAAAAAAATAATTGTACGTAGCAGTCAGCAGGTGCTGGGAGAGTTATGTCAAAGGGTTCCAAATGATCAGAATCACTATAAACGTGAGATGTAAGGTGTTTGTGGGTTGCATGCGTGTCTGCTTTAATTAACTGTATTCTGGTAGTAGAAGAGGGCTTGAAAGCTAATTTACAAATGTTACAGCAGGCCTACCTGGGTTGTTACCTCATAGCAGATGAAGGGAAGAGGTGAGAATGACGGTGCCCAGCGTACTGCTGGGAAGGAGCAGGGCACCTCGTTTAGTCCTAGACATACTCCTCTGTTCCTGTACAGAAACGTATGCTGCAAAACACTTTGACACAGTTCAGGTGGTGTTTTTTGTAGCTCATTTATTTTAAAAGTTTTTTTTTAAAAAAAAAAAAAAAAAAAAGAAAATTAGTAAAAGGAGGAATTTAGTTCCTTTTAAAATTAGAGCACGTGAATACATCCACCTATTCCTTCTTCCATTGGCTGTTTCATTAGTAACAATAGCCACTCTGAGGAGGATGGCTGGAAACATAAACAAAATTTCTTAATCATATAAGATAGAACTAAGGAAGAACAACCGACAGCTTGTGAAATACCTTTATTTTGTGCTAATATTTGATTGAATAGTAACCAGTGGGTGCTATTGGGATTTGAGTGCCTGGCTTTTTCCCCAGTGTGCTGTAACTTTAAAACAAAATCAACAGCAACAACAAAGCCAACACCTCTCCAAGACTGTGCTGTGAAGGCATAGGGAATGCTGACAGTTACCTAGTGGATGTATTCTGCAATACTGTTTCAGACAGAGGGAAACAATTGTATCATTTTAGTTGCAGGCTGGTTATTGACTGCAGCCTAACCCAGGGGCTAAGGGTGACGAGCTGTTAACTTGTAATACTGTTAAGAATGCAAACACTGGAAAGCAGAAACAGTAGCCGTTTGTTTGGAACGTGAGCAGGAACATCTCTTAGCGCTCTGTGATGTTCGTGCACTTGCTTCTCGTCCCTTGTTGCCAGGACTGCGTGTTCTCCTTTCCATCCACATTATCTTTCCTGTTGGACCTAGCCCTCGTTCCTTCTTTTTAACTTAACTTTCTTTTTATCTGAAATGGTTAGGTAAGATCTTTTGAACCGGTTGGCATGCTTGAAAACTCTACCAATAAATAAAATCAGCTGGCAATGCACTTAGACACTTCAAAGGAAATGCAACAAAACCACCAAGACCCCTTGTCCCAAGCAGCTGAAACCTGGTGGAAATGTGCAACTGTGCAAAGAACTGGTTCTGCTGCTTTGGTTCTTGGTAGCTTCATTTTTTTAGGCTGCTTTCTCCATTCACCTTGAAACTACAGAGCAAGAATTTTGAGGGAATTCCATTCTTAAAATTATATTGATGTTGCAGCTATAGCAAAATCCATTCACTTACGAAGCCCCTGCTGCGTTATTTAAAACAATTTTGGTCGGGGTTCTCAGAACAACCTGTGGCTTCTGATGTGCCACTTGGTTATAACCTCATGATTAGACAACTGACAAATCAGCATGTTTTTTAAAATTCTGAGAGCAAGGGCTGATTGGGTTTAGATTTATCTGTGGAGCATGTTATGTAACTTAAGGGAAAGTTAAGTGTTTCTTCAGGTTAGTTAGGGTATCATGATTGGTCCACGTTTCCATGTGGAATTATAATCTCTAACTGCAGAGGCTTTTACTTTAGCTAAATAATCTTTTATGTAGGAATGAAGCTTTCTGAGATCGCTTACCTGGAGTAAGCCAATTTCAAGCAAGGGGTTTTGTTACCATGAGCACTTACATGTGTGCAGCTATCCCAAAGGTCTGGAGGTAAAAGGAAGGCGAGGGGTCAACTTGCAGAGCAGCAGTTGCCTGAGCTCAGCTAGTTTGGTGTGTCCCTCCCAATTCCTCCTGGTGTTTCACTGGCCCTGTTCCATTTCCTGTCCTCACCTTGGTGGAACATCACCGGCTGATTCTCCTGGCTGGTCCTCATGTCAGCCAAACAGGTTCTGCAAAATCGGAGCCTGCAGTGTATTAAAAAAGGTCAAGGATAGCTTAGTTTAATTTTTTCAAAAACAAACAAACAAAAAGGTGGATGGACTTCTTTGCCCGTGGGAACTGGTAATGGATTTCCATTTCAGGAGTTGGTCTGGCCTTGCCTTGAACTCATGGGAACTTCCATGGCTGGTCTTCTGTGGCAATTTCTGCAGTATAACTCAACTTGGTTACCTCCCTTTTGTTGTAAAGCTACCTCCTGCTGGCCTTGCACTAATGTCTGTGGTTTTAGAGCTCTTACTGTTTAGAGAAAAAGACACACACCAAAAACCAGAACACCAGAAAACCAAAAACCACTGCTGCATTATGTAATCAGTAGTAGTGCTTGCTTAGTTGACCTAGGGAGCAATGATTTGCGGATTTCGATTACATTCTGTGTGTTCCATCTCTGCATCATGCATCACAATCTTATAACCCTGATAACTTTTTTTTCTTGACATTGCAAGTACCTTGCAATTTCCATTTTGTGCTTGGGGGTAAGGATGTAGTAGCGGCCCTGTTGTTTGCCCTGCAGAAACAAATGCCAATCTAAATTATAAGAATTTGTATTTCTTGGCTCATTTTGAGCTTACTATATAAATAGTTACAGAGCTGGATCCACACAAGTTGCTGCTCGTTCCTGGATTAAATGATCCTTATGCTATGAACTACCAGCTGGAGTGGCTGTAGTTTCTTTTACTGATCCATTATTGTTGTTAAATCCCATTGAGTCCTGCTTGTAGAGAACATCCCGTTTCTGAATAAGCGAGCCATATTCCTTATTCCTGTTTGCTTTTTTTCATGTTAATTCCATTGTTTCCAGCCCCTGGCTTGCCAGGAAAAAAGCTACAGGGTATCTGGTTGGATGAACATATTGCAGACAAGACAATTTCTTTATTAAAGTCTAACACAAAGTCTGAGAGTCTCTGTCAGAGTGGCAACAACTGTTTATCCAATATTGCCAAGTTTTACAGGAGGTTGCTTTATTTTGGCAAAGTGCTGGAGCACATACGGAACATCTTAAACAATTTTTTTGGCACTTCTCAACTGACAGATTTATTAAACCTCATCACCTGTGCTTTATGGAAGAAGGAAGGTGCAGAGCTGAATGAATTGCGAGAAGCAGGTGGTGTTTGAAGATGGCCACAACCAGGCTAGATGTGTTGCAGTAAAATTTTGTGTGTGTGTGAAGGTGAGCTGCAAACCCAGCTGCAGTGCTGGGTGTGTTTTGTGAGTCCTCTTCTGCAACACCTCATTGTTGTGCCAGTCCTCTTCCACGGTGCGTGGGGACCGTATACTTCCATTGACCGTGAGCAGAGGCTCTGGGTTTATGTTCTGTTAACCAAGTGTTGCATGAGAATTGTGTGCCAAATCTCAGCTGGGAGACGTGCACCTTCACGTGGCTTTCTTGCTGGTGGTGCCTTTTCAGACATTTGATTTTTGGCTTTGGGAAACTGGGACTGTGCCTGGTGTGTGTGTTCAAGAAATAAGAGAAGATATAAACATTGGATGTTAATTGTTCTGAAGTGGCCAAGCTGCTTGCCATCTAAATCAGGGAGCAAAATGCGCATAGGACTGAAGCTGCAAGCAGCAGACCTTGAGGAGATGATGTTTTAAACAATTAAACCTTTTCAGGTGAAGAAAGGACAATTTCCTTGGGTTTTGGGAGTCATCTAGCACTTTTTATTTATTTTGGGTTATTTCTAGAAGCTAATATTCTGTTAGCTTGCTCATGTTGAAGAATTTGTAACAAACCTATTTATTGCAGGTCTAAGAGACACCTCTTTTAATAGAAAAAGCAATTTTTGTACAATTAGATATTGATCTGTTTCTTTTTTTGATTTCCATTTAGTTGATTGTTACTACATTTGTTAGCTTTCAATGGCTCAAAATGTAAATAACCTGAACAGTTATAATAATGTTCCTTACTTTTTTAGGTAGCGTGTGCGTTTTCTGAACCATGTTTTGTAACAAGATGGTATCTCTTCATTTGTCTGTCTGGATGACCATGAGCATTTGGAGAGAGCTGCTCAGCCGCCAGTGTCTTGCAGTGTAATTCCTTTGTGATTCTGTGCTGCTTGGAGCTTGTGCTGGGTGTTCCAAAGCTTCTGCTTCAGGAAGGAATGGAACTGGATAAACAGAGTGAAGAGAACCTTTTAAATGACACAAGTAGGACATACTGTATTTGGGAAAACACATTTGGAGAAAACAGTATAAGTCAATGTACGGCTCTTTTCAAAACAAATTAAGGTGAACTTAAGCTCTTTTGATCCCTAGATGTGATAACAGTTAAGCAGCATAACAGTAGGTCGTTGTTATGCCTTCATGCCATGCCCATGGATTACTCAGATGAGTGTTTGTGTTGTGCGTTGCACCTCAGCACATGATCATCTTCCCATAGATTTCAATGGCACTATTTCAGCATAGAGGTGATTGATTATTATGGTCTGGGGCAAATTGCAAATTTGAAAGAAATGATGCACAACTTGACTTTCAGGATTTTTAATGGCTGTGTCATAAATGAGTACCTTAGAATGAATAAAGGCGTTTGAGATATTTCTGATGGTAAAATAAATGAGGAGGGCAGATTGGAGAAAAAATTAACTTCTGTTGTATTGATGCATAACTGAAGAGTGGAATTCCCAGGTGCTTTGTCTCATCCCCAGCAGTTCCAGCCTGGTAACGTAGGAGTGTTGAACAGCTCTTCCCGTTACCTAGAGATTGAGGAAACTTTTAGAAGATTGCATAGGCATATACCTACCATAAACACATGGCATGTGTTGTTTGGATGTGGGAAAATGGGTAGCTGAGCTATCTAGGTCCATGTGGTGTTCTCTAGATTTAAAAAAAAAAANTTGTTTTTTTTTAAATTAAAAAAAAAAAAAAAAAAAAAAAAAAAAAAAGTAGCGGGTTTTGACACTCTTGGGCTTGACTCTGTAGGAAACCCAAAGCGTTGATGCATGTTCTTCAAATTGGAGTTGTCGAGTCTGAGGCTCAACAAGCCTTATTTAAAGGCAAAAACCAGTTCTTTCAACTTTGATCATCATCCTGGTCCTCTTCCCCGTTTTCTTTTTCCCTGCCTGGAATGTGGGAAAACTCCTGGTTTTGAAGAGTTGCCCTCTCTGTTGAGTGTTTCTGAAGCTGTTTTAAATTTTTCTTTTGTCATTTGAGTGAGTGAGTGAATGGTGCTGTGTTAGGTACTGTCAGCTTAGTTTGGAGGAAAACTATTTTGGAAAAAAATACAGTAGTCCAGCCAGTCGCTTGTGTCAATGTGTGTTTTTGGTCCCCTTTGCAGGAGCAGCAAGGTTTACTTGCATCCACTGGCTCTGATGCCTTTCCTTCAGTTCTCAGGTTCTATTTTCCATACTGCCTGTGTGGGCAGTGGGATGGCTGCCTTGTGTGGATATAGGAGAGTGGCAGGCAGAACTAGGTTTTCCTTCATGTTCAAGTGTTTGTTTCCCCCTTTCTTGAGGGGTTGGAGAGGGGGAAGACAGGAAGGGAGAGAAGGATTTCATTGTGCCTTAAGCGAATGAGTTCTTGCAGAGTCCTGCCTTGCCCTCGTGATAAGCGCGGAAGCGAACAATTTTGAGTCTGTTTTGTGGTCGTCTTTGAAAGTCTAATGAAAAATGAGAAAAGTGTTTAAGAAGCTCAACTTTAATTTGATATCCACGTGATAGTTCTGTACTGAACTGCTCCTGTCATTGATTTTACTTTTTAAAACACTGTTTTACAGCCTACTTAAAAATGATTTTCCTACATGTGGGAAATACTGAAGTAATTAAACACATTTGGGTTTATGCATAAATTTTCTAAAATTAACTCTCTCTTTCACACTAATCTTTCTTGTCTTTAATTGGGTTGAAATGTGTGAAAAGGAAAAAAGGTTTGATAGGGAACTATTTTTCAAAGAGTGGTTTAACAACTGTGCATATCAAGGAGCTGCTAGATATGCTTGGGCCGGGGAGGCAAGGCCCCTTCTGCTAAAAGGGGAAATATTCTTGCACTGGTTTTTGCTGCAGTATTTACTTTAAGTAATCTTCTGTTTCCTTGCTGTTACACCTTTCACTCCAGTGGAGAAATCCAAGTGTGATACCATTAGGAACAAAATATCCTTTCACTTAAGGCATTAAAAATCACTAATCATAAAATTGGTGTTACCACTTTATCTGTGTTATGGGTACGTTCTCTGTTAAGCTTGTTCTTCAGTTTTGTTTTATTTCCTCTGCAGAGTTTGCTAGCCTGTTTATTAACAGCAGTACTCACCAAGCCTTTTAATCTTTAAGTAAATCAACTGAGTGAACTAATGTGTGACCCACCTGCTCAAAAAATGAAAAATTATGAAATGTGTTCAAAGTTAGAGCGCATTTCTGGGGAAGATTGAAATGTGATGAAGATAGATGTGAGCAATACCTGGGTGTACGTCCTGCTCTAGTTGAGTTGATACGAATTAGTGGAACACACACTTGAAATGCTTTGATTGTAGCGGTGACTTTCTTTTCCTTTATAGCCATTTCTGACCTCATTTCTTCTCAGTAGCATTGTCTCCCCTTCAGAAATTCTCTCCCTGTGCTGAGGAGCAGACCAGCTCATTCCAGACATAAGTATAAAATTCCACCCCTCTGCTCAATCGTATGTTTTTGCCCTAGGGAACTTTTTTTTAACCTTTATCTCTATTATCTTTGCTTTCAAAGTATGTTTACTGTTGTAATTAATTTTTTCCGTTAACTGAAGTTTATGAAGCATATCTTGGGATCAGTGCTCAGTCTCTCACATACGATAACAAAATGGAGACACATGGTTATGCGTTTTGTATTCAACTTTTCACTTCCGAGTAAGTGATTAATCTTTCTCCTTGTCATGTTTCATGTCACCGTAGCACTGCTGTTTTCTCCCTCTGACAGCCTGACACTGTTTAAACATCAGTCTAATTTTGCACATAAGCCAGCTTAAGAGAAGGCAAAAAAAAAAAAAATAAAGCCACATGAGGCATGTCACAATAACTTATTTTCAGAAGCAGCAGGCTTGTGGATGGCACAACTTGCTCTGTTCTGTCTTGATTTCTGCTGACAGCAGGCTGTGGTGTTAAGCACAAATAACAGAAATCAGGAGTATTTCAGACAACAGAATCATGGGAGAGCACATATCCTAGCGTGAAGTAAAAGGCTCATTGGAGGGATGAGGTGGTGGAGCCCACATGTGAGTGATTTGTGCTGGTGTCTCTGCCTTTTTAAGGTAGAGGTCTGCCCTGTGCCACATGTTTTAAGAGTTACCATTTTTCTCAATATGCTACAGTTCTTGATGCAAGTCATACCGCTCACCTTCAGCAATTGAGGTTTCACCTTTTAAAATTATGTATAAATGTGCTGAATTTTGCCCTTCTTTTGCAAGTTCACAAAAAGGCATACTGAGGTCATGCCTAAAATAGGTGTAAGTGCTCACTTACAGGCGACTTTCCTCTCCTGCCTATAAAATCTTTTATGAACTGTTTCTTACTCTTTCAATCACCGTAGGTGCAATTGCGTGGTGAATTCTTCCTCTGTGAAGCAGCAGCAAATGCAAAATGAGAAAATATTGCTGTTTTGTTTTCCTTTTTAAGGAGGCTGCACAAGAATATGGAAGCAATCTGTGAAGTTTCAAAACCATAACTTTATTTCATGTGGGACCGTTGCATCACCCTGTTCTTAGAGGTGCATGACCGTGCTGAGAAAGCTGTCCAGCCAATACATGCAGTGTGCAACGCTGCCTAAAGAGAAAACAGTTGAAGAAATATTTTATCTGGACTCGTGCATCAGAGTCTTTGTGGGAACTGAGGGAAGGAAAAGCAGACTGCCTTTAACTTTTTGCATGATAGAGAGTTAACTGTTGTATATTTTTGTCAATTTTAATGCAAGCAACTTATTTTTCAGGTTACAACTGGATTGTATGCATCTCCTAGGCACTTTGTAGAGACTATGAGATTTGTTGAAACACCAAGATTTTAACTGAGCTCAGGTCTGTTCCGCTTCTCTGAAAGCACCCCGGAGTGCTCCTGTGCCTCTGTTGGGAATGGAAGTTCAGGGAACGCCTGTCTGTGAAACATCATCTGCTCTTGTTTCCCAGCCTCTTTACCTTGATCATGGGTTCAGATTTAAAATTCACAGTTCTTATTTTTGTTTGCTTCCTGATTTTTTTTTTTCTCTTAACATTTAAAGTGGCAAAGGATTGCTGAAATACAGGAAGAAACTTGTGTAGCAGAATTTGTTGTAACCACGAACTTAGCTTTCAGTTGTTTTCCATGTCTTGTTTGTCTGTACTCCGAGATCTCTAGGGGGATGTGTCCTCAGAAAGGAAGGAAGTCGGTCTCTGTGGGCCCAGTTTTCCAAAATGTTTTAGGATAGATGTGAAAAAGTTGATCTGGGTTGGAGGATATTTGCCAGAAGTCTTCTAGAAGGTCTACCTGGTCAGTTTCCTACATTGAGAACGATGTGTATGGATAATGAAATTCCCAGTGAAGTCAGCAGTGTGTTTTCTCTTGAGAGAGATACTAGGATGTACATCATCTATAAGTGATTCTTCTTTTTTTGCTAATTAGATTGTTGAAGGAATTTACTCTAGAAATCAAGCAGCTTATTTTAATATTTAGTCAGAATTCTATAAGAGTGGTAATTTAAATCATATTACTTTAAGAACAGGAATGAGAGAATTGGAAGAGTGATTCACATGGACAGTGAGAGAGAACTTTTTGTCATAGGAAGAAGTTTTCTTGGTATCTTACTGACAGCTGTTGTGTATACAGTTGTCTTATGCTCGTTCTCTATTTTTTTTCGATTTTGAGGTGCTGAACTGTGGCATATATTGCGTTTTCTCCTGGAAGACATTAAAGGTGTAAGGCTAGATAACCTTGCTTTGGGCCAAAGTTTCAACTTTCTTGTTTTTTCTTGAAATAAATATTGCTCTCGGTTCATGCTGAAGAAAGCATGGCCGGATTTGTCCTGCAGGGGGGCAGAACGTTGTGGCAGTGATGGGTTTTCTCATTAATCCCAATTTGGCAGCGTTGGGGCAGCTGTGGAGAAACATGCTTTCAGGTGGAGAGGAGCTGCTTCACGAAGAAGACATAGGTTACAGAGGAGCACAACTATGGGTCTGCTGTTGTCTTTCCTCACTAGAAAGCAGTGGGTTAAACCTTTTCCTGGTACCAATTCCATTAAAGGAAGAAAAGGAGGAAATTCCATTAAAGAGGGAAAAGAAAATCACTTGGGTGTCCTCACCAGGTTTAAATACAGGGTAGGAAGAGTTCATCATGTCGAGGGGCTTATCAGTCTGCTATAGACCTTAATATCTGTGTGTAGGATAATTGCTATTGGGTTTTTCTGACTTTAGTCTTCTCTCAATAGCAGCACAAATGTGCACTTAGTATGGAAATTACTTACCTTTCCACTGTTCAACAGCAATGCTGTTAGTCTGAGAATTGGATCTAAGGGATAACTATTGCTGTGCCTGTCTGCAGGAAGGACTCTCCTGGCACAAAATACGTTTTTACAATTTTTATTTTGGGTTTTGGTATACCAAATAACATCTCTGGGGCTTGAAAATATTCTCACCTCTCCCTTACTTCTTCCCTGAATGAGGCAATCAGGTGATCAGCCAGGATGCTGGAGCTGGGTGAAATACTGACTGAAATACTCTTGTTAGGAATATAGCCTCTGCTTTTTGGTTCCATCTGCTGACTAACGAGGGAGGAGCTCCTTGTGCTGTCTTGGGCACTGGTGTACCGGGTGGCACATCCCTGCACAGTCTGCCTGGGCCTCTCTGTTCCACCAGCCATCTCGTTTGGTGCAGCTGGCCTTGCAATAGGCGTGTGTTGGTGTAAATGTCACCGCGTGCATCTGTAGCATTTTTTGAGACTGCTACATACTTAGTATGTATGTACTATAATAGACTCTATTTTGGATGACAGTCACTTCTCTCTGCAGTTCTGTTTGTTGAAACCCAAGCCACCAGAAAAAAGTCCTCCGGACTGTCTGTGCCGAGTGTCTGGCTCGTACCTCCCTTGGACCCAGAGAGGCTGTGTGGATGGGGAAATGCCCTATTATCTTCTAGTTCTAGAGTTCTTTTGTTGTTTTCTGGCTTTTCAAGAGCTCACTGAAATGCTATATGAAAATAGTTTTTTTTATTCCTTTTAAGGAAATTTTGAGTTGGAGTGATGGAAATGACCAGCAGTTTACATTTACAGATTGTACGTACACACTTGGACCTCAAGTAATATGATTTAGAGACACAAGTCAACCAAACTGAGCTTTTTAATCCATTTGGAACAGTGAGTGCACAGTATCTGATTGTCATTGTAGGTTTTTGTTTTGATCTGGGTGGGCTCTTGCTGCCTTGGAGCAGTAGATTTGGTGCTGAGGAAGTCACTTGAGGGAAGTGCTTTTAGAGAAAATGCGGAGGGAATCGCCCTATTTTTCCTTTGTAGGTTTTGCTAAGATGTCTCTTCTTTTGTTTTGTTTTTAAACCATGGGCAGCCCTGAAGAATGGAATGGTTTCTAAACTCCAACACTTGAAGATGTGTAATGGAAACTACTCATGTGGTTAGAGGTTTTTTTTTTTTCCTTCCTTCCCTCTCCAGACTCTCCTTTCATCTGCAGGTCAGATGATGAAAGTGTTGCTGCTGTGAAGAGGGACTTATCAAACTGCTTTGAGTCACAAATAAGCTTTTTCTTCTTCCTTCTTTTAGATGCCTTGGTGTTACTTGATCACTTTTCCTGCTGCTCCTTTGGGGTACCATGTGCTGTTGACCTGATGCAGTCTGTTAAGCTGTTGACTCAACACTTACATTATAGCCCCAACAGAAAGAGCTGCCAGGAGGACCTTTAATTGGAGTTTGTTACAACGGCTGATTTGTATTTTGCTGAACTTGGGTTATTTGTGGGAGAGATTTCTTAAAAACTTTCAAGGAAAACACTGAGCTAATGAAGGTCTTTGATCTCTTCTGTACAGAAGCTAACTGATGTTTGGGTTGCTCATAATTAATTTCATCCTTCAAATTAATTTCTGTGAGCTTTAGAAATTAGCAATGAAGTAGTTTGTAGCTTTGGTCTTCTCTAGTAGATGTTGGGCTTAATTGAAGCTTTGGGAGATGTTGTTTGTGACAGCAGGCAACGTGCTGCCGCTGGGGAGGAGATGGTGCCGTGCCAGGGCCCGTGACTTCCCAGAGCTGTTGGCTTTGAGGGAAGAAGGAGAGCAGGGCAAAGATACCACCTGGCTTATCGCAGCAAGTCTGCATTAACTGTCTGAAGAATGCTTGCTTAAAGAAAGTGTTTCGTTTAGTTTGTACAGCCTTCATTGGTTTAGATTATTGGTGAAGTGGTTTAAAGCACTTCTGAAGAAAGAAGGGTGGCAAACGCAATGTAGTCATTTAGTTTTAAGACTGTTGTTACTGCTAGGCAACAAATCAGCACTTTATTCCTGTAGAGCCTTACAGTAATGGCAAAAGATCCTGAAAATTTCTTGTCTGCCTTTTCTGTAAGAAAATCCAGAGACCAAATTTCATGAGACTAGAAGGAAATTTGTTTCACTGAACAGAATGCAAGTAAATGCATTTACTTATGCAAGTAAATGTAAAATCTAAAGATTTAATCCTAGGATTGTATTTTAAATAGTAAGATGAAATGAATTTTAAAAGCTCTTCCATTTTGTTGTTCTCATGTGAGCTCTCCTACTTACAGTCTGTGCCTCAGGATGCTGGCTGAAGTTGCTTGGTGGTTGTTGCTGTCCCTGAGAAGTTCTTTTGGTTCTTTACTACCTGCCTAAAATAGCTGAACGGTGAATTGTGCTGCTCTTTGTAGTTTGCCTCTGTGTGCACATTGCATAAGGTTCCTTTGGATTGCTTGTGGTTAATTAAATTTATCGTAAAGGAAGGCCCATTATGAACGTCTTTCAGACCAGGAGTCTTGCAGCAGTGGGTTAGTGAGTCAGCACCCGTGTAACTAAAGCTCAGAAATACAGCATCTCCTTTCTCAATTAAATTCTTTTATGAGACAGCCTGGTTGATTGCTTTTGCAATTCTGGTAGAATTTCTCCACTATGAAAAACCTGTTAAAAAGCCTGGAAATATTCTAGGTTTTTTTCTGGATAATGAAATGTCTTTTCCACGTGCACTCAGATGGCCTGAAGCTGCAGACTTGCTCTGAAACCATGTTGTCCTATACCTCCTTATGGAAGAGAAACCTATTCCAAATGGAATTATTTTCTATTGACTGAAATAGCTAACTATTCCGTGGGAAATTTCATCTAACACTTGAGGGCTTTGAAGTACAGCGTTAGTGCATGAAGAATAGCAGAAGAGGAGATGGGCTTTGCTGACTGTAGTGCTGTGAATCCCTTGGGCTGGCCATGGAGCGGAAAAGCAAGCGGTTCGTATGTGGTCTCACCTCCTTTACCCTGTCAGCTTCTTGGCTGCAAAATGTGGATAACTTCAAATTTACAGTAGGAATTTTCTTTCTTTTTTGTTTTTCTCGGTTTTGTGTTTCAAGTGAAAGTAAAAATGCTGAGAGGTATTTTTCTCTAGAAGAAGGCAAAGGGGATAGAAAGAACTCTTGAAGATTGTTTTGAGGCAGCAGAAGAGCTAATAATGGGGAAAAAAATAGTTAAATGTCTGTATACTATCTGGTCTAAAATGAATATTTGTGTCCCTCTTGGAGATGCACTGATTATTTGCATTTCCGCAGGCCAGTGAGTGTTGTGGATGAGATCTGCTATGTAAGAATACCAGATCTTACTGCAGTGTGAGCGATTTAATCATGCTATCTCTAGGAGTCATTTACATTGCAATAAATAACTCCAGAGGAAAAAAGCAAAGCATCTCAAGGGAATTACATATTTTCCTTTGCTTTCTATAAAATGTGTGAAGTTTCTGGTCACAGAATGACCTGGAACTTCACAACTCACTTGCACACACCAGGTCTTTTCTCAGACCTTGGGTACTACTTGGGCAGATAGAAAAGGAGAACAATTCAGGTGTGGCAACGCAGCAGGACAGATTGTGAGGAGACAAACATAGGTGGAATTGAGAATTGTTTCTGTATTGCTTTATGAAAGACACCTAGATCTTCTCTGTCAAACTAGAACTAATCTATCAGATTGGTTTAAGTACCAATAAGTATTGGTACTTAAGTATTTGCTTTGTATATGTCTTTAGACAGCAATAGAAGAGAAGGCAGGCTTATCTTCAAAACAAGCACGTTAACAGTAGAAACAAAACTAGAGGTGTCTGAGTAGTGTCTGCTCAATGTAATCAGGCAGTAAAAATGTAAGCTTGATGTGTAGTTTCCCAGCCTCTGTAGCTTGCATTTAGTAAGAGGTCTTTCTGCCATTTTAGTCTGTAGAGCAGAAAAGCCTGACCAGGCAGGGAAACTTCCACGTCCAGGTTCAGAGCTTCTGGAGCTTCATGAAGCATATAAGGCTGTGTTGTGATGAAACACAGGTAGGCATTAGATGACGTAGTGGGATTACTACATATTGGGGAAAGGCTGAATTCTGGCAGGAGTTGGGTGAACCTCTGCTCCCAGCAGAGGACAGGTCTGCAGGTAGCTGTCTGCATCTCGGATCTTCGATGGCTGGTGATGCATGTAATGTAGCTTAGTTTGCTGAAATATTTATGCTTCCATGTGTACATGGAAACTGCAAGGTCAATCTGAGAAGAAGTTGGCTGCATTACGGATGTGTGGTCTGAAACTTGTGTGTCCTACTGCTGAGTGGGAAGAGGAACTGCTGTGTTCGTAGTCTTGAAGTAGGAACGTGTTAAAAGATACTTTCAACATTTCAGCAAATTTCCTTGCCTATGTACAAGGCATCTGTATTTCTGTTGATTTAATCCTTATTGTATGACAATTAATTGCTTGATCCTCCAGCTTTTTATTAAGTAATGTAGGTGATTTCATTAATCCTATTTTCAGAACAACAGCAACAAAAAAGCACTGCGTAATTTTATACACATTGTGATGTTTTTAAGGAACGGGAAAAAAATCTGCAATGAATAAAAAAAAATAGAAATGATGTAAAATAAATGCCCTGTTAAGTAACTTACTAGAGTTAAGCAGGATTTATAAATGAGACTAGCCATAGTGCTCACAAAAGAGTACGGGAGAAGTGAGTGTGTGCATGAGAAGACTTACCCTTTGTTAGTGGCTTTGCTGCAATGGCTATTAAAATAATCGCAGTATTTTATAGATTTCTTTAATTTCAATATGAGCTCAGTGTTTCCCTCCTCCTTTGTTTTGATTTTGTTGGGTTTGGTTCAGCAGCTTTTGAGTTACCAGTGCCCGCTGTAGCTAGGTGCAGTGTGCTGTTCTTGGAAGGTGGAGGAAAAATTTTGCTGGTGTTGCTGCAAGGAAACTGCCCTGTTCTGCGGAAGAGTGTGGGTTAATGGTTAATTATGGGTTGGTACAGAATAGTTTTAAAACTGCTGATTGATTTAAAAGGATACTATTTCAAGGTTGTATTTTTTAATGCCTCTCTTCGCAGCTGTGTTCTGATGTTATCTATAAAAAAAGTTCATGTGGAAATTGTGTTAATGCTTTGCCACTAGCAGGTTAACAACTGTATCTGTTCTTACCCTCACCCCACCAGGCTCCCAGCTTTTACGTAGAAAATTCATCTATTTTCATCTGGTTCTTCCCTCACTAGTTGGCAAAACAAAATGTTTTGTTTTACTACGATTTGTAAAGATGATGTAATAGCATATTTGTGGCTATGGTCTGATGAGGAAAGAAATTGTATAAGTATTTTGTAATTTTTTTTAAAGTATTGGATCAAAATATTAACTTCTCAGGTTATGGGACCCCAAACTTTGTTTCTCCAAAACTCCACGAAACATGGCCCTGTATTTTCCTTTGTCGTGTAAATGAAAGTAGTGCTTAGGTGTTTTGCTCTGGCTTTTCGTTGTATTTTGAGGGTTAAATAACTTCTCTATTTTTTCTTGATCCATCACTGTAACCACAGTAACCATTTTAACTATGTTTGATTTAGTCCCAGTAGGCGAGCAAGAAATTAATATTTAGAGCAATTCATAGGCAAAGTGAACTTATCTCATCATCCCAGAGGACTGAAGAAATGAATTAACTCTTGTTGGCTTCAAAATTGAAGTATTGACAGGTTAAAAAACTGAAAACATAACAAAACAGTTTTTAACTAGCTCCATGTATTTTTAGCTTGAGAGAGACACAGAAGTAAAGAAAAAACATCTACCACTCATTGAAGCTACTTCTTTATTTTTTCCATAAAAACAAAACCAAAAAACCCAACTCCTGTTGAGTTGACTTGGCATTGACTTGATTGTGTTGCAGGTGGTGAGAGGAGCCAGAGAGGTGATAATATCCTGCAGCAAGTGAGTGTAGCTTCACTACAGTGGGCATTCTCTTTTTTTTTTTTTTAAATGTGCAGATTCAGCATGTTGGTACCAGGTGCACATTGGAGCTACTGCTGAAATTTATTTTAATGTTGTTTACAGCTCTTTGATTTAGTTTCTAGGAGCACAAGTTGAAGCAGGGTTGGCTTGCTGCAGCTCCTTGTAGAGGTGTGATCTATATCAAATTGATCCACGCGCAGGCAGAGGTCTGGTGCGGGTAAGGGTGAAGCCCTTTCAGGGAGGCGGAAGTTCTCAGCTTGTGGAGAAACAAGGGGCTTCATTTTTCCAGTGGTGACATCTACTAACACAAAGTTCACCTGTGTCCCAAACACGTTTGGCAGTTTGAGCTCTGGAGGTAAAAATGGTTTCTTACTTGCATGAGGCAGAGTGAAAAATAAAGGCATCAGCCAAGGGATCTCTTAGGCTCAGAGCGGTGTGACTTCTTGCACCGCGTGGCTATGAGGTGTTGTTTCGTTAGATGCATAGCCTGAATGGGTTTTTTAAACATTTGTTTTCCTAAATGTTTTCTACAATGCTTTTCTATTTCCTTCCCAAGAAAATATCAGCATGAAGTATCTGCAATGATTAATGATAATTACCATTCTGCGTCATTCCCAGCATTGTGCAGCTAAGAGTAAAATAAGGGGAATTAAAAAAAAAAAAAAAAAAAAAGAGGAAAGAAAAAAAAAAAAGAGGAAAGCAAAATAGTCAAGCTGCCAGCGCTACAGCGTCAATTCAGAGAGATACAGGTGTACTGTAATTTGCTTTGCTGTGAGAGATCTCTTCACAGATGTTGTCTCATCCTTTGGTCTGCTTGGATTTCTGCTGCCCGGTGCCGTGCTTGAGACAGGCCCTGCCTTTCCTTTGCCTCTCTGAGGAGCTTCTGGGGAGGCTGATGGCATCTCACAGCGTGTGGTGCACTCAGAGGAGAAAGGTGGGAGAGCAGAGAGGAGCCTGCAGTGCCCCTGCCCCACAGGGTGCTGCGCTGGGAGCTGCTGCCGTGTGCCTGGGGCTCAGCACGGCTGCTGCCAGAGCCCCCCTGGCACAGCCCCAAGCCAGGCTGTGTTGGAAAACCTGAAGTGGTTCTGCTTGCTGCCTCAGTGCTTAATGAGTGCATTTTGGGATCCTGTGCCATGCAGGCAACTTGGCATAGCCTAATTAATCATTAGAGGTTGTCAGCATGCTATGGTGCAGCTTGTTATTAGAGACTGCCTGCTTTTCGGAGAGCTGTGACCCTTTCATGAGTAACTATAGAAACCTCAGCAACAGTAGTTATTAACTTAAATTATGGAGTTGGTATTTTTTTACGAATATTGGTCAGTCGGTGGCTAATAATTCTGGTGTCTAAAATGATGAAGAAAGACTACAGAACTACAATTCTGATTATTTAACTTGGAGCAACAAGCCAATGAACGGATTAATAGTTTTCCACAGGGTTTCTCCCATATTTTCCAAAAAGTGTAAAATATTTGAGTTACTAGGTAACACTGAAAAGATGGTTTGCATATTTTCTGAAGTTAGTGTATACAGAACACCTTATACCCGTGCCTTTTGTACCAGAGTCATATTTTAAGAGTGAAATTAGCTGAAATAAATAAAATCTTTAGTTCCTTGTTTCGTTTTCAGTAATTTTAGTTAAAAAGAAGTGAAGTGTGAGGAAATGCATCTCACTCAAATTAGCTGCAGTACAACATGAGTCTGTAGTATTCAAGTTTCTGAAAAGAAGTGTACCCGAGGAGCTGCACCTCTGGTTATAGTGCATGGGAGGGTTCCACAGTTTGCTCATAAGGCAGAAGCAATTTTTTTACCACTTAGAACTGCACAGTTATCGTAGATTTTATTAATAAAATATGAGAGCACATAAATGGCTGAATAGTACTCAACGTAGTTTTCCTAACTAGACGTGTTGTTCTCCTTCTAGCCACTGGGTTAAAAGTATTGAATGGTTTTCTGTGGATGAACTAGGTGTTTTGGCTTTGTTTTGTTTTAAAATTGGAAATGTGTTCATGAATATAGAGAACATAATTACTTTAGGATTCAGAGCATCTTGCAACATGAGAAAATCTTGGAAAGAATTGTTTACCTGAACTCTCAAGGCTGTTTCCTGCCTCTTCATCACTGGTGATATTGAAGATGCCCTTACTAAAGCCTTGGCTGATGTTGCATATGTTCTTTAAGTTGCTAAGCTTATACACCACAGGTGAGTTCAGTGCTGCACCAACGATGTAGTTACAATTTCACTGATTTTAATTTTAGACTTGTTTTACTTAGGAACTGAAAAAAATTGTCTCAGTTTGCCACTTAACGCTGTTAAGGGCAAATGTGCCCAGGGAACTAAGAGGGAAAAAAGAAATGCCAAATGTGAACATTGCTGCAGAATGTTGTTAATCTTGCTTTAAGTACAACAAGATTGAAAATGGGAATCAAGTATTTGTGCAGCTAAGAAGATAATTGAGTTGATGCCAGTTTGTGTTTTGGAAGAGTTTAAACTCGATCCGTTGTCGTAAGTCGCTTTATATATGTATATTTTTTTTTTGAAGAGTAGGAGGAAACCCAATTTGAAGGGTGAGAGTATTCAAAGATCCTCTTACTGCTCAGTGGTACGTGGGGCACAGGCTGATGTGGACAGGTGGCTTATTGGGTTATATGAACAACAGAGTAAATGCAGTGTGGTAATCCAGATGTTTTCAGTGTTGCTGGGGTGGTGAAATGCAGGGGAGAGTGTAACATGGCACACTAAAAAGAAATGAAGATACAACTCGCATGTGTTAGTATGGATTTTGCCTTAGATGAAAGAAAGAGGCCGTTTAAGCAGTGGTGCTGTTCCTAAAGAAACCAATTGCAAACCTGCACGTGCTGGACCAGGTCACTGGAGCTGAGACAGACCATCCTGTGTTTGGAGGTACCTGCGTACAGGGAGCAAGCCATAATAAGTTTTGGTTAGAGGTGATTTTCTTTGTTCGTGCCTGTCTGTGTCAGTGGGGTGGGATCTTTGCTCTGTTCTCACAGTGCTGAATCCTGTTCTGTTCCTGCTGCTTTCGTACCTGCTTGCAGCCTAGGAGGCAGTCGGTCGCTCCTCTCAATTGCAGTGAAGCTCAAAGGCCAGATACGTTTTCTGATTATTTACTTTAAAAATTCTTTTGTTTCCCTGTTGCTGAAATTAGTCACTTAAAAAGATAGAAAAAATGTTCAGTTTGATCAGATTTAATTTTCTAGTATAGCTTGAATGATCTTTTTATCTTTTTACAGCATTGCTGCTTTTTGTGGCTTGTTTTTATGTCTTTTGGTCTTTCCTGGGGCTGATGGTTGCCTTGGAGTTGGTTAGCACTTGTGTATGTATGGGAAGTGTTTGTAACATTTGGACATTGCGCTGTCATTACAATTGTGCAAACATTTATAGTCTTATGGCTTTCAAAAACTTTGGTTTTTCCAAACCAATTCATCATCAGTTTGTTAAAGCATATGCTATGCCTTTGGGTCTTGAGGTTAACTGACAAAAAAGTCATACTTGAAACCAGTATGGGCTTGCTATAGAACACTACTTAAAGGCAAATATATTTATGAATACACTTTCTGAATAACAGAAAAGACCTGTGAGATTTCAGGCTTGCTCACCCCATGTGAGGCCTGGAGAGCCACGCTCGGGAGGAACCTACCTTCCAGCAGAGTTTGTACAGTGCCGGGGGAACGCAGCGGTGCAGGAGCGGCCCTTCTGCAATGGAGCCACGGGTGGCAGCTGCTGCCAGTCAGTGCTACGAGCGTGGGATAGCCATCTCTTCAGCTTTCTTGAAACAAAAATGCTGAAATTCAGTTCTGTGTTAGTGCTTGTTCTCTGAAACCTACAGTGTTGCTCTACCTTTTGTTTATTTGGTGCTGGTTTTTCTGAATTGATGTCGAGGGAGTAGTTCATGTATGTGATCAATGGTCTTCAAAATAATTTCACCGGTGACTTCGTTAGTCCTATTCAAAATGCAGTGGTGAGGGGAGGAAAAGAAAAGGATATCACTGAAGAATAATTAACAGAATGAAATTGAGTTAGGAGGTGTGACATCCAATTATTTTCTGCCCTGGAGATAAATATCAAGCGAAGGCTGGATATTGCAGCTTCAGCGTAGCACCTCTGCTCTTCCCAAATCAGGCGAGGTGAGAAGCCGCATGGTGTGAAGAAGGAAGATTGTGTCTGAGCGGTGTGCCTGACACATGGGTGGCTTCAGGAGTGGTTCAGTCACTTGTGATTGCTGTTCTAATGATAGCTTTTCTTCATAAAAATTACTTGGTGGCTGGCTGCCTAGGAAGTTTTATTTCAGTAGCATTTCTACTTTGTGCATTGCAACCAAGCTTCACGGTTGCAGCTAGACAGCTACTGACAGAGTTTTGTCAGTGCTATAACCTTAAAACGTCCCATTTGCAGTCTTCTGCAATGCTTTAGGCTGTTGTAGGCATGGTTTCATCCCTGAAATGTGAGAGCGCTTCCTTTCCTTTCATTTAAAAAGAAAACAGCGCGTTGTTTTAAAACCCTGCTGGGCTTTATTCTAGCCTCTTTTGGAAATGCTGTTTCACTGCCTCAGGTTGATACTATGCCTAAATTGTACTTGATGTCTATGCAGTGTTTTTCTTAAATTTCACTGTTCTCTTGGGGTATATTCATAGTTTTTCCCAGGAAAGTGCCCAGAATTTTTTTTTATGCAATTACAGGTATTTCATTTTCTTTCCTTCCTTGTCCAATTCATTTTCAGACTTCTGACAATATAGGCTTATGCTCTAATAAGAAAAACCCACCTGTTTAAGTACTAAGTTGCCAAAAACGATGTCACAAATACCTTTACTTCCATTTAAATTTCTGATTCTGGAGAAGAGATTTGCTGCTGCTTAAATGTTGCACCGGGAGAGAAATTTTATATGAATTGATGGAAATAGATGAAAAATTCTGTTAGGAGGCTTTTACGTCTTGTGAAAATGATGTGTTTCTCGCAAAGTAGTTATTCTTTCACTCTCTATTTTTAGCTTTTTGTACGTTTTCTCAATGTATTATTTTTCTTTAAACTTCTCCATTGTGTAACTTACGTAGCTAGAACTTCTTTGGCTGACGGAAATGTTTTATTGGTATTTGGGTAGCTGCAAGAATTTAATGATACGAATAAGATCCAGAAATGCTCATACTGGTTTCTTGGTGCGGTTCTTGTATTCCTTCTAATAAAGTACCCCACATCAGGCTGTGTACCCACGTCTAATGATGGAGACACAAAAGGTAGATACATGTGATCCAGCTGAGTGTTTTTTGGAATGAGGCTGAAGACGATGAGACTTAGCTCACTTGGTTGAAATGTAGCACAGACGTGCAGATCTGCAGAATAAAGATCATGGGTTCCAAGCACTAAAACTGCAGAGGTGGAAAGGCACTGAGAAAGCTGATAGGGCAGTGGAAAAGATAGCACCTCACAAATGCAGTCTTGAAAATATGTAGGGGCTTTAATGAAATTTAAGGAAATTGACTTTATACTTGGTTAATTCCGATGGGAAGTTTTCAGTTCTTACGCCTTTCACCTTTCAAGTATTTGGGTCATTATTTTTGCTAGTAAGTGTATGAAGTGGTTGTTATTTTCAAGAAACAAATGCCAGTTTAAAGGAAATAATTCTGTGGCATTTTAATAAATGTGAAGTAAGCAACGATCCGTGCTCACAGTTAGTGAGATGTTGCTGTATCAGTGCAAGCAATCTGATGGTATCATGGGATGTTTTTTCAGACTTTTGTGTATAGTTCAAATAAGTATATAGAGTGTAGGGAAATGAGTAAATGTTCACTGCTATGCGAGAAATGAGGTTAATAGACTTGTTCTGCTGTGCAAATGAATTTCCATGTGTTTTAAAACAGTGCTTCAAAACCGAGCCCTATAATGATATGTTTTTGTGTAGGAGAGAACTGACTTCTTTACATGTTGGCAGGGGGGACAAAAGACAGCTCTGGCTAATGTTAATGTTTCTCACTGTACGATGTTGTCCAAGTGAATGCATTTGAATTTTTTTCCCAATAGGATGCATGGCAAGCAGCTGTACTCCAGGGACAGTGGAATTCCTTCCTGTCAAAATGGGTGTGCATATTATCATGAGAATATAACCATTTTTTCCAAAACAGATTTCAGTGTGTGTGACTGCTATTTGTGAGATTATAAATGGCAGATCAGTTTCCTTTGAATTACAAGATCAAACTGAGGATATTGACTACATAATTTTTACTTGCAAATGGTTATACTTTGCCCTCTGTTCCCTTGAAAAATACACTCTCTCACCTCCGTATTTTTGGATGACATAACTTACTGGGTCTCTGTGCTGTGGAATTGTTGGATGTAGAAGGCCACATTTTCTTCTTGGTTACAGTTGTGTGAATCTGGAGCATTTTGGAATTCGTTAGTTCTAATCCATCCTTTCCTTAATTATACATTGGTTAGGGAAGGAATGTCAATATTATCTACTATGTTATTTCAGTGATTTTGAAGGTAAGTAATGCAGATATTAGTCAGGAAGACTGGAATGTAACTGTTGGGCTTGGAAAATGTTTTTTTTTTTGATCTTGAAGACTCTTACCTGTGACCTGGCTCCGCAGAAGGCAATTCAGCAGCCTCACAAATGCGGCCAAGGCGCTTTAAAGGCTGTCTCATTTATAGTTTTTCAATGGCAGCAGGAGCATTTAGAATGATAACAATAATAAAGTAGCCAATGTTTTTTTTATGTTGGAATTTTGAAACAAATGAGTTTCTTCTATTGGAGTAGTGCTTACCGACTCCACTGCTTTATTAAGAATTCTGTGATTAGAAAGCAGATGTCCACAGATCTCCTCACAGCACACCGAAGGAGGAAGATACTCAGCTATTAATACTCTGTAATCATAGTTTAGAGAGAAACCAAGATGTTAGTGTGTTCCAGAAGAAAGTTTTTGACGTTCATTGTTATTCCCGAGGAGCAGAACCTTAAAGGACATCAAAATAATGGTGTTGCTGGTGGTGTAACCCAAGCTGCATACAGATCTCTTGTTTGCAGCTGTAGAACTGAGAAGGGATTTCAGCTCAGTACGTGAGATTAAGTGTATATCATGCACTCCTGTGGAAGGGAGAATCCCCAGGAAAGCCGGTGGGATTTATCTTGAAGGATTCACCTTCGGGGATTCTTCAACCATTAGTCCTCAATAAAAAGGGGGGTTTTGAAATCCCTGGAGTTCTAGGCAGCATGCCGTGCTGCATAGTAAAGCTGCTCTTGCTTGTGCTTGTCTTTGCGCAGTTGTGCAGGAACCTGTGCAATTTCATCTTGCAGGGATTTCTTGTTGCCTGTGCTTTTTGGCTGGGAACTATCATCCAATTTCTTGCAGTTCCAGCAGGCCTCAAGGCCTGACATTTTTCATGTGTTTTACATTTTATGTAAAAAGTAGCTGTGTATTAAAAGATTTACGGTGTATGTTTTTAGGGACTTCAGTTTGGTTCAAATGCATTGCAAAAGTGAGACCTGTGCATGAAGACTTTATCATATGATGCTTTGTAAAGGCCCACAGTGAAAGGCAATGCATTTTGAAACATATCTTGGATAAAGAAAATGTGGCCACAGTAAGGATTTCAGGGCAGTCCTGTAAATAGCTGAGTCTTATCAGCAGGGCTGCTGTTCTTACAAAGCACGAGAACGCGATTCCTCTGACACCTCATAATTACAGTGAGTCTGTTCCCATAATTTGTAGCATTTAAAAAAAAAAAATGCATTGTATTCAGAGTAGATATCAGCACCGAGTACAGGCCAAGCAACATATGCTGCTTATTTGAAGCTTTCTCTGAAGCCTTAAGAAGACCATTAGCTGTGAGAGAATGCTGCACGGGATTTTTGGGTTCACACTTCCCCAGTAAAGTGAGCGCACACCAGCAGCTGGCAGGGAGGCTGTCGTTCATTAGTAATACAGCTTTTCTGTCCACTGACATTTTTGCCTGAGATGAAATGAATTCAGGGTCATGCTTATGTGCTATTTACATAAAAGCAGTCCTTTAGTGATAATGCTCTGCGTGTAGAGCATTTTTTCCCTTGAAGAAAACGTACAGAGTGAAGAGAAGGGGAGGATGAGCGGGTGTGCCTTTCCTATGGCTCATGCAGTTTCATATTTAAAGTGGTCAACCCTAACATCAAAAATCATTAAGTCTAAAGAAGTTTAACTGTAACGTAATGCATGTTGAGTAAGTATTGACATAAAAATTCTTATCGGACCTCAGTATGCTCAATACCATGGCTGGGTGGTATATAAAGCATGAAGGCAATTAATTGCTATGTCTGATTCTTCAAATGCCAGTCATCCCTTTGCAGAGCAGCACAGTACTGTGGTGTTAGGAAATTAAATACCAATTTCTATTTTTTTTTTCTTGTCTTCCCCAGTAACAGTTAATGATTTGGTTAATTCCTAGCATGTTCTCTTTAAAACGTTGTAAGGGGTGAGAAGAAACCTAACAGGTATGTATGCATTGATAAAAAGGAGAAAGCATGATGTACGCATGCGTTGTGGTTTGTTTGCCTCTTTGCTGTTTTTTAATGTTGTGGCTGCTTATGCAGTACCCACCAGTTCTGGCAATGGTGCATTTTAGTTTTTACAGTGTATACGTAGCTTCATACTGACTTTGAATATGTTCTTTTTTGGTAGTTCATCTAAACTGCTCTTTTAGTGCAACTTGAACCCTTATAACATTCACAGATATTTTTGTCCAGTTTGGGTAAACTTTGCTTTAATGTTCTTACAGCTTTCTTTAATAGAAAAATTAAATGTGCCAGAGCATTGCAAGTAATATTTCTCAGCCCCTGGGTCCCCCAGCTTTGGCTGCAAGCACTGGGGGAAGGTGGGGGAAGGTGGTGGTGTCTTTATTTTACATGCTTGAACATCCGAGGCTGCTCTCTTGCTTTATTTCCAATAACCGTTGTGCTCCCTGGTTTCCTGGGAATGCAGTGCTGAAGGTCCTGTTTGGTTGGTTGATGTCAACTACCGTGTTGGTTGATGTGAGTTAGTGCAGGTGCAGTGTACTTCACATCAGCAGCATCTGTCAGTGTTGGCTTGCAAGTACAGCTGATCCGCCTCTTTGCTGATGCCTATATCATATGTATATACATTTACTTATTAGCTTTTAATTATAATAGCTTTCCTTATCAAAGTATGAAAGCTGTTAAAGTAATGCTAACAAGAAATACTTGGATAATGGCATCAGTCTCCTGGTCATCAATTTTGTGTGTATCTCATCATATCCATTACAAAGCTTCTTGAAGCAGTATTACTCAGAGCCTTCTCAAATTGGAAGGGCAGACAGTGTGTTATCTGCTCAGACCAGCAGCATGATGCCTTGAATTCACAGCTTGAGCTTTTTTTTTTTTTTTTTTCCAGAGGACAAGATCCGTGTACCCAGAATTGCTGGATTTTTGCACCACTGGCAAATGTGTGACTAAAGTGCAGGAATTTCTTTTTGTAAGGCCCATGACAGGTTTTCTTCGAGACTTGATGTGTCCAGTGTTCCACTTGGTGGCACTGAAACGTCCACAATTTTAATTGCTGAGGGTATGTGTGTTTGTGCTTTGTTATGCCACCTCAAACAAATTGCCCCAAGACAAAGTTGGGAGATAATAAAATAGTCTACCTTGTGTTGAGTGGTAGGGAAAACTTTGTGATCAGTCAAAATCCACTTGTACGTACCTTCCCTGAGTGTGTTTTGGGGGTGTTGGGAGGATGCAGATAAAATAGCTTTTTGGTGAACTTTGCTGAGTGACAAGCCGTTTCTATTTCCTCTTCTGCTGATAAGTAACCTGGTGCTTTGCCAGCAATGCTCTTCCCTTCCCTGCTGCCCTGCTCCCTCTAGATGGGAGTTAACACTTGCATTGAATTAAATGCTTCAGTGCAGAGCATGAGTTTAAGACTCAGCAAGAGATAAAAATTGATTTAGGAAGGCCAGCAGCGCTGCGCAGGAGGCAATTGGATTGGAGTGCTGGTGGATAAGTCCCTTAGTGCTACATGAGGGAGTAAACAGAATTTAAGTGGCCATTCTGGTTAGAGCCCTCCTCTAGGTCTGTGTCCTGAGCAGTAGCTGCAAAGGCTTTTCTGGTTTTTACCTGTATGTTAGGTAGATAACCCAGTTAGTTGGGAGCCTGAACTGCGTATGTCAGGCTTGGCAAAGGGGGGAAAAATAAACACCTTGCTCTCAAAATATATCAGTAGGACTTTAAACAGAAATTAGAGATCAAATAATCATTTTTATTAAACTTGTCTGTGTTTCTGAATGCACCTTGAACATTTCAGCCATTCTCTGCGTTCTTACTGAAGCCATATCATCAGTTTTTAGGTTAAGCTCATGCTCCATGGTACAGAACAGACAGCTTTAAAAAGCAGTCTAGTGCTAAACTGTGAAAGGCTTTTTGGATAAGGCTAAGTATACCGTGCATGTTTGTTAGTAGCCTTAAAACTCATTCTTAAAAATTACTCAGATTCTAAACCATAGTCTTTATCCAGCAGATACGTCTGCGTAGCGTTAAGCACAACTTAGCCGCATTTATTCAGTGAACAGGCACTTGAGCCTGGAATTCTTGTGGCTCCTGAATTCATTACCTTGGTTTAGCTTTTCCTCATTAGCTTTCAGTCTGATGCTTCTCTTTGGAAGAGTTGCTCTCAGAATGAGGTGTTTTTGGTGCGGACGATGTTAAGACCTCATGGTGTTGTAATTTTTAACTTGGGAAGTTTAAGGAGGTTTAACAGTGCTGTTGTAGCAGCGGTAGTATTGCAGCAGTGTGGTGGTGGTATTAGCAGCAGCAGTGTGTTGGTGGTACTAGCAATAGCCTCAACACGTGTGTGCAGCTGGGATGTGCCAGGCATTCAGTGGTAGCACTGAGGCTGGCGTCAGGCAGCTGCTGTGCTGTGTGTGTACCTGCAGGGAGCTGGGCGAGGGATGGTGCTTCTTTGCATGGAGACTCCTTCCAGTTTTAGGAGGCTAACTGGAAATCAGTACTTTCACAGAAGGCAATATCTTAACACGTGATGTGAGGCCAGATTTCCGTGGGTGGGTTCCCTCCCCCTGGCAGGTGGGGGTGTGGGAAGGGCTCAGCGCTGCGGGACTGCTGTGGAAGTGAAGGGGCCGTGCTTGGGCTTAGCCTGTCTGTTGCAGGCTTCTCAGAGAGGTAAATCTGTACAGAGGACCTTATTTGCACTTAAATTCCTTTGGTTGTAATGGAGTAACATAAATAATAAAGCAGAGTAATTTTAGAAATTAACTTCCTAATATTCTGCAGTTGTTGGGAATAATGCATAAAGCATAGCAGGGTACGTGGGATTTAAATAACTGAAGTAATAAAATTTAAGATGCTGCGTTTCCAGAGGTCATGTTAATTTCATAGGAAATTTAATATCAGAATAACTCACTGTGAAGAGTGAAAATACTTTGAAATTATTACTTCAAAAAGTTTTACGGTGTGTTGCAAGGTTGCCAAGAGGTTCCTTGCCATGATCAGCGTAACTCAGAAACGTAAATAACAGCGCTTATTTTTCTCGTGGCCTTTTAAATTTAGTCAGTCTCTAGAGTTACAAAGCAGGAGTGAGAACCTCTGGGTGGCTACTTAATTTTTAAATACATTGTCAGCGTCAGCGGAGGAACAGGAAGTCTAAAAGCTCATTTCTGATTTATGTGCTGTGAAATTAAAAGTAGATTTTTTGCTGCCTTTGCCTTAAGAACAAGCCTAAGCAATATTCTCTTAAATGGACATAGTTAATTATAACGCTTGAGATGGGGTGGTTTATTGACAGCTTGTGTGGAGAATTACTTTGAATCGTATGATGGGTTGCTGATGGAAGGTGGTTGAGAAAAAGGAAAAAAGTGATCAAGCAGCAGCTCTCTTGCAGTTGCTTCTTGTTTGATTTATGTGAGAAGTTGTTCACCAGAGCAGTAAAACCTTGCTCTGAGTAGTAATAAATAAATAAATTGTTGTGTATGTGAGGGAAGCATCACCACACGATACTGGTTATTCACGGCACTGTGCCCAGACCGCTTTTGATTTGATGTTCCCTGGTAGACTGTCTGGAAAATAAACAAAAACCAGAAAGGAAGAGGCTGTGGCATTCTTCTGCGAGGCAGAACCCACCGTGCTACAGCAGTGGAAATGTCAGGAGGTGCAGTGGCACTAAGATGCAGGAGAGAAGCTCCACACTGGGAGCACTTGGACTGCTCTCCAGCAGTCAAGATGCCTGTCCTTGTTTTACATGGGGAGCTGTGTGCAGCTGGATGTGAGTGGTGCGGGTGGGCCTGTGCGAGGGCTTGTGCCTTCCTGGCTGCCCTCTGCTCTGCTCCGTCTGCTCAGCTGCCTCTTGGAGCCTGGGCTGGGTGGTGCTGGGGGCTGCAAGCTGTGGTGAAGCTTGAAGCTGCAGAGAGGTACTTCTTAGTGACTGAAGCATGAGTTTTAATGAAATTCTTTTTTTAGATAGGATGAGCAGATGCCTGGAAAAATATAAGTAATTTGGACAGATGTAAAAGGAACAACACTGGATATCTTAAATTACAGATTTATTTTAAACTTTTTAATTAAAGATTTAATGAAGTTTCTTAAAACCCTTTAAGAAGGGCTCTTCTGCATTTTGGTCTCGAGAAGGATTTCTTCTTATCCTGTTGGCTCAGTGCTGATTGTGTGGTTGGTTACAGAGGAATGATAATCTGAGCTCTGCTTTCTGGGTTGGTGGCTCAGAACAAGGCTGTGTACGGGTGCAAGGGTTTCTTGTTGCCACTTGTTTCACACACAAGCAGGGCTGGCTGGGGGACAGCAGGCACGGGGAGCCCTGGGACTGCCCAACAAGCCCCGGGTCAGAGCGGGCCCTGCGGCCTGTGCCCATCTGCAGCGCGCGCTGAGGGCTGCAGCCACTGGGCCTTGTGGGCTCTGAGCATCAGTGCAGCTTCTCTGAGGTGCCTGTAGCTTCACTTCTGGCCTCTGGGAACTGCTCTGCAGCTTCTGAGATGTCCTGTGTAAATTCATATCTACTCAGTGCAAAACCGAAGTGCATTTCAGTGCTGGCTGAATTTTGAGCTGGAAACGGAAGGTATGGTCTTACTGAACTCAAAATATGATGGTTTGGTGCCTGTGAGCAAGGACACATCCACCATCCGTCAAACAGATTGACATCTTTTTCCAACTCCAAGCTGCACTTGCAAGTCAGAAAGACGAGTCATCGGTAGAATGGAGAGGACTTTGGTGGTCTTGGGTCGTGAAGAGGAAGTACATTTCCATGGAGGTTTAGTTGCCAGGCGTCATTAGAAAGAAATTACGAAATAACTTGGTTCATTTTTAACTATATTGCTTTGAAAAGTTGGAATAGAACCTGCAATCTTAAAATGTAGCACTAAGCTCAGTTTTGAAACAGTTTGATTAGATTGACTTTGAATAAAAGGATTTGTGTGTGAAACGAATTGGAAATTTCACTTCAGTTGCTCCTGTGTAAGTGTTCCCAGTGTGCTTTCTGCCTCCCATTACATTCAACATCCTTTTTGACAGTCTGACAAACACAGCTCAGCAGACAGTGAACCTGAACTAAATTTCTTTATTCTTTTAACCACTGATAAAACAGTGGTTATGAAAACAATAAGCTGGCAACAATGAATGAAAACACAGCACTCAAAATTGCAAATGTTTAGCAGCTGTGAGCTCCTGTGAATTCTGTTGAAATGCCTCTTTGAAACTTCGGCAGGGTCTTTCCCTTGGTTGCTGCTACTGTTTGGTGACGGCACTGGCCCTGCAGTTCACATACTGCTTATGTTCCATTATGCAACGTATCAGTAAAATCCAGCTGTTTGTTAATTTTTACAACTGCAATTCATAAAGCACGAACAAAACCTCTCTTTGAGCTTTAATTGCACCCTTGCAAACAGTGTAGTACCGTCTTCAGTGAGGTGATGTTAAAAGTTGATTTTAATATGAAATCGTTTGAACCTGGAAAATTCTTGTGGCACTCTGACCCAGGCACGTTGTTTTACAAACTGAGATCTTGAGAATTAACTTGTCGTCAGGGGATGCTCAGAGCAGAAGGGGGAAGCTGAAGCAGAACCCTTTTTCAAGAGGAAGAAATTAATGCTTGACAGTTGACTTCAATCTAAGCAGAGAATTTCTGGGGATCATTACATTTCCCAGAAGGCGAAGTCAATTTACCTTCGGCTTGTGCCTTAATGTAGCAGGGACGAGTAGTAATTCTGCAGACAGACAGGTCCCTAGAGCGTCTGTATTCTTAATTGTGTAAAAGTTCTAATTATTCCATTTTTAAGTGCTAACTTATTTAAGTTGTGCATATAATTTAATTTCAGTGTGAACATTCAGAATTAATCTAAATGAAGCAACTAAGGCTCACAAATATTCCTTCAGAAAGCAGAGTTAAGAGCATCTTAAGAAAGCACAAGAGGAAGGGTTTCACATGCTGAAAGACTCCTTTGGAATTGCCCTGTTCCTGCAGCACTCACCAATCCCTTTACCTGCAGCTGTGCTGTGGTTTTCCCCCTGAGATTGTATCAGCAGTTACTTGCTCGACAGGGCTTCAGTTTGATAAGTTTGTCAAGGAATGTTAATGCAAAATTGCGAAGCTAAGTGGCGCGCTTCATTATGGAAAACGAAGCCCCAGGCCAGCTCTCAGACCAACGTGGAGCTGGTGATCGCTGCTCCGAGGCTGGTGCCATGAGGCCAGGCAGGGCAAAGGCAGGAGCTGAGGCAGATGGGGACATGGCAGCTTCACTGCTGTTGTGTCAGTGCCTTGGCTCCCGTGGCTCTCTGTTAGGCTGGCTTAGGCCAAGCAGCAATTCTGGTGATCCTCCTCAATGCTGCCTGAATGCAGCTGTCCTATGAGCTGCTGTGCAGGGTGTGTCCTGTGTCAGTGTATGGGCGGGAAGCTCACGCGCATCTGGGATGCACCTTCTGCAGGATTGCTTTGGGCTATTTTCCTTAGGTCATGAGGGCTGTTGGAGGTGCTTTCCTGCAGCATGCTCTGCGTGACCACTTCCCAGCAGAACAGATGCTGCAGGGGCTCAGCAGAGTGGCCGAGGTGGTTCAGTGCAGTCAGCAGCTTCCCTGTGGCAGGTAACTAAACGTGTTAAACCAAGAACGAATGGCAGCTGCTCAGTCTTGTCTTCAATGGAATGGAACTTCCAAAATCACCATAAATAGAAATACAAGGGAAGTAACCACCCCTTAAAATGTATGGAAGGGTTTTTCCTGTTGCTATTCATGGAAGAAAGCAATAACTGTGAAATAAAATTAAAAAAAAAAAGGTAGAAATGTAAAATGCCTTGTGCAGTTTGGTCTTTGGGTTTGGAGATGTTGATATGTTCTTGACACAAAGTTACTAAACAGCGGATACATAGAAGCTAAGGATGCTTTGTTTCAGTCGGGCTATAATTCAGCAACAGGCTGTTTAGAAATAGTGAATTCTTTGGGGAGATTGGAGTGCTTTTAAAGCACGCTGGTTAGTGCTGCAGTTACGAGTTGAGAAGAAAGAAGAGCAGAGCTTGCTCAGCGTGCTTAGAGTGCTGCTTCAGCACGACACACCTCCCCTTTCATTGCGCTTACTGGTTTTTCTATTGAAAAGGATAGTTTTCCAAATAGTAAAACAACTGGAAACTATTTCATCTCCCTGATAAATTAGTATAATTTTAGTGTATCTAAAGGGAACTTATAATATGTTATCTAGCCTACTGCTTCTGGTGCAGCACCATTTTTGAAATGGACTTCAGAGGACTGAGTGCATGGTTCTGTGGGCTCCCTGAACCCTGGGAGGTTAGGGCCAGAGGTCTGCAGCAGCACGTTCTTTGCATTATGAATGCGTTTCTAATATATCAGTAGTTATTAGAACAAAGAAGCTTGGCCGCATTTTTGGTGAGCTGTCAGCTTAATTTTATTCCTGAAAAAAGTACTGAAAAGTCCGATATAAACCTGAGCCCTTTGCCATGAGAAGGAACTAACCAGTCAGGCGAGGCAAGTCACAGCTACCAGTATTTGGTTTAAAAGCAAATGACTCCAACAACAGAACCAAATGCACAACCAGCAGCTGAGCTCCTTGAACCTGTGATGTGTTGCTGGGCGCTGACTTCATCACGGGCTGCAGGGAGCTGTTCAGCTGAACCTGAGAAACATCGTGTGGGGTGGGAAATGAGGTTGTAACTGCAGACACCAGTTCCCTTCACTAAAATTCAATTCTGTGATTCTGTGTGATTCTGTGATTCTGCTGTAGTTACACACAGCCTCTCTGCCTGCCCTTCTACCTGCCGTTGTTCTGCTGTCCGGTTAGTGACCACAGCTTTGCTCAATGGAACTCCCCAAACATTGACTGAGCCACTCGCTGACGTGTCTCTGGGCTGGCTGAGACACCATGTGTGTCAGGCTGTGCTCTGCTGTGTGACTTACAGCCTTTGCAAGCTGTCTCGTTGCTCTGAACTTTGCCAACATTCCTACTGAAATAAATTATCTTGGAGCTGTTTTTCCAGTAACTCTACGGTTCAGACAGTGACCTGAGCAATCAAAAAGAAGGCTATGTTTAGTTTTATTTAGCAGTAAATTTGTACATTCGCTGTCAGGTTTGCTTAGAGCAGGATATCTCTATAGTGACTTGGTTGATAAAATTCCAAATTTCTGTTGTTACAGAGAAGAGGCACGGGACATGAAGGAAGAAAAGCAAAAGGTTATGGTTAAAGAAGGTGAACTTGGTTTTGCCCCTGCCCTTTCAGAGCCAGGAAACACATTAGTACCCTAGCAGTGTATAGCCCCAGCTATCATGGATCCATTATGGCAAATTACCACTTTTTTTCTAAAGGCTTCAGTTATGCTCTTGAGTGTCTGGAATTTAGGCAGATAAAGCTGTTATTTCTCACAAATGAATCAGATGCATGACAGCCAGTTAAAACTTAATTTATGTGGGGGATATGGGGAGTGAACAGCGCAGATTTCCAGACTTTACTGCTGTTCACTGATTCTGTGACTCCTGGTGAGCCCCCAGAAGGAGGTGGGCTGCTGATGCAGACACGAGATAAACTCCTCACCTCTGGGGAGCGAGAGCAAACCGCCCCAGAGTGTAATCCACAGCAAAGCCAAAAATTTGCTTGCTTCAGGGAGTTTCCTGGTAGCCTTAGGGAGGGTATTAATAGAACCTCTCAAGCTTAACCTCGTTATAAGCCTGTAATGCACCCTTGTTCATTCTTTGAAGTCAGGAATTTTAAGCAGATTAGCATGGAGCCTGACACGGTCCAGCCTGAATCATGATTTATGGTGTTGTCGGTGTCCAGTTAATTCTTAAGTAAAAGTTGTGGCAAAATATACGTTAAACATCAACAGTAGTTTCAGTCAAATATCTGTCTTCATTTAAAAAAAAAGAAGAAAAAAAGAAAAGCTATATAACATTCTCTTGATCTTTAGCATTTTGAGAATCTTAAAGGTTTTCAATGAACTTTTTCAAATTCAAGAATAACAAATTGACTATTTGATCTGGGCTCTATTTGAATAATGTCATCTCTGAAGGGTTTCTAGAGTGTGCAGAGGTGGAGGAGAGGGTCAGCGTGGTCTCTGGGTGAGCAGAACAGGGAAATGCAAAGAGCAGCACGCAGCAGAAGGGAATGCTGCTGCAAGATGCCACAGGCTGTTGGATGAGAAGTTGCTGAATAATATGTTGAAATGGACAGATTTTTTTTTTTATTGAAGCAAACTGCATCTCTTACACAGGAGGCAATGTGCAGGACTTGCAGAGTCAGAGTAGGAACAGAAATTGAGAACTGTGGCAGAGCGAAATGTTTGCTTTAGATCTTGAATATAAATGAAATCAATGTGAAGGAAATATGGATCATAGAGCCATGTTGCACCATTCTGTACTTTTTTCCCCCAATTCTGGAGAGGTGGAAGGCTACGTTTGTGGTGCTTTTTGGGTGGTATGAAGGTAGCCAACTGTGGATCTCTTCTACATAAGAAAATTCTTTCATACCTTGTTTTCTGCAGCTTTTTTTTTTTTTGTCCTTGCATTGCAAACCCAACCAGTGTGTGGAAAAGGTTTTGCAAATGATGATTGCTCCTTAGTACTGACTGCTCTGCAGAGAACTTTCCTTGTGACACGAAACGATAGTGTATGTCTTCCCTTATTTCTTTAGGATATCTTTTAGCTGGATCCTGTTAGATTTTTCTTGTACAGCAGATCCAGGTTGGCATCTTATATTTCTACTAGCGATGTGTTCTTTTTCGGTGTTAACAGATAAGAGAAAGTTGCCTTGAAATATCTGATAATAAATATTGACATTTTAATCAATATGTTTATTATTATTTATGTTAAACGTTTCTAAGCTAAGCAGAAACATGTAGTTCTTAAAGCACTCAGGAATGTTTCTGTTACCTTTCTGTGGTGATGAGTAATAGCTTAATGAAGAAGTGTGGTCTCGGAAGGGCAGGAGGCTGAAAGCCTTGCCCGTAGCTGTCCTCCTGGGGTCCCATAGAGGAGATGATCAGATCTGGGAGGACCTACAAGGTGAAAGCAAGCTTGCTGCATCTTTCAGGTGCTAAACATGGAAGATCAAAATGAAAACTGTGTTCTTGTTTACACTGTTGATGACTATGGAAAAATTAATTGGATAATTTAAGATATCACAACTGAGTGTGTCAAGCCATGCTATGAAGACTTCTGTGGGGGAGGTTTTCTGTAGTTGGACCTGGGATAAGTGGTCAGAGATTTAAAAATAAATAAATAAATTCTGAACAGCAGATCTCAGTTTCCTTCCTTTTCTGCTTTTGTTCCAAAGGGAAGGATAGTCAGGTGAGGTCAGATTTCCTTCCTTCCTCATGTGACAAGGAACAGCAGGACAGACAGTGTGTCACCATGACACCATGAGTGGACAACAGTTCTGGGTATGAAACAGACTCCATCGTCAGCAGATTGTTGGCTCGGCTTTGCTTGAAAGAGTGCAGAACATGGAGTGCCCATCTGTATTGAGAACTTCTGACAAGTGAGGCAGAGATGAGCTGAACATCTAGGTGCTGATGGGATCTCTCTGGGACCCTAAAACACTCATGTGTTTTCTGTAGCTCTGCTGAAGTGGTGCTTTGTGGGCAGAAACCTTGTGATGGCCAAGCTGCTGCTATTCAGCCCAGGCTGGGCTGGTAAAGGCACCACTCCTTGGGCATTGTTGAATTCACAACAGATGCCTGGATGAGAGCTCCATGGTGCTGAGAAATTCAGCGGTGTTGACTTCTCAGTATTTGTAAAGATCTTATTTCTTCTGTTTGGCTTAGCTAAACTCAGATCTTGAAGCGTACTTCCTCTTCCCAAGCAAGGACTGTTCGTGAGCACACCTCAGAGACTTGTTACATCTCCATTGCGCTTGCAGGAAGGAGGTTTGCTTTCCTCACTCATCTCCAGGCAGAGTCTCTCTGCTGATGCCCTAGAATAAGGCATGAGGCTCTAATGACCCCTGGGGACCCCTCTTCCCCAGCACCTGGCAGTTTTCCTGCAGCCTGTTGTGCTGCTGCTGTATGGCCGTAGTGTTGTGGCATCAATACCATGGTGTGGTTCAGCAGCCTGTGCTGTGCTTCCCAGCAGGCTCTGTGCTGCTCAGCGGGATCGCTTCTCCAGGTGAGCGAGCTCCTGTCCTCAGCGACCGTCTGGTGGTGAGGCAGGAGCTGCAGGCTGCTACGAGAAGTTGTAGGTGAGCTGCAGAGAACAACTGAAATGCTCAGAGCTGAGGTGGAAATGCAGAGAAAAATCTTTGCGCTTCAGGAAGTGAGCACCTCTATATTGGAGATTAGCGTTAGATTATGAGGGTGTTGATGGCAGGCTCAGCTACTGTTGGAAACTTTGGCTGCCATCCCTCTGTGGTGGCCATGAAAGGACAACCTCTGTCTGGGGCTTGAGGATTTCTGCATGGCAACTGCTACTTCTTGCAGTCACAGCACCTCAGAAGCATGGGAAATAACCAAATCATAAATGCTCTCCAAAAGGGAGTAATACATGCTGACAAAAGCTTTTTTTTTGTGTAGATTAGTGATTTCCAGTGTACTCTTTAATGTTTTATCTATCATTCTAGCACAATGGTCTGATATCAGCAGTTTGCCTGTGATTAAAACCTTTCGCAAATGGGGGTAGGGATGCTTGATATCATAGTCTATAAAATTGTTACTCCAGCTATGGGAAGATAACACTGTACATTTGGAGTAGTCTGAGTGAAATGCAAAATACTGTTGGAGATTTGCTTTTCTTAAAGGGGTGGGAATTCCTAAGTAAAATTGGGAACATTTTACTGTCTGATGGCACTTGAGCACACTGTTGCACAAGGTGGAGAGGGAAGAATATTGGAATCCACTGTTAATGGAGAGTCCTAAAGAAATGGTAGTTACAAGGAGCTATAGAAAAACTCACTTTGCTAATCAAAAAAAATAATAATAAAAATCACAATGGTTGTCTTCAAGATGTTGGTTTTCTCTAATAGTTCTATTTTTCTCTTTTGTTAAGACTTAATAGCAATTGTAACGTGTGATGCCTTTTTGATTTGCTCAAAAATATAGATTCTGCCCTTTTTAAAAAAGAATTTAAATTACACATCAGAATAAATTAGGAGACTTACTTTTGTACATGAATGGTGCCTGGAATTGTTGTGTGTTTTGTTTGCTGTGTAGCTGGAAAAGCCTGGTTACCTGCAGTGTGTCCTGCTAAAATTACCAACGTCCTGTTCTTTTTGTTTGTTTGTTCTTTCATTTATTAAAAACAAAACAAACTAATCTTAGTATTTTATCTTCCTGTGAAATTGGAGCTCTTGATTTGTGGAATGGGTGGTGTTTTCCTTGCAGCAGGAAAATTTGACACAAGTATGCTGCACTGTGAGGACTTGTTGAAGAATCTTTAATAGGAAAAATTAAACAGTTGAAAATATGCTGTTAATTAAATAAGCATCAACATAAATTGGGGAAAAATGTTGACAGAACATATTTTGTAAATATTCTTAAGTATTCAGATGTTACAAAGAGTCAGTGATACTACTTGAGGTGTGGCACAGAAGTTGTAGTTTGCTGTAGCCACAGAGGAGTGAACCTTGCTTCACAGAGAGGGGATTATGGCCTGGTGGCTGTGTCACTAACCTCTTGTCCTGGGATGAGCGTGTGTGTATCCCTTTGGTTAGCAGTGCTGAACAAGTGTCCTTCCTCCTGTTTGTCTCCCTTGTAGAGCTGTTGGAACTCCCGGGCGGCAGCAGGCCCCTGCTTTGGGCGTTCCTCCGCAGCTGCTGCATTGCTGTGCTCACTCGGTCCAGCTTTGCTTCCATGTCCCTGCATGGTTGCCTTCATCTCCTGTCTTTGGTGGCATCCTGTGAAAGAGTGAGGCAAAGACAAGTGGTTTAGAGCAGCAAGTAGGAAGTCCTCCATAACCCTTCAGTTTCATCTGTTGACAAAGCTCTCGTGCCACTTACCAGTTACATCACTGGGCAGGGGGTCGTTCCAATGGAGAATGGAAGCGCGTGCATGAAAGCGGTTGAATCATTTACCTGGTAAAAAGGGTCACTACTGTGCCTGTTAAGAACTAGTGTACCCGCAGCTAATGTTATCCCACAGCATTGTGTGTGAGAGATGACTGGGATTTCTTGGTTTGGGGTTTGCAGTTTCTTAGGTGGCTTAGTGATTTCCTCCGTGCAGAGCTAGATGGAGCTATAAGATCTTCAGTAAAATAGGTGCAGTGCTAGGGACTCCTCTTCCAACATCTCCCCTCTGAACTTCCCTTTGGGCTGGCTCTGCTGAAGAGTGAGCACCTTGTAAGTCATGAATGCTTGCTAAGTGGAGACCCAGCATTTAACCAATTCCTGGTAAGCATGCCATAAGCCCATGGACACCCTACTTGAAGGGTGCAAATATGAGCTCGGAATTTGCTTCTCTGGGGAACGAAGGTGATATCAATGTTGACAGCAGAGTTACTGGGACTGCATTCTGTGTTAAGACCATCTCTGACAGTGGAGTGGATTGTAAATACAGCTGTCCAAACCAGTCTCATAAGGATCTTTGCCATCCTACAAGGATTGGGTTAGCCTACATTAGTTAACTTTGTCCTTCACAAGCACAGGGAAGTGGGAGCACCAGCCAATTCTTAGTAGTGCCTGGGTGTGTGAGCTTACAGGTATGTTTTCCCCATTATTTCCTCTTATTGTCATGACTGTGCTTTTGCTTTGTGCTATAAAAGCCTGAAGTATAAGGAAATAACTTCAGATACAAAATGCTTTGTTTAATGCTTAAATAAGAATCCTGTGTATTTTTAAGATAGTTTAATAAAGGTCACCTTTGAAGTAGTTAATTACAGTAAATTACTGTGTTGGATACTCTAACTGGATTGCTCAGGTCCTTAGCAGTTCATGTATGCAGATAATCAAGATGGTGAGCACCACAATTTGCTAAGTGTTCAAACACTACTGAAATCAATTAGATACCTTGCATAGTGCTTAAACTCTCAAAATGGTTTTATGTTTTCCATGTTTAATTTACCTTTGTTATTTTGACTCTGGTGCGGGAGGCAAATGTGGGCTGCCTGCCCTTCACAATGGAAGAGAGAAAGACCTTCTGCGTTCCAAATTGATGTGGCTTGAATATTGCAGAAGATGCTATCTTGACAGGCTCAGCAACTGGATTTCTATCTGTAGAGAACAGGCAGCACCCCAGGGAATACAAGTGCAAAGTTTTATCTTGTCCATGTGATGCACCTCAGCCCTGGAAGCCCTCATCTTGGATGAGGCGGCTCAGGCTCCATTATTCCATAGGTCTTCTGGTAGCAGGCTGCCAGCGTTGACGTTCTTATGTGTATGCTTGTCTGAAAGGTTAAACTGGCATTGCTAATTGTTGAGGAAGATAGGAATTGCTCTTCTGGATCAGCTGTTCTTGTTTCTATATTTGTTGATTTTTTTTTTGTTTAGTATTCACACGAGTACAGTGTCTAATGTATTTACCCCAACAATGTTGCAACACACTGCTCACATTTCACAGGCATGAAATACCACTGAGCAGATGGTGATTAAGAGTTGCCGAAGACTTAGTGTATCTAACAGGCCATCGAGTGAGAGTCAGCATTCTGGGATTCTGTTTTAAATCCCGATCCTAAACAAAATAAGCCTTGCTTTGGCTTAAGGTGTTTGTAGCATTAGGTAGGTAGTGGTTGATTGGTGTCATTGAAATTAAAATTATAGTATTTGCTACATGTGTTCATTCTTTAATGGAACTGCTGATGTTTTCATCTGTACAGATTCCATATCCAGCTTTCATTTTAAGTTCTGTTAGACTTTTAAGTATTTTAAATTAGATACCCACAATAGTGAACGTTGTATAAAAGGATTAAAAATCCTTTTAAGAAATACAGTAAACTTGTATAATACTGTCTTCAATCTTTGAAGTACTACAAATTGTACGCTGCTGTGTACTAATTGTCTGTCTACAAATACTGCAGCACTGTGCAATGATTTTTCAACATATGGGTTTCTCTTGCTTAATTTGGATCAATGCTGTGGTGCGTTTTTATGCATTTTCCTTGGTAAGATTAGCTGAGCCCTTACAGCGTGGCGAGCTGAAGTTAAGCACCAGATTACATATTTAAGCACTGCAATGTGGACAGCATTTTTTTTTTTTCCCCCCCAAAGGGAAGGAAAACAGTGTGATTTGTGTAAGTCTGTGTAGTCTTCAGGCACTTCAGTCTTTTGAGCTCTGTGGATTTTTCATGTGTGGTTACAGGCAGCTGACTCCAGCCAGGGATTTTTCAAAAGCGGGACATGACATAGCTGGTGAGAGTCAGCTTGTGACCTCTCGGTCCCCCTTACTGAAGGTGGTTCTGTGATGCTGTCCTGTTGTAGGAAAGATATTATAAGGGAGTTCGTATCAAAGAATTGTGAGATGGGCTGTGTGCTTAAAAAAGGAAAAAGAATAAAACATTACGGTCATTTTCCCTTAAATTTTCCCATTTTCCCATAAATGATAACTCTGATTAGAGTGGAAAGCTGTGATGGGTGGGCGCTGGCTCTGTCTTCTGTTGTTCGTGCCACATTCACCTCCAGGTGTAAGAGTGCATGCTGTAAATCTCTGCTCCTGCAGTTTTAATTGGACCAGAAATTATAATTTAGCTGTTTGTGAAGGAGGAAGGGGAGGAACACTACAAAATGTTCTCTCAAGTTCAAAACGCCAACAATTTGCATATGATGTCTTCATACATTGTTTAGAAAAGGGAATGTATACACACCAGTTACAGTCTACAGGGAAGAGGCTTTGACAAGATGATTGCTTAATAGGTTGTAGTGGGGCTTCAGTGTGCTCGGAATTTATCCAGGCTCTTGTGTTGGGCCCTACCATCAGGATGAACAGGATTAAAAGAGAAGCAAGGCTCTTAAAAAATAATCTGTAAATTGCCCTTTTCAGTTAGACTGAATCTTGAAGGGAATCTTAAATCTAGTCCAGGCTAAAGTCCTCTAAAATTTTCTTTTGCATAACTTTTTGCTTAGCTTCCTGTCATTAAAATTGTCCCAAGTACCAAAGCTAGCTTAATGGTCCCACGAGGCTGTCCTTGTTTCTTGTTATCCGCACCGTAACGATGTTTTCTGGCATCCTTTCTGATTCCAGATACTAAAAAAGGGGTTTTGTGCTTTTTTTTTTTTTTTTCTTTCAGTTGCTAAATGGTTCATTGCCTCAAGTCTGTTCTAAGGAGGTTGGAGATGCTGTGCTGCTGCTCAGTGTCCTTGCAGAGGGCGGCTGGGTGGGGAGCAGGGCACTGGTCACAGCCAGCCGGGGGGCCAGCCCCAGCTGCTCTGGTTGGAACAGCACCACGCAGGCAGCTGTGTGGCTGGCACACAATGCAGGAGATGTGACATGTCGCAAAGCTGTATATCCCCGCTTCTGCAGTGATAGCTTAAATGGCACTTGTCTGAGAAAGGAACATGAAGCGTAGGGTTTCATACACGTGTGCGTATTCTATCCATGTGTTCTGAAGTTTCAGTTTCTCACAGGCTGGCTTCAGGCCTGCTGGAGTGACATCTGTGATGCGATATCCATCGGCTTTCCAAGGTATCTTAGAGAGCCCAGCTGGCCGCTGCATTGTTTGAAAAGCAAAAAGATTGAAATGCTTGTTGGGGACTGGGGCAGGGTGACGTGCATGTGCACGGTGATGCAGTGAGTGAGCAGTGGGTCTAACGTGTGTTGGTGTAGGAAATTCAACGTACCATCGGAACAAGACACTTGTTTGTTTTTCTTAAAATACTAAGGCTAGAAAAGAAGAGAATTTGAATTTGTTTGTTGGCTATTTGTTTCCACTGTGGAAGAGAAATAATAGCAAAAAAGATAAAAATAGATGATCAGCAAAGTAATTTAGTATTGGATGAGCACTTCTGGATTAATGTAGTGATAATGTGCTGTCTGGAGCTGGGAAAGTGCTCAGAGGAAGTGTTAACGATACTGTATTAATAGTTAGCTTTTATTTTGTATACTCCTACTGTCAAGTTTTGTTGTCATTGTGATTATCTGTACTGTATGTTTCTTTTGGAGCTGAAGAATGTCTTTCTAGAATGTGTGGGTACAGCTGCATTTCTGTCCCTCTGTCTTAACGTCCTTGTGATGTGTTCTGTGATCTACTCCTACCAAAGTTTTCTGGTGTCAGTGACGAATCCCTCTCTCAGTCCTGAGGTGGACTTGGCTTTAAATGATGTTTAAAAAAGTGGTGTCCTCATTTGCTTTGTAACTTTGCTCGTTGATGGGCTGCGCTCGTGATTGGAAGCATTCCCTCAGAGTCCAAAAATGTGGCAAACTTCCTTCAAATAAAGCTGGAAATCTCATCTCCTAATATGTGTCCCACAGCTGCAGTTTGAAGATAGCAGCAGTTATTGTGAGATATACATTAATGTGTTTTGAGAGCTGGCACCTTCTCGAGTTTAAAAACTCCTTTCTGTCTCCTGTGGCAGTTTTCTGTGGGAGGGAGAAACTGGGTGGGAATCTAAAAGACTTCCTATCTCTGGGGAAACTCTAAAACTGAAAATAACTGTAAAACAGAACTTTTTAAATATCATGTTTTATGCCATGCTTATGGCAGTTGTGCTCAAGTTTCTGATATTTGGATGCTTGCTGTGCTAGATCGCCTTTGTAGTGACAATGTGTATTGTTTAAATGCCTAAAAGTTTTGGTTTTGTTAAATACGTCCTTTGTAATGGCATTAAAGAGTGGCAAGTGAGTGGAGATCTCTTGGAATGGATCAGTGGAGTTGCTGCAGGGGAGTGAACGGGTTTCCCCTTGCAGCATTGTCAGAAGGCTGGAAGGAAGCACCCTGTAGATGTCCACATGTGCCTGTGGGTTCTTGTTGGAAAAACCTCTATGGGACTATAATGCTTTTCAGATAATTTAGGTCTTTGTGTGCTGTAGTACTCTTCCTGCTAATTTTTAGAAGACAGAATGCTAGAAAACTGCCTGCATGCTGAGTCATGATGCTTGGAGCTTGGACCCCAGCGTGGGGCTGTCCCTGGCTCCTGGTGGCCAGCACCGGGTGACTTGCAGAGGTGCCCTCGCCAGCTGTGTACCAGGCACAGTGCATGGTACTCATAGGGATGTTGAACAGGGAGTTTGGTTTGCAGAGGGAGTGACAAGTTGGTGTGCTCACAGTAATTAGTTAATCTGTGCAGCATTTTCTTCATCTTAATAGGAAAAGATGAACTACTTGGATGTGCTTCGCTTCTTATGTGCAGCAGAAAATCCCAGCTGGAGAAAAATTCTTCTCTGTAAAAAGGAAGGGTGTGGGCTATTACTTCCCTCTCCCGAACTACTGCCTGCCTTGCCTGTGCTGTATGGCTTCCAGCTGAGGCTTTGCTTCTGAGTGTTCTGCTATTTTAGTACAGGACATTCAGAATGGTGTGAAAATGAAGGCTTGTGGTGTTATTGTGGAGTAGGGACTGTGAGGGATTCTAGATGTTTCATGTAGCTGTAGGATGTCAGAGTAGTTGGATCTTCCATGCCACTGTCCCCTCTGGGACCTTCCCCACATACATGGAAGCAAAATGCATGTTTTAAAAGCAATCAAGTTGAAAGTTGCTGTTACTTTTTCAGGAACTTCCAACTGATGTGTTGCTGCACACCAGTTGCTTTCCCAAGGACAGATTATCTTTAAAATAAATTTGCATAACTCTATAGGGAATAGGATAACTGATGCAATAATTACCGAGGAGCAGAGCCAGCATCCTGCAATGATTTTAAAGCACGTGTGCTGCAATGTCGCTCTGTATCGATATGCTTCTTGTGACGTCCTCCTTCTGACATGTTCAATTAATGTTTTATTATCTTCTTCCTATTAAAAACAAAACACCAGTGGCTGAGCTAGAAGCAAAATAGACTCTTCACTTCCTTAACAGGAGTGGCTGAGTGGTTCTGTGAACCACACTGGAAGTATCTTTGAGCGCATTGACCCCGTCTCATGGTGCGTTACTGATTGTGCGTGTGCCTGTGGTTGGCTGGGAGCAAACAGGTTGTAGTGTTCCCTTCAGTGAGGGAAGACATAATCAGATGGATGTGATATTGATCAGAATTTTCAAATCTGTCGAGCATCCTCCTCTGCATTCCCCATGCAGCGCGTATATCAGCTCCCAGCCCAGAACAGGGGCATTCCTCCTCTTCCCCTTGAACTCCTTCTGTTCAGAATGCTCCAAAAAGATGGCAGTGCAAAATACTTCCGTAGGAACTATATTGCTGCATGGGTTGCATCTCTTGCTGCTTTTCTCTGGTGTATTGTCTGCTCTAAAGATGGCATTTCCTTAATTGTATAAATTGTTGTATTTGTTTTAGTCCGTTTTAGAGAGCAGGATGTCACATAGGGAAAAAATGATGAAGCTGTAAAACTGTGACATGAGGTGGTTTCCACTGGGTTTAGAACTGCGTAGTAGGTGCCCATTTATAAATAAAAAAATAAAAAATTAGCAACTTTCCCAGTTTGCCTGTGTGGAGGAGATGGCAACCTGTCCCTGAGTGCTGGCAGCCGTGCCAGGCGTGGGGCCCATGGGCACTGGCAGGCCTTAGAGCTGCCTCCTGCTCCTGCGGCGTGAGCAGGGCTGCGGCAGTGCGCGGGCGAAGTGGGGCAGGTGCTCTGTGTGCGAGCTGGCCTCGGGACTCCAACCAGGAGCAGCTCCAGCACGCTGTGCACGTTGAGTGTGCTCAGCATGGCCGGGAGGGGCTGGGGTGCGGGGCTGTCTGTCAGTACTGTGGGCAATAACCCCAGCAGGGTGCTGAGAACTCCTCGCCTTGTTCAAAGAGAGCAGTTTGCAGCGAGAGCACTGTGACAACTTCAGTGCTACGTGGTAGTTGTGGTAATTAATATTTAGCATGGTATCTAGTAATTTTCAGCTCCAGCGCACTTTACAAACATTAATTAATTGTCACAGCACCCCTGTGCAGCAGGTAAATGCCTTCTTTCCTGCCGATGTGCGGAGCAGCCGGGAGCCCCGGGGCTGCACGCTCACTGGGTGTGACACATTGATCTGCAGCATCATTTTTTGAAAAGGTCCTCGTTAAATGAGGATAGCTAATAGTTCTGAGCCAAAACAAAGTTGTCGCTGCTTTATCGCCGTCACTGCACCAGCTTCTGCGATGCTGTCTGTTTTGCTTTAGGCCCCACAGATTGCGTTAGGAAGTGAAAACTAAGAGCCTAATTATTTCGGTTGTACTGTACTTGTTTTATTGGATGCTCGTCCAACTTTTTGCTTCTTTGGCTTGTAGGGGTGGGAAAACACTTCAGCAGAATTTGGCTGTGGCAGCTGGGCTGCCCCGGTGCTTTGGCTCCATCCACAGCTGCAGGGCCTCGTGGGCTCCTGGCTGTGTCTGTGGGTCGGAGCACAGCTCCGCGAGTGGCTGTGCTCTCTGGGCTTACCCCTGCAGAATTTGTGCAGTTCTATGGGATGAAAGGCTGCCATGTACACGTGTTGGTTCCGTGTTCCTGGTGTTTGTTGCTTTCTGCTCTGACGTGGAGCGCCCGGGAACTTTGGGCTGCTGTGCAGTGCTTTGCCCCAGTAACCGTTTCTAGTTAGAGCTGCTGACAACTCATGAAAGCATTTGAAAAACATTTTGCTTACAGGAACAATTCTGCTGACATTTTTCTTTCTATCTTTTTATTACTAGCAAAATTTGCATGAAAACAGGTCTGTGTTTATTAAGAGTTCGCGATCCTCAGCTTGACAGCGTAATTAGAGCGGTGTTCAACTTGCACAATGGAACACGCCAGAACTCCCTGGATTACCCGTGAACCTGGAACTTCAGGCCCTCTTGAAAGGTCTTAAAACAAATTTGCTGAAGTCGTGCTTGGGAGTATAGCCGAGGCAAGCTGAAAGCCAAGCACAGTGGGCAGTGGGGGGCTCTGTGCACCCACGAGGTGAAGCTGAGCTGCCCCGTGTGAGCCAGCACTGCTCTGCCTGCCCCACCGATGGCAGCGTCAGGCTGGGCGTGCTGCTGGGCCTCATCAGCCCCTGGCTGAAGGGATTTCTGAATTCAGACAAATATGTTGTCATCATCTAAACGATTTCTCTGCGGTAATGCTCTTTTGAGGTCTGGGAGTATTCGCTCCTCCAACCTGAATGAATAGCAGCTAGCTGTGGTTTGTTTACTGCTCCAGCAGTTTGGAAATGTTCTTGAATAAAATTAACAACACGGTCTATTTAAGTTCAGATTCTATTGATGTGTTCTAGGAAGACAGGGTTAGCTTCTGAATAGTCTTCTGGATTTTCATTATTGTTCTGTATTTAGTTTGAACAGTGGTTAAACTGAACAGATTTTTCTAAATTTTGTTTTTGCTTAGAGGTTTTTTTTTTTTTTTTTTTGGAGGAGATGATTCAGATGGGGTAGGTCAAGTGCTCTGAAATCAGTAACGGTACTTTTGAAGCAGCAGTTATATATACTCCTAAAAAATAGTTATCTTCCATTTTATTTTCTTGAATGGCATCAAGCATTCAGTACAGTAAACATGTTAAATATTTATGGCTCTGTCTATAGATAGTAGAATTTTTAAGCAATATTCTAGAATATTCTTATTTTGTCCTCCTGCTACATTTCCATTTAAAGCAGTAGCTTCTGTAATGCATGCAGAACTGCTGCTGTACTCGCTTTGCAGTAAATCAGCCAAGAGGAACCTGGCTCACCAGGAGAGGTCACTCACCATATGGTTGCTCTCCACTTTCCCAGGCCTTGCATGAGCTGCTGGCCAGATGAGCTTTGCTGGCCGGCAGCTTGCTTCTACTCTTTCCCATATGGGCACTGCAGCCTCATCTTTACTGTGGGTGAAGTGTGATGGCCAAAACTCAAATGCTTTCTGCCGCCAAAGGGTTGTAAATCTGAAGTGGTGTGATGTCAGCCCGTGTCCCGTCACACAGAGGCTGTACCTCTTCCCACTGGAATGCTGATGGAGTGGTCATACTGAGGCAAAATTGTTTTTCTCCTTTGTGCAATCCTGAGTTTCCTTCTTAGGTGCTGGGCTTTGCTATGGTCAACTGGGAGATGCGCTGGTCGTTGGATAATAGAAGACCAAAGGCTCTCTGCCTGTAGAGACTCTGATAGAAGCGTAATAAGGAAAACATTCATCTGTCTAGCTGTTACCTCTATTATAGTGGCTTGATCTATGCATGGGATGACTTATTTCCATGCTAGGTAAGCTCTTAGTCCTGTGTACTTGTACTGCTGGGCTGTTACAAGGGTACCAGTGGACAGGATTCGCCCCGTTCTTGTTCGCAGTTGTTGAAATCCAAAAGCTGCTGTGTAAATGCTGGTTGTCACTGAAAAGAGCACTTTTCATTTGGAAGGGTGGGAGGGGGAAAGGACCTTTGTAAAGAAAAATCTATTCCAAAATATTTGTTAGTTGATATTTCTGAGCACAAAAGAAAAAATTTAATGCTACACCAGAGTGTGTTTAAAAACAATTTTACATGTTCTTCTATCCATAACAGTCAATTTTGGGACAATGTAAATAATTTTCCCTAGACTAGTTTTTGGCACTATAGATTAAGATTGAATGCAGCTTCATTAAATAATAGACCTATAAACGAACTGGAATGCTTTTAGCAGCTTTGTAATATATAAAGCATGCCTCAGTGATAGACATAGTTTATATCTTGGTTTACTAGCTGTAAATGAGATTAATAGAGCTCCAGAAATGATGCTGGTTCGCCTTGCAGATGAAGGAGAACTCAAAAGATAACGACTACTTGAATTCCTCTATATGATAATGCTGCACAGACAGTGACTAACCATGAAAGAGTGAGTGCAGTAAAAGTTTGCAGAGCTATAATGTTTACAAAGACATTTTTTAATTGCAAGGTTATCTCTCAGTATGTCTTTTGAGAAAGTTCTGTGAGGATTGACCAGGCACATGGCTGTGGCTCAGCGTCCTGCTGTTATCCTGAGGCACTCTCGGGGTGTTCTCCAATAGTACGCTCTGATTGCCTCGCAGAAGTGAAGCAGAACCGCTAGCCTCGTTTCTCTTCAAGGTTGTTCTTGGTGTGCTGTCCTGGGTTACGTTCTTTCATGGCCTCTGACAAAACGGATGCGGCACTGCCTGTGTGTAGGGCTTGTGGTTTGCTCCCAGTTCTGTTAATTCCTGTGGCAGTGGTGCCCATGAACATTTTTTAAAAAGTTAAAAATAAGAAGTGTGGTGTTAAATTACTGTGTAACAGTGGTGTCTCCCTGCAGCTCCATTTGTTTGGTTACCTTTACAGTGGTGTGACAGGGCAGTATATCAGAAATAATCTGATTAGCATGGAGATGATATAAACGCAGATTGCACTGGTGTTAAATAGCGTGAGCACCCCGGCTCTGTAAGCATAGGTGTTTGCACAGGCTGTGTGAGAGGTCTCCATACTGAAGAGAGTGGATACAGCAGATTGTTGAGCTAAGTTGTTTTTCTGCCAAATTTCATAGCGAGTTACGGATAGTTTGACTTTGTGTTGAAGATGACAGTCAGATGGACTGGCACAAATTGTTGTAATTGTTTTTTGTAAAATACACAATTTTTTCCCCAAGGCAGATGTGAATCTTAGAGTGCTGTAGGTTGAGTGAATTGCAGCACTATTAAATATTGCAGTATTATTTGGCATCAAAGCAAACACTTCGTAATTTGGGTTTTGATAACAAGATTGTCTACATTTGATATTAAAATCTTGATCTTTGGGGATGTGATGGAGAATTATTCCTTTTCTGTAACTTGAAAAGAGATGTTAATAGTAACAGAGTGGGTCATTGTCTGTCTGATACTAGAGGGAATGGAAGGAAATTACCATGAAAGAAAGCAAAATCCTATATCACAATTACATAAGAAAGAGTTATTTACTGAGGAGGAAAGGAAGATCAGTGTATGTCTAGTTATGTGGAACATTTTACTGGAGGTCTCCCAAGGAAGAAGATACAACTGATGGACTCTCCTGTGTCCTGCAATCTGCATTGTGAGTTACTGCTGTTAAGAGCAAAGTGAACCCGAAGGGTTGCACAGTGTTTTGGGGTAGAAGGAAAACGATTTTCTTAGAGTTCTTGTATCAAGTGTTCCCACTTCAGAGCTCTCCTCGTGCTGCATCTGTTGGTGCAGACACTGCTGTTACTTGAGGTACGGCCCCAGGAGCTCTCCAGGCTCCAACCTTGCCGGGGCTGCTGTCAGCACGGAGCTGGGGCGCGGGGCTGGCCTGGGCGAGCTGCTGCAGAGACACTGAACTCGGCGTGTCTGCCACTTGCTGTCCCAGCTCAAGTCCTGATCCTATCCCAGCTGACACATAGCCCACATGGCAGTGCCTTTGGGCAGCTCAGCTGCTCCCACTGATGTGCGCTGGGAGCTCCCAGGTCTCTGCCCTGGGTGCTGAAGTCCTGCTCCCCCCTTGCACAGTGGGTGCTTGGCAGGAATTGCCAGCTGTAGTTTCTGAAAGTAGCTCACTGTCTGCTGCTTGAAGTCAGTTTTGCTTTGCTTGGTACAGGCAGTTCAGTTATGCAAAAAAAAAAAAAAAAAACTTAGGAATTTTCCTCTTTCTAATGGGAAACATTTTGGATTGAGTCACAAACTAATTTGTGGCAGCCGTCTGGTTTCAAATTCAATTTGTGAGGGAGAAGAAGAGTTTAACTTACCCACCTGCCTTAATATCATGGAATATATTTCATAAAATATGGAAAAATATGCACTGTCTTGCACCTGTTAACACATGCAGCAGTAACTGCTGATTATAGGTATTGCTGGGGATTAACGACGTGTCAGTATTAGATTTTCAGTTCCATAGCAGAAGTATAAAACAATGTGTGTGCACGCCAAGGAGTTCAATTCATTTGTGTGAAATTAAAGCAGTTGCTTTATAAAATATATATACCCTTGTAGAAGTGTCTGCTCCTTCAGTGGCTGTTTTTTCTTTGTTCTTAGGAAGGAATAACACACATCGAGATGGCGTGGTTGGGCGTGTGCCCACGCGGGCTCCCTGGTGTTGATGCGCCTCAGTGCCGCCTTCATCAGTGCCTGCTGTAATTCTCTGTTATCTCGGGATTCTGTCTTTGCTGGAAAACTTGGGTACTTTCAACAGCCAGTATTTACTTTGGTTACATTTGTGGCGATTTTCATTTTGCAATATTTGCAATATTTCAAAAGATTCAAAGGGGATTGTGAAAATCTTGGCCGGGTTTTTCTTTCCTGTGTTGGTATTAGGCTGGCCATAGGCTCTGCTTCCAAGGCTGTTGCTCATGGGCAGTTAAACTCTGTGCTCTGGGAGCTCTGCAGTGTTTCTGGTGGGTGCTGCAGTGGGGTTCGGGTTTGGTCAGCTCCTGCAGCATGAGCACCATAGGTTTAACTGTAAAAGTTTTTGTAAAGCTGTAACCACGGGTTCTTTTCAAGTTGCTCTTTAAGAACCATCTTCAGTGGTGATGACAGAGTACTGGTTCTTGTAGTGTCAGGTACTTGGAGGAGGGCGGAATGTTTGTCTGTGTTCTAGTGTATTGTTTGCTGGTACATTAAGTGTCGGCTGTGCAGCTTCCATTGTGATTCCGTTGTGATGCTGTTGCAATTTTCTGAAGGTCCTTTTTCTAGTTTTCTCCACTTAGAGCAGTGGGTTTGAACTTGATAAATTGTTCAGAAAAGTGTTACAGTTTTAAAGAAAAATAATTTTTTGGAAAAATCTGTCTTCAAGAATCAGTGCCATAACACCTGCACTTCCAAAAACATTGTATTTGAAGTGGTTGCAATAGAGAAAGCAGAAATGAAACTTTTGAGGATTGCTGGAAAACTACAAGTTTGTTTTTAGTTCGGAGTACAATTTCATGAGCCTGCTTTACTCAAGCTGTTTTTTAAATTTAACAATATCCTGAATATTTTTAAAGGAAGTGTTATTTTTTTGACTGTTACTGTCATTTTAAGAGTCCCATCTTGCAGTGAGGTGTCTCATGGCTGGGCTGCAGCCCCTCTTCAGCCCAGCCCCTCGGTTGAGTTTCGCTGGCTTTTGCTGCTAGGCTGGTTCATGCTGGCAGCGGTTTGTCTGCACAGTCACTGCCTGTTTCAAGCTTCCACTTGCGACATGGTCCTTACTTAAATACCTTTATCTAATTTATGAAAGCCGCAACACATAATGAGAGTCTTCCTTGCTCTCCTAGTAGGAGTGTTTCTGTGTGTGCCTAGGTGTTCTGTTGCTTTTCCCTGGAAAAGTTTTGGTGCTGCCGAGCTTCAGCTCACTGTAGAGTTCCCATGCTGGCAGAATTTCAGGTCCTTATTGCAAATCAGTAAACAAAGTCATCTTCTTGATTGCCTCTGCTGTTGGTGTTCTGAAGCAACTGATGATAAATACGTATTTCATAATTTTGGATCCCTCATGGAAGTTGAAAAGCATTTGTGCTGTCTTTCTGTTTTAGAGTTAATAGTTAGAGGAGCAGAGTCCTGTGGCACAGTCAGTGTCTTGACTTATGCAGAAAGGCCTGGAAGTGCTCAGCTCAGTTACTTGTCCAGGTTGGAGGGATTTTTGTTCCTGAGTTTGAAGTTGACCATCTATTTAGGTGCCCTAGAAGTGATAGTAAGTAGAGTAAGTGATAGTAAGAGGGTAGATTTAGACTAGATATAAGGAAGAAATCCTTCACTGTGAGGGTGGTGAGACACTGGAACGGGTTGCCCAGAGAAGTTGTGGATGCCCCCTCCCTGGAAGTATTCAAAGCCAGGCTGGATGGGGCTTTGGGCAACCTGGTCTGGTGGGAGGTGTCCTTGCCCATGGCAGGGGGGTTGGAACAAGGTGATCTCTAAGGTCCCTTCCAACCTGAACCATTCTATGATGCTACGGTGAGTCTGACTTCAGGTTTTGTAACAGATCTCAGTACACTGTTTTAAAACTGGGTGTACATCTGAGTGCATATCCAATTTGGGAATAATTTCAGCATTTGGCTGAGTGTGAAGGCTGCATCCGTGCTGCTTGCCTACTTTTTTTTCCTGGATAAATGCTAGACTTGTGCTGCTGGAAGTGTGTAATTGTTCAGCATGTACTTCCTCCTCCTTTCTTTAATTTGAGGATTTGTTTTGACAGCTAAAATTCTGGTGGTTTTCTGGTTTTCTGTTGCCGTAGAACCTAAGAACAGATGTCGTAGCAGAATGTTTGTGTCCCCTTTTAAATAGTGAAAATTCAATTTCTCCATTAACTCACAGTTTTCCCACCCAGATATTGTAAACTTTTTTAGATGATTGTAGAGCATCCCCTATCACAAATTTTCTTGTTTCACTGTGAGGGCTTAGTTAAAGCTAAAATACTTTATATTTGCTGAACAACAATAGTTATCATTAATAAAAAGATAGTTTTGGTGATTGACCGAATGTGTATCCATATTTTGTTTGTCTGATAGATTTTTCTTGGGTTAGTATGGTCAGTCTTGGTTCCAGAGCGATTCCTGTCCTGATAAAAGAGCTCATGAAATACTCCAGGCTTGGGTGCATCTGGCCTGTGATAGGTCTCAGGGTTTTCTGTTGTCTGAGTTGCCTCTAAACCAACATTTTCTTTGCATGTTTCCTTTTAAATAATTCCACTTGGCTCCAATCATATGCTAAAATAAAAATCCAAGCGGGCAGAAAGGTCTCTGCAGACCCACTGCTGGTGTTAGGCAGGCAGCCCCGTCCTCACTGCCACCTGAACTGGTGTGCCAGGCGGGACCTGAAGCAAGGCCGAGATGTTCTCGCTGGGTCTAAGGTTTCAGAGACGATACGTGTTGTGGGAGCTGGTGCGGTGGCTGAGGTTTAGGTCATGACAACCAAGGACTTAGAAGGTGCATATCAAGAAACCTGATGGCGTGTGTTACTGGTCTGTGGAGCGCCCTGGGTGCGTTGTTGTGAGGGCGGCTGGCCGTGTGCGCTGAGCTGCAGGGGTGCGGGCAGTGCCATGCCCTCTGTGCTCGGTGTGTGGGGGAGCTGGGGGATGCGATCTACATCTGGGGGATTTATTTTCTGCTGTGCTCTTCCAACATCCTCATGAAGCGTTAAGTGACATCTCACCGTTACTAATAGCAAAGGACACAGAAATCAGTGCTGCCACAAACTGGGCGTTTGTTATTTTGACTTTATTTTATTTTTGAGTTTCAGCACTATGCTAAACAAGATGCAAGGATCTTGTTTTGAGAAATTTTTCTTAGGACCCCACTGGATTTTATTTTCCCCACAAAATTTTTACTTAATCCACTAATAATATTTTTAAACTCTTTGTAATTCCTATGATCTCCTGTGAGTTCTAAAAATACAATTTCCTGACACTCTTGTAATCAGTAACCTGTGACAAAAGAGAAATGTGTAGCTTTATTTAAGTCATACAGATTTGGAGAATGTTAAATTGGCTGTGAAGTGGAATTAGGCTCGCTCAGAACATATAAGCAAGACCTCCTCAGCACTGAGGTGATTCACCTGTGTTTCAGTAGGCTTGGTGTGCTCTGCAGTCGTGTTTTGCTGAGAGAAGGCTGTTAGAGCAGATGTGAGCACCGTAGTGTGGGCTGTCGTTTGACCACTTCATACATGTCAGATGTTTTTTATGGTTTCTCAGATGTGGTCTGTGTGTCTGAACCTAAAACTGACAATAACTGATGCTTTGGCCAGTGTTTTTTCCTGGTAAATAATACAGCTTCTCAAAGAATATTTAGGTAACTACAGGAATTTCTGCAGTAATAGTTCAGTCCTCTATAAACAACCAGTATTATCCTTCAGATCAAGATATATTTTGTAAGAATGTTTAACTTATTGCAGGGAATGCAGCAGCAGCACTGAAAACCAGCTTATCCCAAGTGTGCAGATGCCCACTCTCCTCTCCGGTCTGGCTGCTCTTCAGTCATGCAGTAGTGACTCGTGAGTTGTTTGCGTTGGCTCCAGAAATAAGATGATGAGAGTAATACCAGGTAGTCTGTCACAGACCTGGGCACTAGCAAGTGCAGTGGCACAAAGCAAGTAAAGCTACTGCTTGGAGGGAGGGGGAAAAAAGCTGTGTTAAGGTGTTGACACCTGGCATGTTGCAGAAACACTGAGGAAAGCCTGAGTTTTAACGGATGGCAAGAGGGGTTTGCGTCCTTCGTGGCATCCCATTCCTATGTGAATCTTCATCTCTTCTTCGTTCCTTTCTTGGAGCAGATAGTGATTGTGTAGGGCTTGTTACAGGACTGCCATACCAGCAGCCCATGGCAGACAAAACTGTGCTCTTGTGCTGGGAGTGTTTTCTCATAACGTTGTTTCTGACATACTGTATATCATGGATCTAAACCTCAGTATGAATTTAGTCCATATCCGATTCCTGTTGGCTAAGATTATTTGACTTTCTGTGAAGCAGTACTGTTACTTTTCCTGGGGGAGCAGTTGGAAAAATGTGTTGCTTTGTGTACTTTTTTGTTTCGTTTAAATAAGGATTGTAAATACCTTTGCATTGGGCACTGCATGAAAATTCCAATGCAGCTGTCAATTTTTTGAAGTATTTTTAGTATTGGAGTGTGTGGAGGAGATATTTCTGTACTCTAGGTTCATGACGTGGAGTTAAGTTAGCTGTTGCATGTTGGGTGATTACCCATAGAAAAATCAATGTGCTTTGTATCAGCTGTATCTGCTCAATTGCTCCAAGCAGGTAATAAAGTGGTTAAGAACTTTGTGCTCTACAGAATATGGATTACGTAGCTTCTTTTCTGAACAATGTAGTGAGTTTTTAATTGTTTAATTGCACTCAAATCCAGTTTTAAAACACTGTTTCTCTATTCTTTTCTGATAGTGCTCTCCTTACCCTTCTGTTGAATGCTGTTATTTTGGATCTTAATTGCTCCTCAGGAGACAGGACTTTTCACTCAAAGAAACAGAGAAGGTGCTGTCCCGTGGTACAGGGAGACCCAAAGCACAAACACAGTCAATTAACAGTGAAGTTATGCTGTTGTTCTGATGCAGGAAAAGGAAAAGGTGTTGCTGCCATGCTGCTCACAGTTGTGGTTTGCCTGGCTGGCTTTGCATGCCTGCTGCAGCAGGGAGTGTGCAGCATCCCTTTCTGCTTGAGTTCAGCTGTAACGTGAAAAGTGGAGATAGAAGGGCTTAGCTTAGAATTTACTTGCCTTTTTGTCAGCTAATATTTCATCCTTAATACTCAATATTTGGTTTTGGCTGCCATTTAGTCTGTTGATTTGTATACATATGTTTTCAATGAAAAATGCTTTATGGCAGTTGTTGTTTTGCTAATACCTTATTTTATATGAAATGCTTGCGAACTAGGCAAGGTGATCAATTTATTTTATCATTAGTTTTGCATTAGCACATTTCTTTAAAGGACTATCAGGTTTCCTTTCCTCAAGAAAATAAATTCTAAAATCTCATTTTGCTGGAAGTATTGTATTGGATTTGTTCTCCACAACTTTTCCTTCATTTTTTTAAAGGCGTTTGCATTGAGGGCAAAATACTTGATCTATGCAGGTCACCACAATGCCATAAGGAGTGAAGAAATTGGGGAAAATGGAAAAAAAAATGGATTTTTCATAGTCATGAAAGTGTTGTACCTCAAAGAAGCACCTCCTTGCTGAGAGTTTGTCGTTACGGCACTGTTTGGCTGCAGTGCCTGCTGCTGGCATGGGAGCAGGGAGAACAGCTCCAGTGATGGCAGGAGACCGTACTGGGGGAGCTCGCTGCTCACTGATGAGGCTCTTGGGTTTGGGGAATAATTCTGGTGGAGGTGCAGCAGCTGCATGGCAGCTCCCAGCCCTCATTACCTGCTCAGGGCACAGGATTGGTCCCAGCAGTTCCTGGTCCTCCCAGCTGCTCCCTGGGCACACCTACCTGGGCTGCAGCCACAGCCCCCTGTTAGACCTAAGTCTTCAGGTCTTGGTATGTTGAAATACTTAAATATTTGGTGCAGTTACTTGAGCATGAGGATTAGGACTGAAATTAAAGGACGTAGAGTGCAATTCATACTTGTGTGCAGCTCGGCTTAATGTCCGAGCCCCTCTCGAAAATTGAAAAGAGGATAAAGAGCTCATAGCAGTCTCTGAACAAGGGAAATGTGCCAGGCAAGTGCTGAGAGTGAAACAGAAGATGAAAGGATGGAAGGAGAAAGGAAGTAAAGAATGGTTAATTCAAGCCTTATCTTATCTGTTCCTAAGTGCTTGTTGCGGCATTACCATATTGTCTGTGATCTGCCTCTTGTCTCAGCCCTGTGGGCTAGAGTTACTTTCTTGCAACAGCGAAGATGAAAAGATAATAGGAAAATGTTTTACAAAAATTGTTTTAATTGAGCAGCTGATGTTCAAATAAGACATTAAAGCTGGTCGTGCTTTGTATCCTGGCCAGTTGTGAAATGCTCAGTGACAGCTGAACTGCGGTAATCTGCTCTGCACCCCTTTGCAAACAGACCCATGGGGATTTTAAGAGGAGGTGTGTTCTAACATTCCTTTTCAGGTCGGTGTTTTGTTCGTTAGATGCATGCCTTAAAAGCAGCAGAAGTGCAAACGCCCAGCTCCAGGGTGCGCTGCAGCAGGTTTCATCAAAGGCCAGGCTGCTGTGGCCTGTCGGTGAGCTGTAATGCAGCATTTCCACATCATAGCACGCGGTGACAAAATAATAAGGCCTTCATGCTGGGGAGTGTGCTTCTAATGTGCTTTAGGAGGGCAGCTCAGTGCTGGGAAGCGGCTTGTCCTTACCAGGAGCTATCTTGTACAGGGATATACCGCACACTAAGTATTTCCTCCAACTCTCATGCTGCGCTGTTTCATCAAGATTTTTTTTTTTTTTTCTGGTTATACTCTGAGTTCATGTAGGCCGTGTAAACTTCTATATATGCAAATTTTTATTACTGAAGGGTTGAAATTGGATGAAAATCTGGAATTAATTTTTAAGATGCTCAGTGTAGAGGTGATTTAACAATTTTATAGTGGTTGTATGGCCACTGATGCATACTATGCTGCCTTTTAAATTGCCTCTCCCAAAGCCCTGTAAAATCAGATATGAAGGAATTAAAAATTCATTTGAGGTTATGACTGAATTAGACCGACCGAAGGTTGAGGGGTTGGTTCCTCCATGTTCTCAGCAGCCCGACCTGTGGCTGCCCGGCACCGCTGTGCCCTGCTCTGGGCGCGGGTGCTGGCGGCAGGGAGGTGCGGGAGGGCCGTCTGCAGGCAGAAGGCTGGGTCCTGTGCAGCGGCGGAGGAGCCAAGCGGGCCCGAAATCGGCCTCTGTGCTGGTGCTGCCAGCGGTCCTTGCTGGTGCTCAGGTGTGCCTGCGGTTTGGTCGTGTGCTCCGTGCGGCGTTGAGACACACGGGTACTGGGATGTTCACTGTTTTTTGGCCAGAACTCATCTACTGGCAGTTGCCAGACATGGTGAGCGTTGAAATGTGCCTCTGAAAGGCCAGTGTTGTTCAGCAGTCTCAGCTGAGAAGACTTCCATTGCCGTGTTGCTGCTGAGGGGCCAGATGCTGGCACTGCCTGGCGCCCCGGGGGCAGAGAGGGGTTTGTGAAGCACTGCACAGCCTGCCCAGTCCCTGAACGGCATCGCCAAGCAGGGCGGCATGCTGCTTCCAGGGGTTGGTCCTTGGGAATTCCTTCCGCTTTTTGCCCCCTGTAGCTCTTCCTGGCATCCTTTCAGTATATGAGTAGTAGCATCTCTTGCATGTGAAAATTTAATTTTTCTTTGTATGGCTTCGAGTGATCTTAACCTCACTGTTGGTTTAACGTTGTGTCTCCAGTAAATGCAGTAGCCACTGCTGTAGTGCATCCTTGGGTAAGTCACTCCCATCGGAGGCTAGGTCCGGTGTGGTTTAATGTAAGAAATGATTCTGTTAGATTAAATGCAAAAATCTGTTTTTGCTTTTTCCCCTCTTTTGTTTCTTTCCTCCCTCCCACTGTGTGCATTGTATAGGCTTTTTATTTACTCTGCCAGATTGACAAGATTATAAATGAGAGCTGTGTGTGGAAGCCTCTAATTTTTCATAAGTAAATGAATTAATTTATCATAGCTGTTGTGTTTTATTGCTGTCTCCATGCCAGACTGGCCAGCTTCTTTATTCCCCCTTTTACCTTCTAAATAGTGAATCCATGTCATTGTGTTTGACAGCTTTCTGATTCCTCTGTCAGATGCAATTTGGTGCTAATCACATTTTCTTTGCTTAGTGTCAATGATACAGGCCATGCATAATATTCCTGTATGTCCACTTATTTACTTGAAACACAGCTGAAATGTCTTGGGCATTAATCTGATAGAGCTACTACATTGAAATGCAAAAACGAGGCTTGAGGAGTAAGATAATGCGGTGTGGCAGATGTGCAGTAGATAACATTGAGGCTAAACTGCTGATCTTTACCCATCTGATGCGTTTTATTTGTTGCTTTTGCATACCTTTTCATAAGGAAAGATGGTAATCAGTACCGGTTCATTAGAATGGTGTCATTCATGATTGAATTCTTCTCTGATCAAAATATGAGGAGGCATTTCTATTTTTTCCTCCCTTGCTTTTAGATACAGGTTATGTATTTCTTAAGATTACAGGGCGCATTCTGTGTATACCTGCTTGTCATGTGGGTGTTTGTGTCTTTCAGCTACTTGTGATTTTGGAATTTTTTTTTTTAACTTTTCTCTCATACATCTCTGAAGTTTTGAGAGCTGCTGTTAAGCAGCTCCTGAATATTTCTCCAAGTTCTGCCAGATTGTGTTGCTGAAAGCTGGAGCATGCTGTAGGTGTTCATCTGATGGCTCCTGCAGAGGTTGATTTCCAGAATTTTTGCCTAAACTGAACTGCAGCTATGCTTGATTTTTGCACCAGTGACCTGTTAATGCCGTCTCTGTTTTGAAATCTCTCTTATGACAAAGAAAAGTGAATGTTTCTAGAGGATTTGAGGACATGGGAACTTAAGTCCCCATAGCACATATCAAGCATTTGATCACGCATTTTTATTAGTATTTACCTATTGAATTATGCATTTTCTTTTGGCTTCTACATGTTTTTGCCTACTGAAATACCAGTTATCTACTGTTCTGCTACTTTATAGAAACAGTGATGATGGGTTGCGAAAGACCTAACTGCTTTATAAAGACTGTTGAAATTTATTTCCTCTTTGTAAAAGTGCATTTAAGTGGGAGATTTGGGAAAGGGTGTAGTGTTGATCTGTCATAAAACTGATGAATTTTGAGAAACTTTTATTTCATGAGAAAATTCAACTATTCTATGCTTGTCAGCCACATAGATGTTGACAATGTTTTTTTTTTTCCTAACACCACCTTCTGCATATGAGCTTTGCAGCTGAGTGCCTTTATTTTAGGGTGTGTATAAATGTCAGAGTAAGAATTTCTGCAGCTGTAATTGGCAGCTGTGAATTTTCCATCTCCTGATACAGGAATCCTGTTTCCAAAGAGAGGAAGAACCAACCCCAGGCTGCAGTCATGCTTTTTGGAAAGCACGAGGATTCTGTTCAGTGGTGCTCAGAGGTCTCTGTGGACACGATTATATGTGCTTCCAATAAAGCATTTCAGCAAGTAATTAAAGTGCAAGTATTAAGTGTACGTGGTGAGGTTTGTGTTGTTTCTTACAGCAGTGCAGTTCTGTTCTGTCTACTCCTTAAGAGCTCAGTGTTCTTGAAAACAGGTTCACCTGAAATCCTGAATGAAGTCTTCTGATCAGAAATGCCTTTCCACTTGGACAGCATCTGCTCACGTGTGCACGAAGCAGGCTGGGTCATGAAGTTCTTCTTCCTTTTGAAGAACACAGACAAAAATCTCTTATTGTTCTCTGTAGCAGTTTGTCAACTGGAGGTCTGGGACTTGAGGTGCTCTGCTTACTTTCAAGGAGTTGCAGTGTAAATGTTCTGCATTTTTTGTGAAAATATAAAATACATTATATTTACTTTAATAATTAAATTAACTGCAGTGGACTCCTTGCCTGCACAAACGTTCTCTCCTTCCCAAAAACAAATTAAACCATGGCTTTAAAAGATGCTGGAGGAAACCATCTAGAGACTGACTGGTTTTGGAAGCTTGCTAAAAACACTGGGCTTGGAGGGGACCAGCTCAGGGCGTGCTGCAGGAGCGGATGCTTGCCTTCCTGCTGTGAAGTGGAAGCTGGAACAGAGCTCGGTGCTCCTGGGTGCAGAAGCTTTCAGCAGGGTTAGGTGCATAATCACATCAGCAGTTGTTGCCTCTTTTGTTCACTTTTAATGCGGCTGCTAATGGATTCGTTCATTTTTCTCCCCAAACATCAGTTAATGTGAGAATTAATATCTGATAATGGGGACCAAGGAATCTTTGAATGTTAATGGTATTATGCGTGCTCTCTCTACCCCCTGTATATTTGCATTCTAATAGGATTGAAATATTTTAATGACATTTTAAAAAAAAAAAAATCTTTTTCTGTAAAGAGATTGTGTGGGCAAACCCTCAGTGATGCACCTTTTGGATGAGAAATCTTGTTCACCAAATGATTCCTGAGATTGTTCCCTAACCAGAGAGTGAAGCAACTAAAGTCTTAAGTGATTGTAAAGTAAACAAAAATGTATTTAAAGCAATTGGATTTGAATTAAGTGTATGTCTACATTTAAAAAAGAAATCATTGATTTTCAGTGATTGATCACGACTAAAATGTTGATGTGCAATTACATATCTTTACATTAAATTTAACACTTTTTATGAGAAGGAAAATGCATTATATGCATATTTATGCAGTGATACTTAGCATACATTTATTCAGAGTCTTAATTTTTACATTTAGCTTAGGAAATGCTGAGTGACAGTTCTTATTTGGTAGAATATTAATTTCTTCATGGCTTCTGTCAAGCTAGTTTTAGAAATTGGAGTTCAATTAAAGCTGCAAAGATGTGAAATGAACTTCAGTTAAGGACAAAATGGGAAACGTTCTGGATGTGTATTGGGAAGAGCTTCAGCAAGAATTTTGCATTTGTGTGCTGTATGGAGCAGAGCAGCTCGTCGGTGATGCGTGATGCTCCGTGAGGGTGAGAGAGCAGATGAGACCAGGAGTAGTCTTTCAGGGTCTTGGAGCTAATGGTGCTCAGCCCTTACATTCAGTCCTTCAGGGGCTGTAAGAAAACAAGACCAGCAAGCTTTCCTACTTCTCAGTTCTCAGCTGATTTTTCACTTTGAATGAACTTACTGTTGAACTGAATAGCTTAGATAAACTGAAATGAAGAGAATGCGCTCCGTGCCTAGAGGTGGCAGCGATGGCTGTCGGGAGCTCATCCTTCTCTCTCTTCAGGCAGCTCTAGCTCCATGTAGCTTGCTTGAGGCGTTCCCCTATTAAATAGCTTGAGTTTCCTTTGAGTTCTTCACAGGAACGTGCTGTTTATGAGCAGCTGTGGAGGTTAGGGAGCAGCTATGGAGTCCCTGCCTCTTCCCTGTCCAAAAGCCCTGAAGGTTCAGAGGCCAAGGACTGGAAATCACAGCTCTGCACACTTCATTTTGATTAAAAACTATGTAATTTTCCCAGGTAATGTAAACAGCATGTATGGAAAAAGACAAGAAATAGATTTTTATCCCAAACTTGGCCAGAACTGCTGGTTGGGCTGTAGGACCCACTGCGATATGCTGCAATGTCTTTATTTTTGACTTGTGTTAGACTACCTTAGGATTAAGTGTAACTGTGAGGGGAAAAATACTATTATTCTTCTGTTTTAGTACCCTGTGCAATAGGAACTTGGCAGATTCCACCGTGAAGTGATGAATTTCTGTTATTTTCTGCTCCAAAGCCCCAAATCCCTGTGCAGGGAGCCCATGGGGCACACAGCTCCTGAGCCCCCTGGGACTCCATGGCCTGGCACCGTGGGTGCCCCGCTTCAGCTTTCAGGCAACAGATAGAGCAGTGAGGGAAGGGAGGAAGCAGGGGTATTATTTTACCTCTTAAACCTCTGTCTCATTTTGTGTCAAAATGGAGAGTGAACACCCTGGGGTTTGCCAGCTGTGGCTCTCACTCATTGCTGCTGTTTGTGGGTTTTTTTTTTTTTCATTGTTGTTTGTTTGTAGTGTCTTGGGCATCCAGACCTTTAGGAGTGAAGTTATTCTGGAGACCTTCCTAAACACCACTGTCAGGTTCTGCAGTGTGTGTGCCTGCTGAATTACTAATGGAAATCTATTTAACTTACTCTGGGTAGGAACCCATGAGACTTGATTTCAGCTAAATGTGAGAAAACACTCTTGGTCTCTTGAAAAGAAAATAAGACTGGAGGATAAGGATTCAAGGCAGCATGAATGTGTATCTTATCCTGTCTGGAACTTCTCTTTGTGTACTTTTTTTCCTCTTGGGTTTTGGAAGCCCAGGAAGCCTTGAGGAGTAGCATGTCATTACAGAGATGGGACTTGCTGCAGCGTGCGGGAGCCCCAAACTGACAGCACTACGGGTGGAGGGGCTGCCTCGGGGAGCAGGGCTGTCCTGCTCCTGGTAGGGTGCGCTTGTTTTTACTGGAGGGGAAAAATGGTGTTCAAAAATCTACTATAAAAGTAGATAAAGAACCAAGTCAATAATTCTGCTAGCGTTCTCTACCAATTTGAACATTCCTGTTTCAGACCATTAAAATACTGACAGGCAATGTGGTAGTGAGAAAAGCAGGTTTGGTTTTGCTGTGAGTTGATCCAAGAGATTGCAGCACAAGCTAGGAAGGCACAAGCTCCCTTTTACAGGGTCTGGTGAGACCTGCATGCGGGTGGCTGGAGGAGCAACCATGTTTATTTTTCTGGAGGAGGGTAAAGTACTTGGCTGGTTCTGTGTTTCCAGTTCTAATGTCTTCTCATGATATTCAAGATACGCAAAAACTCATGACAACCAAAACTGAGAATTTTCTGTTAGCTGAAGGGGTTTTACTCCTCTCTCATTGCCCTGTTTATTGAGTAGTTTAGCTCACTTTTGAAAGTGAAGCCTTGTATATCACTGAGATTTTTTTGTAAAAATGTTTTGCTTTATGAATAGGTTCCTTTATCATTTGTAATGAAGAGCAGAGAATGAATGAGCAAGGCTCTCTCAAAAATCGCATTTGAAATTTCTGAGTAATGGTCTGAATAGTTTGAAGTCATTTATTCCCAAGACATATCATTGGTTTGCAGAATATTCAAACTGCTGCAATCAATATTCAACTATGCCCTAAGCATGGAGATGTTCAAACAGAAAGCTTCAGATCACATTTAAACAATATTTTGGTTATTTCACCGAATGATATGAATCTGTAGACCAAATTCAACTTCTTGGTTAGATATATTTAGCATTCCTTTAATTATTTAATGAAGAGCTTGTTTAATTAAAATAAGTGAGAAACTATGCTTAGTATTGTACGCTGTATTCAATACAACAGAATAGTTTTGTTTTCTTTCAGTGCTCATTTTACAGGAGACAGTCTCCTTAAGAAATGCCAAGATAATTCTAATCATTGTTCAGAGGTCAGGCTTCTAGTCAGCCTATTTATAGTTTAAATTTACAAAATTTTTCATCAAGTAAATGGTCAACCGCGAATTTCACAGGGCATTGAAATTCAGTGTTGGAAGTGAAGAACACGTCAAAATCCATCTAATGAGCAATTATAGTATCACTTAAGGAAAAGATGCTTTAGTTTTATATTTTGGATCCTGTACTGCTCTGGAAGGGAAAGAACATTGTTAGTGCTGTAATTTTTTGAACAGTGGTTGTTTTTTTTATTGTGTATTGTGTTTAACTAGGATGTGTGTAGAGTTGAGTAGCAAATACCAGTGTGTGGATAGTGGAAGGAGTGTCTCTGTGAGGTGATTTCTTGCAAGCACACTTGTGTCCGAGGGGTGCATGTACTGTTTTCTTGATAATTGTACTCTGGATTCTCAGTTGGAAAACCTTGAAATAGTATGTTAAATTTTGCTGTAAATCTTGAACATGATGTCAGCATTTAATTTGTTTACTAAGAAATAAACTTAACTATGAAATTATGCCGTGGGCAGCTAACGCTAGGGTAAAAAATGACAAATTTATAACGTGTAGATCATTCTTTTAAGGAATATAATGAGCAAAGCAGCAGTAGGATGTCTGTTATGAACTGATTGCTGAAATGAGTAATTGTCACTGAAGGGTTTTTTGTTATTGCCAGAGCTGTGACTATCTCTGGAAATTTTACTTTTAGTTTCATTGTTTTCACAGTAATGGTGCATTAAGATGTCAAGTCAAAATATTTTTTCTAGTCCTTCTGTTCTGATGGTTCGTTTGAGAACATATATTTCTGGAACTGCAGTGTTTGGAACCACTACACTTCTTTTAAAGTTTTTGAGTGTTTCACTATTTGGTGCTTTATTGATCTTCTGAGTGAGCATAATTTTATAGTAGGGCTCTTCTTTGGTTGTGGTAGACTTCTGAAACTGGTTTGCCTTTAAAAATATGTATTAGAAAACACAGTTCTGAGTGATAATGGTTGACCTTGTAGTATTTATTAGTAAGTATGATATCACAAAGCATACAAACTAGCCAACTGCTAAATAAATTCCACGGGTTTCCATGATGCTCCTCTCAAACTACTCTCCTCTTCCCTCTTCTGTTTCTTTTCCTCTCTCTTTTCTCAAATGTTATACGTAAGTGCCGTCATGTTTACGAGCTTGCTGTGGGGATGTTGTTGCTCTGGGCCAAGGTCAGCTGCAATACGCTGCTGCTGCTAAATCGTGTAGGGTCGTGACTTGGAAAATGAGGTCACTGCGCAAAAGGCAAAAGGTATTTATTTTGTTTTTTTCAGAAGGGTGTGTATGCATTACTATAATGCACTAGAAACCCCCTGGGGATACTGTTTATTGACAGGATTAATAACAAACTAGTAGAGACTGATAGCATTAGTTTATCGCTACAGACAGACCTTTCCTCATCAAGGTGACACCCAGTTCTGTAAGCTTACTTTTGCCTTTCTGGAGCCTGACACACAAACTGTCAGAGGCAGGACAAATAATGCCGTCTAACTAAACTAGGCATCGGTAAGAATAGGACTCTTGGCAGTTGTAAATACTGAAATGTTTTTCTGCACAGACAGAAACACAGTGTGAGAACTGTATGACGTGTGGCAACGTCCCAAGATTTATCAAGCCTGTCTATACTAATGTAAGTTGTCGTGTGTGTTGTGCTGTACAGATGGTTTTACACTTTCTGATAGCTTTCACAATTCAAGTACTTTGTGCTTTTTTTTTTACTCACTAAGTTCTATTCTCCCATCCCATAATGTCCTCTTAAAAAGATCAAAGCCATTTAAAAACAAATGGGCAGCTAATTCATATGCTGTCATTGAGTAATTGTGGCTGAAGCAAAAACAATTTTTGCATGATGCATACTGTCAGATCTTCGTGGGGGGGATAAGAGTGGCTTTGTAGTTGGTCTGACTTTTTAACTTTTATTCATTCAACATCTTGAGTCTGATTTTACAGAAGTTTCTCAGTTGGGTTGAACAGTGTTGGTTGTAGCTACAAATGGGAAGCAGTTTGCAGGTGGGCTTGTGCCTCATGGCCCAGGTGGGAGCCAGCAGTGTCTCTCTGCAGCTAGGAGGGCTAAATGCACATTTCGTCTAGGAGCAAGGCTTGTGGCCTTTGGCTACCCTTGACTTGTGGCCATCAAGTCAAGGGTAGCAACTCCTCTGTTCTATTGAGTCCTTGTGAGACCACAGCTAGCTCATTGTGTCCAACTTTAAATGGCTCATAGTGACAACAGACAGTTAATGGGTATTTGGGGAGAATTAATAGTCCACATATGAATATATGTGAATGGTCTGAAGTGTGCACAGAGTTTGAGTGGAATGGGAAGGAAACCCCTAGGAAGAAAGATGGGGTACAATTGATGCTAGGAAATGTGACTGCCTACCACCCCACATGGCTCTGTCCTGGCTGGATTAAGGCTTGTTTGTTCCCACTTTGTGGGTTTCCTCAGAAACTTTGCTAGAAAAGCCCAGCAATGAAGATTTAAAGTCTGAGAGTTGCTCCATTTCTTCTCCCAGCTTTGCCTGTAGTTGATTGGATGCTCAGTTTGCAGTCTGCTTAACACTTCCCTTTGTGCCTTAAATCAGGACTGCCCAACAGGCTGGATTTTTACAAGCCATCAGCTTTTCTAGGGCTTCAAATGCATTCAGTAGCGGAGTGCAAGGTGGGGAGGAAGAGGGTTCTGCAGTTGGATGGAGAAGTCTGCTGAATGCTTCTGGCAGGGCGGGTACTCGCTGAGACAGGAGCGGGCTTCAGGAGCCCCTCGTGTTGCAATATGAACTCCCCTCCTTTGGCTTTTCACCCTGTGGCCTTGGAATAGCGGTGGTTACTTTGGGTGTTCTGTTCAGTAAAGGTGCTCGTTCTGTCAAGAAGTGGGTTTTGTGGTGTTGAAGCCTTCTTTTATAGTGTGCTCCGCAGGAGGTTTGTGTATGGAATTGGGCTATGCCCAATCAAAGCATCATTTTAAGGTAGGAAAGTCAGCGCAGCTCATGTTACAAAAGTGAATGTTTATCAACACCCACAGTATAGAAACTTATTTCTCATTCCTACAGACAAACTGTCTTACTTCAGGTGCCAGGAAAATGTAAATTTCACCTTTTCAAAAACATACTACAGTAAGTGTGGTTCACAAACATGTTTCTAGTAAGTAATGCGGTCTTTGATATTAGTTACCACACCAACATCTACTGCTAGCACTATTTTAAATGGACTTTCCAAAATTTGCTTGTCCTCTGCGAAAGTCTGTGTAGGTAAAGAAGTCAGTTTCAGGGTAACCAGAAAGGAACTAATTAATCGTGTGTTTTGCAGTCCTCCTTCCATTTGTTTTTTGCTTCGATAGAGGAGGAATGAAAACAAAGGGCATTTGTTATCTCGCAAAACTCAGAGGCTATTTCACATGAAAACATAATGAGTATGACAGGCTACAAATAGCATTGAACATGAATCTTTTACAGAAGAAAGGAGAAATGTCCTTTGGTATATTTACTTCAATCAACCCTAATAAGGCTTGTTTTATGTGTTTTATGCATCCGCCATCATAATTATAAATCCTTGACATTTTAGCACTAGCATTTATATCTGCCAGGGAAGCTACCCAGAGTCAACCCTCAAGGAATGTCTGTATTGTTACTATGGATCTCCATAACAGCTCTCAAGTAGCTACTAAGTGGCTTAAAAAATTACATCTCAGTCATGCTTGAAGGGCTCATCAAACTTTGCCACAAATATCAATGTTAAGTACCCAATCAGCTGCATTGTTTGAAGTGCCATCACGTGGGGCTGCGAAGGAGCGAGCAGGTTGGACAGGAAGGAGAAAGTAGGTAAGGTCTCATCAATCAGGTAGATTATTTGCTGTGACCTTTCAAAAAAAAAAAAACATCCACCACCAAACAACCAAAAAAAAAAAACCCTGCCAACACAAAATCAACTGCCTGTTCAGCTGCAGTGAAACAAAAGAAGATGGGGATATCACACACAAAAAAACAACAGCTAGACTTTGAGAAGCGTGCACAAAAGGATTTTCTCAGGCATGGTATCTTAACGCAACGTGATGGGCAAGGTGATGAACCCCAAGTTTCTTGGGAAGCACATCTGCTGATTAAAATGTGAAGGCTGGAAACAACTGTTTTCTTAGTGTTTGGACAAACTTTTACAGCTTAGTGAAAATTTGAAAATCTCAGCCTATTTTATGGAGAAAATCATTATTCAAAACACTCTTGCCGTGGTGCCCATGCTGAAAGAAATACCAACATTTGATGCATTTGGCAGCATTGTGGGTCTCCAGTGGTCTTGTGTCCTGAAACCACAAAAAAACCTGAAGAGCTCTGTTGGTCCTGGCCTCAGATAATCCTCCACCCTTGGGTCTTCATTTTTGTCCCTCGCTCCCATGGGCTGTATGCAAACAACTGACTGTGGGGCTGCACTGTCCCTTGGCTAAGGGATCCCTCTCTACTATCAGCACACTCCTTTCCCTTTTCCCAAAAGGAGCTGGAACTTAGGTGAGGTCAGACCTTTCCTGAAGGTATGCTCTTTCTCTTCCTGTTCTGTATTTTCTCTGTAGCCTTTAACTTTGCAGAGCAGGTCCTACTGGCTTTTGCACTGTGTATGGTTGGGTTCTGTTTGCAGCAAGTTTTAGATGATACTGAAAGAAATCTGAACAGTAGGAGAAGTGTCAGGTGGTCTTCAGGAAGACACTTTGGTGTATATATAGTTTTGGCATGTAGGTAAACAAGATGGGCTAATCACCATAGCTTTTGTGTGATGTATCTGTAATTTGTTTTCATCTGTAGGTGTGAAGGAAGGCTGCCATATGGTGTGTACTTGGGTATTTTTCTTTGACAGCCTTTATTTTAAGTAAAAGTAATTCCAAGACAAGTGATTTTGCAAGAAAACCGTTTCAAAAACTTATCAGTACTTGCCAGAAGAATACCTTGAAAGAGCATTGAAGTAAGGCTGTAGAGCTCCGGGTCAGTTTTAAATTGAAAAATTAAATAACACTTTCATCCATTTTTGAGGTCTCCTAATTACCTTAGTCCTGTCTATGTTGTACTATTACCAGACTTTCATCTTTTAACCATTTGAACAGAAGTCTTTCATAAGTAATGTATAAAATCTGATTTTACATTAATGAGTTTGTGGAGCTCTGAGGAAGTTTTCACAGCATCTTTCTGAAGTTTTTTGTTCATACAGTTCCCTCTTTAATGTATCTTTTTGTCTTGATCTCAAGTGGTTTTGTCCCCTTGTAGAGTTAAGGGGGAAGTATCACCTGTGTCTATAGAAAAGCTTCTCCTTTGGGCCTGCATGGAGCTCACAGTGCCCTGCGTTCCCCACAGCTCCCATCACTGTGAAGCTGCAGGCTGCAAAGCTGAGAGCTGGTCCCTCAGCGGTGTGCTGGCGGGGGATTGCTCTGCGTGGTTTGCACGGTGAGGCAGCAGCCACAACACTGAGACTTGCTTTCCTTCCTGGTTCCCTGCGCTGATCCCACAGGGCCCAGCAAGGGGCAGCCCTGTGCGAAGGGGCAGCGGGAGGCGGTGGTTGGGAGAGAGGCGTCGGGCCTCAGCAGCTGCCACGTAGGTGTCAGAGCTGGAGCTTAACATGGCCTGGTGCAAACTGCCCTCTGAAGAGGTAACTTTGCCTTCATCACATGTCGTTGCTGGTGCTTACATGTCTTGGAGAAGAAGAAGAGTGAAGAACTGACATGGCCGAACATGTAACTTTGCTGAAAGGAGGGTAGGGGGGGAAAAAAGGGAAGGGGATTCCTTCTTGTCTGCACAGGCCATATGGAGGCTGTTTTCAGCTGCAGCCTGTCTCCATCTGTCTGTTTGTCTGGTTCTTTGCAGGTGCAAACACCTCTGATCTTTTTTAGTCTTATTTTGAACTTTGCTGTATTCTGGCATCAACGTGTTACAGAAACACTCAGTGTCTTTCTACCTCTGTCATGTATGTGCAGGGATAAATAAAAGCTTAAATTTCAGACAACCCGCATTCAAGGGTCGGAGAGCAAGGTAACATGATGCTGTGGAGAACTTGGTTTGTTGCTGCAGTCTGAGCCATCTTTTCTCCTTGTGTCACGGAGCTCTGTGACGCACTCGCTGAGCTGTTAACTCACGCCTCTGAGCAGCTCTTCGTGGAGGTGCGAGTGCTGTGCCTGGAAAGTCATTATTAATTGACAAAAATCGTTTTAATAAGTACCTAATAATCGCTCCCACAGGAACACTGACTGGCACAAGTATGGATACAGGTTTAAAAAATAATAATTATATAAAAAAAAGCTTTTCTCTTAAATGAGAATTGAAGTCATGAGTGGGAGGTGTCAGAAGGGGAAACACGTCAGGAACAAGCAGACATTTTGACCAGCCTTCATTGTCCGTAGTGAGGGATGAATGTAAAGAAAGTAGAAGCTCTTGATGTGGGGAAAACTTAGAGGAAAGACATCCGTCCAACTGAAATGAAAAATTCTGTGAAAGTTAAGCATCTAATTCCTCCTGGTGCTTTTGAATGTATCATTCCAGCTGCTGAAAATGGTACCTCATCAGTCACATGCTGATGCCAGCCTGTGACTGGGATCTACTCCTAGGGATTTTGTCCTAACCGTAATTGAAAGCTGATTAATTTAATTGCAAGCAAACTTTTATTTTATCCCTTCTTCGAATGCTGTGTACATGCGTTGTGTTTGGGATTGGAAAGGAATTGGTGATGTCTATTTTCTAATTCAGCACTGAAGAGCTGGTAAAATACACACTTTTTAGCCTTATTAACAGTAATCTAATTGTCAAAAGCGTGGTTTGAAAAGAGGAATAATTATGAAACCTTTTATTTAAAATGGTGTGTAGGGCAAGGGAAAGCCAGTTGTTTCTGTTTTAAGAGACAAGTGCCGTAAGGCAAGATTTGTAAAGTTGTGCTACTCGCTCAAAGGTGGTGGTGGTTTCCTTTGAAATTCTGAAGCTCTACAATACTATTTACATTTAATTGAGCTTAATTAGCAAGCACTGAAACAAAGGTTGCTGCAGCTTTAGCTTTGGAAGCATTTCTCTTTCTTGCTGCTGGTGTGTGTGGCATCTCCCAGTGCAGCTTGGCAGCTGCTGGCAGAGCTAAATTGGGGAGCTGCTGCAGGACAGCAGGCTGGGGAGGGCTCCTGCGTGTCTTGTGGGGGCTTTACTGGAACCTTGCATCAGTTCTCTGCCCCTTAGTGGGCAGTGATTCCCTGGTGTAAAACTGCTGTGTGTCCAGACCAGCTTGCTCAGTGATGAGGTCATTTTCCTTTTGGTTATTTACCCACCTTTTTGTTATAGGACTGTTTTTCTTAATTGAATGTGTGTGTGTTGCTCTGTGTTTTGATTTTTACTCAATTTTCTTATGTTTTTCTGCAAGTTTCCTAACTGGAATATCAATAAAATATTGAAAGACCTGTACCATAGGACACAATTCAGAATTAGAATTTGACCTCACTAAATTGCCTTGTGATAAGTTTGCAACACTTACGATTAATGCAAATGCTGATAAAAATAGCACTATTTGTTGCTGCTGTCTTATGTTGTAGCTATGTCAGTGTAAGTGGGAAGGAGGTCAAGAAGGTGGAGCTGCGTTGGGGAGGGTCACATTGGGGGTTAGGGAAAGGTTTGAGTCAAGGACCATTTGGACAGCCCTCTTAGACACAGGGTTTGGATTTTGGGTGGTGCTGTGTAGAGCCAGGAGTTGGACTCTGATCCTTCTGGGTCCCTTCCGACGTGGGATATCCTGTGTTTCTGTGATTCAGAAATACGTAGGTATCTTTGACAGCGAATATTCATATGTTCCTTAAATACATTTTTTTTTAAAAGCAAGAAGCTTAAGTACAGCAAGTGTACAAAACCACAGGGGAGCACTCATGTAACTTCTGCAGTTCACAAATGTCTAGAGTAATATCTTAATGTGTTTTTTAAAATCAGCTGCCCTACTGAACTTAAACTTTGAAATCTTGAAGTGGTAAAAAAAATAAATAAAATAAACCAATATTGCAAGCAATGTTGTTATGATAGATTAGGGGGGGATTTTTTAATATGTCCTGAAGTTCTTTTCCATCAGGAGGAGTTGGCAGTCTGTTCCAATTAATGGATTTTCCATACTGGAAACAAATCAGTTACCACAGTTATTTCTGAGCAGCTGATAAATGTAACCTTAATTGTATTCATTCCCTCTGAAAGGCTGAGGCTGATATTTGTAATGCTTTTATCAGCAGTAAATTCATACTGTTGGGATTGCTGCTAGTGAAGTTCTCTTGCAGCTGTGGTCTTGAGCATTTCTCTCCTGAGTAAACATCTTAGAAAAGATTTGTTTCCTTGGTGAGAAAAGACGTTGAATCTTTGTTACTAGTGCATGTTGTACTTGTGATATCTCCTACCCATGCTCTGCAATT
>WBMW01002179.1:280350-298526 GCA_013396635.1 Penelope pileata | reverse complement strand
GGGGGGGGGGGGGAGGCGGAAAAAGGAGTTCATGTCATAATCTAGGTCATGCTATTTAATGCTGTATTTAATACTACCAAGGAACACATTGTCTTTTGTTGTTGTTGTTTTCAGTCTGTCAGACTAGTGCCTTGGTGTAGAGCACTGTGCTGTAAAGCCATAGTGCAGTTTGCTTTTCTGGGTTGCCTCACAGGTGAGCTATCTTTCCCTTCGGTTTGTCTTAAGTTTTTTGATCCAGTCCCTACTTTCACCCTTTCAGCATCCTGGGCCAGTAGGCGTAGAGTACTGCACTGCAATACAGCATTTAGTATGCTGGGGCATGAAACCATGGAGAGACTCAGGTTTGTGCAATAGAGGAATACACTTGTTTATTCCCATCCAGTTGCTGCTGAGCTCTGTTTACTGTACTCCAGGTTGCAAATGCTTTGTGATCTTCAGTGCTTTCAGTGCAGTGGGCCTATATGACTTTGAATCTCCTCATTGGTGGTAACAGCCGCTTCTCAGAAAACAAAGTTTGCAAAGCAAAAGTGGGTTTGCGAAGGAAAGCCCTATTAGAGATGAGCAACTGTTGTGAAATTTCTTGAATCATGATGGACTTCTGTAGCAGCAACAACAGGGATAGTCACTTTAAAAACAAATAAAAGGTACTATGTTACTATCTGTGTTGTTGGAACTGAGCTGAAGACAATTACCACGGTCTCTGGGTGTCAGGCTCCACATCAGCCTTCTTGGCTGTGTGTAGCTGCGAGATGTAGTGATGGCTGCTGATAAACGTGGTGTGAGTGTCTGCATAGCTTTCTTGCAGTGCTGTAATAAAGTATGGGGAGTGTAGGTTTGGGTACTGAGATCAATGTTTCCCATAAGTTTTGGACAAATAAAAAACAGCTTGTATACTCTAAAAGCTATTTGTGTGGCTGTGGGAAGGAAACAGGCTCCATATGAAAAAGGAGAGCCAGTTTTCTACCTAATTATTTAAGGGGTTTTGTGTGCTTCTGAAGTGTGCATTGGTAAATACAAGCTGACACATTTCTAGCAACGAAATTATAAATGAGAGGAAGACCTGAAAATGTCAGTTTCTTCCTTAGAAGCACTTCAGGATTTTTCTTTTCACTTTTCCTTTCTTTTCCCTCTCATACGTTCATTTCTTCCCTTAGGCAAACGTGGTCCTTTAAATGTTTGTCTCTTTATTTCAGCATACTGCTTATCACAGGATATAATTTTTGACACGTGTCTTGGAAGTGTCAGAGGAGATTTGATCTACTAATATTTTTATAGAGAGGGTGTGTATGCATACCTTAAAATAACACAGAGACGAGGCGGTGTAGTAAATCAGTCCTTCAGACTTTGTCTCTGCAGATGTCTTGACAGTGCCTAACCTGGAGTGTGTGTTGTGGTCTTATGCAGAGTTTGCTAAATAAAACTTTGTATATCTTAACAAGTTCAGGAAAAAAAAAACACCACCAACAAAAACAACAGAATGAATGGATAAAGATGAAGCTAGCTCATACTGTGCTTTTCAGGCAAGGTGTTTGTCATGGGGTGGCAGAACTGCACCTGCAAGGCATTGGGCCGGAGAAGTTTTCGTGCTAAAGTGCTTCTGCCATCTCCTCCTCCCAGAGAGGGCTCTGGGCTGCTGAGCATCTCACTGGCTGGCAGCAGCCAGTCTAATTCATTCACATTCCTTAGGAGTTTATCCTTTTTATCTGGCTCCTGGAACTGTAACAGCATCTTGCACCAAGCCGTGCACATCTGAGTCACTTGTTGATAAAGCTGTATCTGACATACATAGTAGGACCAAGAGAAGTTCCTTGTTGGCCAGGCTAGCTGAGACAAAAATTATTTCTATGGTGTTTTTCATCGTTCTTACACCATCAGTAATGTGAGTTTGGATAGCAGACTTTGCAGCCTGCCTGTACTTAATTGTGGCTTTTCTGCTGGCCTGGAGCTGTGGATAACCAGTAACCAAGGGAGGGGTTTCAGAAGCGAAGTACCTGGTGTGAGCTTGCAGGTGGGAATGGGGAGAGGTTACCAAAGACACATCTAGGGTGGGTGCATACCTCTGTGTCTCTATACCTTTCACTCTTACAGAGACGCAGGTTTAGGGGTGAAGGGAGCCCCCCCACTCTGAGACTGTGGTGAATATGGCTTGTCCTTTGAATACAATTATTCTGTATGCATAAATAAATAAAAGCTTTGCCTGCTTACTCCATACAGCTTGCACGATTCTGTTACGACTCCCCAGTGTGTCAGTCAGTAGCTCTAAAATTTAAGGAGTATGTAATACCCCCCCCCCCACAAGACTTCAAGGCTGGTTTGTGTGTTTAAGCATGTTCAGCTGTGAATATTTTGGAACAACAGAAGACGTTCCCTACTCACAGCATGTTAGCTCTGAGAGCAGCACACCATCACAGGGGAATGCGGAAGCGTGCACTTAAGTCATAGTGAAGTCAGGGTATTTAAACACAAATATATGTGCTTTCCTGAATCCTTGGGAATACTTTGAATATACAAACGGTGTATTATTTTTTGTTTTGATAGCTGATTGCTGTTTACGATGAGCAAGAACCTCACCATAAGACTGAAGGCACCAATGGCAACTTGACAGACAGAAGTAGCCCAGACCCCTTTGAGGCAGAGGTAGCAGCTCAACTGGCTGCCTTCCAACCGATTGGGGGCGAGATTGAAGTGACTCCTTCTGCCCTGAAACTTGGTATGTATATCTTGCATGGTTATTTTTCACCAATACATAGTACTTATTTCTTCTGTGGTTTGATTTCCTGTATTTATAGAAAATTTTTAGCACCCCATTGTTTGCTTTGTGATCCAGTGAAGATAACTGTAGTGACAAAAGTCGGGCTTCTGAACAATTGGTGCTTAAGACTGCAACTGTGCATTGCAAATTTGCACCTGAACTTGGTATCTTACTGTATGTTAAGCCCATCCACACTGCTGGGATCTTTCTTCTCCTTTCTTTGAGTGGTAGGTTGCTCACAGTCCTTCACTGTAATTTTCTGAGAGTACAAGAGATGAAAACCTGTACAAAACATTTTCAAATAACAAAATCAGTGGGGAAAAATAGCATTTTTGTTTAAGAATGTGGGTTCAAAGAGCGTAATACTGCTGTATGTGAAATACATACTGAGTAGTATGTTAGCTGAGTGTGTTTTGGGATTTGGAAGGAAGGAAGCAAAGCTGGCTGCAAACAGTTCAGCTCTTTGCCTTTGAAGAAGTTGCACAGGGGAGTCCTCTTTGCCTGTCTGGCTTCCAGGTGAGCAAACTGTAAGTGGGGGAGGTTTCTGTTTAATTCCCTCTTATATCAGAGAACACTATGTGAAGTGTTGCAGCTCTGATCCCCTACATTGTTTTGGTGTGCCTGGAAGGCCAAGGATTCAGACACTAGATGAAGATTATAGAAAGAATCTTGTAAGTTGGACACAAAGCAATTTCAATTACTTTATTGGATTGAGGCAGGCTAAGCTGTTACCTGGATGCTAGATGTGGAAGCTTTGGAAAACTTACTGAAGGTGAATGCTCTTACTTGTCTGTATGTAAAGCACTAGTATGCTGACAGCCTTTAGTCAATGAGTAATATTCAAGAGAGACTTCTCTGCGTTTTGGTAGAGCTCATTGTCCAATTCATGCTGTATTCTCAAGTACCGTTGGCAGTCTTGTAAAGATGTGCAGTAGAAATTCTGAGTGAAGTGGGTGACAGGAAGATGGAAATACTACCTCTAGCCATGCTACTCTTGTTGTAGGGGAGTCTGGTCTTGACTTTAGAAATTGAATGTTCAGTTCTCAATTTTAATTGTATTTTAAAGGAAAAGGCTGATTTAAAAAAAAAGCTACAGTAAAACTTCTGATAAAGTTCATTGGATAAGGCTGCTCACTGTAACTTCTGATGGAAGTCTGTGCTCGTTCTTATGTCTGTTGTGCAAAGTATTGAGATTCAAGCTGCATTAAACTGTTTAGATTCATATTTATTTCTAGCTGGTCGTTCTGGTTATTTCTATATTCTAATGAATATTGGAAAATCTCTTTAATGACCCACAGGAATTTTTCATACATGAAAGTACTGAGAAGAGGCTCATTCTTGCCATTAGTTTTGTTTATACATCACTGTTTTTGATAAGCATAATGTATGGAAAGGTTTGTGGCTAAAGTTACGATGGTTGAGTGCTTTGCAATGTCATTTATTGGATATTTTAAAATAACAGGATATAAATACATTTTAACACATTTTAGAAAGTAGATATTGTTCTCCATGTGCCTCTGAAATGTATTAACAAAAAAAAAATCATTTGTATAACATACTGTTGAGCACAAGTTGAGGGTTGGAGAAAAGAGTATTTCAGCCTCATGCAGTTTTATGTGAAACAGTTAAATGCTAGTGCTCTTGAGCTCACCATTAAGCTACCAGATTGTTCAATTTTCATGGCATTTATGGCATCTTCGTACTGTAGAGTTTAGAGGAGATGAAACATAGTATGCAAAGAGCAGAGCCAATTAGGCTTTTACTTGATTTTCAGTGCTATACTAATATATATTTGAAATTAAAATGGATATTTGTTTCTTAAAATGGAGAACATAAATGTAATGTGTTTGTCTCAATGGTTCTCTTCCAGATTTTCATTTAACTTGTAAAATAAAACAGATTTTCTACCTGTCAGTCTTATAAAGATGGCCTGGAGTCTGAAAGTTTCTTCTTTTGGGCTTATCATCACTGGTAACAGTTCTTTACACTTAATTTTTGCCTTTGTCTTAAATTATGTTCCTATAGCAATTGGAGGCAAATGGAAAAATGTGTAAAGAAGTAGAAGGAGAATTTGGTTGCATCAGTCTCATTGATGCATGAACCAGTCTGGTTGCCTAATTATTGAATTGACTCACCCTTGCTAGCAGAAATAAATACTAATAACTTTAAAAAGCTTTTCTTCAAGAACTGAGGATGTGATTAAATATACACACAATGAGCAAACATTACTTTCCATAGTGGAGCTGTTTGAAGAACTGTTCTCTTCTTGGGCTTTTAGAGTATATCTTTGCAGCTGGCTTTTAGGGATGAAATGTAGGGAATTCATTGTTAAATCGATTGACAGATTGTAGAACAATTTTGTCTGTTAGTTTCTGCTGAATGTTTTGTATGCTATGAAACCAGATCCATGGTTTTATGTAGAAACAATGCACGTGCCTAATAAGCAAGTGAAACTAGATGCTGCTCTCAAACATGAGAGAATCAGCACAGATTTTTGAAAAGACACTTAAGATACTGCCTTCAAACTTTGGTTTTTTAATAAACTGTGTGTTTGATACAGGTAAGTTAACCATATGTTGTACCTGGTCCTAAAGCCTTTATAGACTAGATAGAAATGGCAATAATGAGGGAAATATCTTTATTACGTTTACTTCTTCCACATTTTTTGTGGTTGATATTTTTTACTTATTGACATATTACATACTTTATATACCACTCTGACTGTGTCTGCAATGAAAGTTTTTCCATTATATAGTTAATTACCTTTATTTTCTCCTTTGTTACTTAAGACTTTGAAAATAAGCAAGGCAATCCTATATTTGAGTTGTGAAACTAAGGGTACCTTATACCTTATGTTGCTTTTACATACTAGGGAAATGTTATGGCAGAAATGTTTATTTTACTTGATATCAAATTAATTTCTTAATTCTTAGCACTTGCATCTGTAAAGTAGTTCAGGAAATTACTCTGCTATTTGTTTCTACATTAATTGCACCTATACTTTTAAAGCTAATTCAGTGTTCTGAAACAGTTGAAATTGTGGGTTTTGGTGTTTAATTAAGAAAGATGTAGATACACTGATGTTGTTAGTAAACACACTGTCTGTTGTGTCCATAAAATGGTAGGGTGCAAACAGATTCCTGGTTGAATGGAGGTAGACATAAACATAGAATCATAGAATCATAGAATGGTTCAGGTTGGAAGGGACCTTAGAGATCATCTTGTTCCAACCCCCCTGCCATGGGCAAGGACACCTCCCACTAGACCAGGTTGCCCAAAGCCCCATCCAGCCTGGCTTTGAATACTTCCAGGGAGGGAGCATCAACGACTTCCCTGGGCAACCTGTTCCAGTGTCTCACCACCCTCACAGGGAAGAATTTCTTCCTTATATCCAGTCTAAATCTACCCTCTTCCAGTTTATAACCATTACCCCTTGTTCTGTCATTATCTATCCTTGTAAAAAGCCCCTCCCCAGCTTTCCTGTAGGCCCCCTTCAGGTCCTGGAAGGCTGCTATCAGGTCCCCCCGCAGCCTTCTCTTCTCCAGGCTGAAGAGTCCTAACTCTCTCAGCCTGTCCTCGTAGGGGAGGTGCTCCAGCCCTCTGATCATCCTCGTGGCCCTCCTCTGGACCCCCTCCAACAGCTCCACATCCTTCTTGTGTTGGGGGCCCCAGAACTGGACACAGTACTCCAGGTGAGGTCTCACGAGAGCAGAGTAGAGGGGCAGAATCACCTCCCTCGACCTGCTGGCCACACTTCTCTTGATACAGCCCAGGATGCGGTTGGCCTTCTGGGCTGCAAGCGCACACTGCCGGCTCATGTTGAGTTTCTCGTCAACACACACCCCCAAGTCCCTCTCCTCAGGGCTAGTCTCAAGCCATTCTCCACCCAGCCTGTATGTGTACTTGGGATTGCTCCGACCCAGGTGCAGGACCTTGCACTTGGCTTTGTTGAATTTCATGAGGTTGGCATCTGTAACCCCAAGCAACTACCTTAAATTCGTTGCCGTTTTCCCTGTTGTTTCTGAGTACATTGAATACTTCCAAGCCACTCAACTTTACCCCATGGTAAGTGTAGGTTAATCTACACCTCAGGAAAGGAACTGATTTTAAAATTGTGCTAGGGGTGGTCTCCTAGCGATGTTTCATTTCTGATGTGTAGCGTTCCTGCACCTCCCTTATTCCAACCTTATGTAATGAGGCAAAACTATTTTGAATTGGGGAAATTGAGATACCATAATATTTCTTTAAAATAAACGTATTGAAGTCATTTAAGAAACAATTAAGAAATTTCCTGTATTATGCACAGGTGGTGGGTTTTGCTGTTCTAGTTAAATGCCATTTGGATGAATGTCTTCTGCATCATTGCTGTTGTTGATCATTTGTCTTCATAGCACCAAAGTATATTTTGTTGGATTTTTGGCAACTTGTGAGTATATTCTTAGATGCAATAAGTAATCAACTAGCAAGTATTTGGAATGATGAAGCACTTGGGGAGCCTTTTATGTAGGTGGTAGAGTAATAACTAGCATTATTTTCTGTTGGCACTGTGATTTTGGATTATATCCTGACCTATTATTTCTCTTGGACCGGAGATGGTTTTTGAGGAGACTTTGCAGAACAGGGACTAAATGTGTAAGACCTTTAGAGAGCCCGTGGTGGCTGGGATTATGTATATTACAGATACTCACTGTATGTGCAAATAATCCTGTCTGGCATCCTCAAAGTAATAGTTTAAGGATTCTGAGTATGCACATGTTGTTAGAATTACTAAAAATGAAGTAGCAACGTAGAGTGGTAAAACACAACTTGATGATAGCAACTAACATGTCATGTGTGAACTGACACGATCTTCCTAAAATCCTAAAATATTTTCAAACCTTTTGTTCTGTATGTTTGCCAGCTTCAGGCTAGGAAGGTGTTTTTTTTTTTCTTTATCCTTTTGATGAGTCTTTTCCAAGTGAATGGTTACCCAGCAGTTACCTGCTCATGGAACTGGTGCATCCATGCTCTTCGAAGCAGCTGACCACAGGCTATTGCAAAGTGAATGTTCAGTGACAGGTGGACTCAGGGGCCTCTTCACAGATCTCTGGTCCATAGGCAGTGCTTTGTGTGACCAATAACGTCATCTGCTAGCTAGTGATTCCCACAGTTCATGAGACAGCTGCTTCAGAATGTTTTTTTCTTTAAAAACACTACTTTGTCAATATAACTGTTTTTGTATGTGACTTGCCAGTATACATACTATGGCCTCAGCAGCAGAATTTTCATCTTATTATAAGTCTGTTCAATTAAATCAGCAGAACAGTCTGATGTTTAAGGGCTTGTAGTTCTGTTGGTCCTCATCAGCCACCTTAAAATCCACTGTGCACCTGCAAGCAAGCTACTGGCCCTTCTGCTTCGCTTTTGCACAGATCAGTGTTCTTTTACAGTGGTTTTCTCAGTACGGTAAGTACTGGAACAGGCAAAGGAAGTAAAAGGCTTAGTTTTTTCTTTTTCTGATGTCAGTTTGTTTTTGCCTTTCAGTTCTTATGGGCAGAAAGGAGAGCACTAGCTTATTTATGGAAGCTCTATTTTATGGCCATGTCAGTATGAGTTGAAAATGCCTTCATGACTGGCTCAGACCATTTGCTTTATTCAGTAGGTGCTGGCTGAGTGCACAGAAATTTGCTGCTTTTCTCTGGATCGTCTCCCTGATGTTAGCATGCACAGTTCTGCCTGTTTGGGTTGCTAAGTCAGTCAAAGCTATTTCTTAGTTGTGTCTGTAGCAGCAGTCACAAACCGATGCTTCCACTGGCAGTGTCTGAGCTGGAAGTACAGGGAGTGGAAGGTGAGGTTTCTTCTGGATCTTCTGGATTCTCTCTCTTGATGGGTCTGACAGAGCCTAGTTGTTCCCTGTGGTGTAGGGATGTCAGCCCATCCTGGACTACCTCAGAACTCAGGAAGAGATTCTCCACTCTCTCTCGGCTGGTTTGAAGGGAAAGTATTGAAGTAGGCTCGGGGACGTTGTAAACAGCATGTACTTGGTTAGTCCTCTTTAACGAGGGTGTCGAGATGCTATGCAGTGGCTATGTAGACAGTGTGCTTTTAAATACAGAGAAAAAAGCACGGTTATGCTTTTTTAAATGTTATGAAAACAGATATGAACTGAAACTATTCATTTGACAAAATGTTGCTATTGCTTGTATACAGCATACGTGCTGTTTCAAATTGGAAAGGGTTTTTTAATGTAAAAGTGATCTTGTTTGTCTTAATCTTGCAGTGTCAGTTTGTTGGCAGAGCGTACTGATGTTTGTCTGTACGTTGAGTAATTCTCTGCTGTATGATTCAGAGAAAATCAACACTTTGAAATTGGTAAGTTTAAATAAAAAATGCATTGTAGAAGCTGCTGTGGTTTGAGACAATACTGTTTATTTCCTTAAGCAGGTACGATGTTATTCTGTGTACCCTAGAGCTGCTCTTACAGCAGCTCGCCCAGCCTTGTTGTGTGCACTTTGTCACAGGTGTTGTGAGGATGGCTCTGTACTTGATGGATTTTTCTCCTCTGCAACATTTGGTTTAATCTGGTTTTGAAGAATAGTGATGATCAATTAAAGTCTACTTGAGTTCTTAAAACAAATGGTTTCTGTTCCCAGGCAAGCTAAAGGTTTGAAGATAACTTTTCATTTCAGTCAGAGTGCAGGCATGGTATGCTTTGACCTCTTGACTTCAGCTTGGTATTACTTAGTTGTCCTTGGTTCATGGAAATGAGCTTTGCACTAGCAAAGCTGAAGTTTATCTTTGTATTGCAGCAAAAACAATACAGCGGTGCTTTTTATAAAAGGTGTGTTTGTGCATGTATACACATACAGAATTGCAGAATCACAGAATGGCTTGGGTTGGAGGGGTCTTTAAAGCCCATCTTGTTCCAACGCCCCTGCCACAGGCAGTGCCATCACCCACTGGGCTGCCCAGGCCCATCCAACCTGCCCTTCAACACCTCCAGGGATCCACAGCTTCTCTGGGCAGCCTGTTCCAGTGCCTCACCAACCTCTGAGTAAAAAATTTTCTCCTGGCATCTAGCCTAAATCTCTCTCCTCTTTTAGATTAAACCTGTTCCTCATTGTCCCGTCACTATCAGACGATGGGAAAAGTTGGTCTCCCTCATGTTTATAAGCTCCCTTTAAGTACTGAAAAGCTGCAGTTAGGTCTCCTGGGCCCACTTTTCAAGCCTGTCCAGGTCTTTTGATGAAATCCCTTCCTTTTGTTTTAAAAACAAATAGAACTGTTGTGTGCCAGTCAGCTGCAGGCCACCCGGCAGCAAAAAAAAAAAAAAAAATAAAATCTCATGCATTTCTGTTGTCTTTGTTTAGAAAACAAACCAGCCCTTCCTTTCCTCATTCTCAAGAATTTTGTAGCAGTGCTGGTAATAAATTTGTATGTGGCATGTTACCAAAGAGTCCCCCCTTCTTTCTGATAACCCCTAGGGAAAGCGGAGGGGTTATTGGCTCTTGTTCATTATTCCCCTTGTCTCTACTTCCTTTGCACTTGGTTTATTAGATGTTACTTTGGGGTAAGGAACTATTCCCATGAAAATATGATAAGTAGGGAGAAGAATACTTTCCATCACGAGTTGCACATTTTCCTGAAGGAGCTCTCCGGGAGAAATGTTCATTTCCAGCCTTTCATTGCCTCAGGGATGGTTTTGAGGGATGGTGATGAATGGTGCTCAGAATGATGGAATAAATTCTATCACACAACTCTGTACTTTTTGGTACTGTTTATTCAATGTTAGTATTTCTCTTAAATTTTTTTCTGATATTGCTGCTTTTGTGATGTTGCTGTTTTTGTGATTATTCCTATGTTATGATGCATAGTTAGTCTCAATGGTAGCATTGCTTAAAAACAAACAGACCAACCCCCTTGTGTAAGCTAAACATTTGCAACTGGAGGATTGGGAGGGATACAGTATAATGTTGTGTTGAATGGCTTCAGTGAAGTCTCCATCAGTAGACTGGTGCTGGGTTGTAGGAAGGAATGTGAGGATGTTTGAGTGTTTATAAATCACTACAGCACTTTGTTACCAACATGGTAACATCTGTATTTCAGGTTGGAAGTTAGCCTGCTAACCTTGGCTTGATTGATACTTGGAAATTATTCGGCGTAAAAATAAGACTTCAAATAAAGGTCTTGAGCTAGACAATCACCCTTTTTTCCTAAGAAACCAAATGTATACAGTTTTACAGTGTTCATTCACTAATAGTTTTGTTTGCTGTTTGCTTCTATATGAACACGTTGCAGTATAGAGCCGAACACATCTTTATGGAAGTCATCATTAGAAAAACTACAAGTTAAATGATTCAGCTGGTTTGCCCATTGCTGTGTAGTTCTCTCTCATTACTTTCTATTTTATTTACCCTTTTAAGAGCCTCAGTTGATAGTTAATTTTTGGCACCTTACTTTCAAGTGCCACTTCAGAATCTGATTGTTTCTGAAAGCAGAAATGTAGGATCTCAGCCAAGCGAAGAGGAGAGTTGTGTATTTACTTCTGAACATAGCTGGCAAAAGCTGCACCTCCCTCCCAATATGTTACACAATTTTCCCATAAGACACAGTAGCTGCTGACTTTTTTTCGCTTTCCTCACCACTTCCTTGCAGGGAAGTCTGTTTACTGTGGGCACCAGGTAAAGCAGGATGCTGTGTATTGATGGATTTGAGATGGAGATGAATCTGACACAGTATTTTTACTCATCTCTTTTTAGCTTTTCCACTAAAAGGAAAAAATGACTCTTGGTAGTTTTGCCATTTCTTAACTTTCTTAACAGATTAAAAAGGAAAAACAGCCCCGAACTACCTCTTTGGTGAAGCATTCAGCTAAATTCTTTAATTCAGCATTATGAGCCAAAAATCAATGAGGTAAAATGAAATTAGACGAATCTGATAAGCCGCCTTCTACAAAGACTTAACCTACTGCATGCCGCTCTGCTCTAGAAGTCTTTGAACCACAAATTTCTGCCAACCTGAGAATTTCCTACTCTTGTTTGTAGGCTCCGTCCCTCAGTATTTGCTACTGATGGGTGGTGGATAGGGGGTTGGGTAGGTGTTGGGCCAGGCACGGTGCAGCTTATCTGCACTGTTCTTATGGTTTCTCAAAACCTCCCTGAAGGCTTTGGTTCCAGAGGCTTCACTCTTTCATCTTAATGTCTTTCAAAACTGGCAGGAAGAAGTCTGAAATCTGAGACTAAAAGTAGCTTACCATCACCAGAATGAAAAATAACCGTAATAGGAATTATTTTTGAGGAAAGACTGAAAAGGAAAAGGTTCTTCGTTTAGATCAGATATCAATAAAAATAATAATTAAAAAATCTGAGGCCATATTTAAATATTACAGAAATCCTTAGTAATGCCTACTTTGTTATGCTTCTTTAAAGTACCATTAAAATATTCAAACAGTATACTTCATTGTTGTACTGCTGGCAATAAAATGCTACCAGAGTGGAGCTGTTGGAGCGGGTCCAGAGGAGGGCCACGAGGATGCTCAGAGGGCTGGAGCACCTCCCCTACGAGGACAGGCTGAGAGAGTTGGGACTCTTCAGCCTGGAGAAGAGAAGGCTGCGGGGGGACCTGATAGCAGCCTTCCAGTACCTGAAGGGGCCTACAGGAAAGCTGGGGAGGGGCTTTTTACAAGGATAGATAATGACAGGACAAGGGGTAATGGTTATAAACTGGAAGAGGGTAGATTTAGACTAGATATAAGGAAGAAATTCTTCACTGTGTGGGTGGTGAGACAGTGGAACAGATTGCCCAGAGAAGTCGTTGATGCTCCCTCCCTGGAAGTATTCAAAGCCAGGCTGGATGGGGCTTTGGGCAACCTGGTCTAGTGGGAGGTGTCCTTGCCCATGGCAGGGGGGTTGGAACAAGGTGATCTCTAAGGTCCCTTCCAACCTGAACCATTCTGTGATTCTATGATGTTCAGGCTGTACAATTCGGCTGCTGAAGTTTTCAGGGAAGACCAAGCCCCTGAGCTGAACAAAAGTCTCTGCGTAAGCACCTGTAGCTGCTGCTAGCTGAAGTGCCAGCCCAGCTTTTGGCAGCCTCTGTCACAGATGCAGGGAGTATTTTCTTTGTGTCAGTTTATTCAATGAGTGCAGTTCATTAAGTATTTTGTTTGAAGTTGAGAAATGGACTGGGAATTGAAATAGAAATGCTTATTTTCGCCTTTCAATCTGTGAATAAAAATTAGGTGCAAGAGTCTGAGATCTATTAGCTTTAAAATCTGGTAGGATGTGTTAGCCTAAAATGATTGATCTAAATTTGGGTAATATGCTGTTTAAAAACAACAGTCTGTTTGGTAAGATGAATGCTTTTTGCTGTGTCCTGCAAGTTGGAGAATGAACAAGAAACCGTTCTTACTGGTGTGTTTTTAAGTGTTCTTCAAGTTTAGAATCCATTGACATCTGAATGCTATTTGGAAGANGGGGGGGGAGTGTGTAGGGAAATTCTAATATAACAGAAGTGAGGTTTTTTTCAGCTGACGCTGGAGAGACGTAAGATGACTGCAGCTGCCCCAGCCTTTAAGGTGTGCCCGGAGCAGGAGGACGTGCCTCGGCTGCAGCCAGCAGCGCGGTGCTGCTGTGGCAGGGACAGGGCCTCCACCCGGGCGGGAGCCAGGAGCCGGGCCTGTGGCGGTGAGCGCTGCTCTGTCAGCGCTGCCAGCCTGCTCCCACCGAGCTCCCCGTCCATCTGCCCAGCTGTGAAAAGGGGCTGTGCATTTTGCTAGAATCCAGGCTGGGCAAACCCCCACCTCTCCCTGTGTGAGCAATGTGATCAGGCCCCATGCCAGGGCCCCCATGGCTGAGACCCTGCAGAGTGCCATTGCAGTGGTCTTGGCTCCCTGGTGACTGCCTGTGTCCCAGCTCTTGTGGGAGCCAGAGTTGGTAGTGCTGCACTGACAGACAACATCCCAAATTGGTCCAGATCTGAGGTGCGCTGTGACCTGGGGGTCCAGAAGAGGATATTTGGTGCAGACCCCATCTAAAGGCCTGCCCTGCGGCAGGAGACCCTCCTGAGAGGAATCTTGTAACGGGGAGACCGCAGCAGCAGTGCACCTGTGTCTGCTGTGGGTACATACCCTCATGCCTTAAGCTGAGAAGCGGTTAACCTCTCTCCACGTGGATGTTGGTTTGACTTCTTCAAATAGGATCTTCAGTAACTTCACTGCTGAAATACATGGGAAATTCTTACATGTGATATCTGTCTTTGAAACCCCAAAACCTTTAAATGCAAATAGCCCACAGTTGTTTCATTGAGTACCGTTTCCTATAATGACAGCACCAAATTCTGGTCAAAAACTAAGGGAACAATTCTTGTGTTCTGTAAATAAAATCTGTCTTGATGTATTCATGTACAAACAGGGAAAAGCATTCTGTTGAAATTCACACACCCAAAAAGAGCACCCAGAAATGTTTACAATCTTTCCTGGATTTTACTTGTAGTTCATTGCTTTTGCTTTCCTTTTTAAGAAAAAATATTCCTTGTTTAAAGTGATAGGGGAAATACTTTGTTCTGCACTGGGCTGTAGTATGTAAGATTGTTGGTTGGAATTGATTTTCATCTGTTTGTAGATTTAAGTCAATTGTCTCACTGTTACATCATCCCGGTTCGTTAATCTAATCCTGTATCCATGGGAATTTGACAGCGCGGTGTGCACTTCAGACAGAACAGATTGCTGTAGATCTTAAATTGTATTGATAGGTGCTATTATGAGCAATTTGAGTTAGCTTTAAACATAGGAGCCACGTTGTTGGAGCATTATATATTTGAGAAAAATTAAAAAGAAAGAAAAAGTGTGATCCTATCACAAAGTGGAATGTACAAGATCGTGTCAGCTGCAGTTTAAGTACATGGCAGCACCATTACGTGGTGCCTCAGGTGGAGCTAAGCAATAAATCTGAGGGTGACCGGAGTACCCAGGCTGATTGCTCAGTGCTCTCAGAAAGCCCTGACCGGCAGAACTGTCTGCGCGCCTGCTAATGTGAAATGTCTCTGATAAAAAGAAGAAAAATGGTCGTATATTAATGACCTTTCCTGTATTTATATTTAAACTGCTATCCTGCTTGTAATGTTTTGTTTTCAGTTCCTGAATTGTTTGGTGACAAGACCAGTTTAAAAGTCATTCTGCCTCTCTGCTTAAATGGCTGTTGTTGAACAGCAGTGGATGGCATGTCAGGGATCATCCAGCCCATCATTGTCTGTGTTGAAGGGCAGTTTCACGTTGGTGTGTGTGGATGGATATACTCTTTATGGTATTTTGCTTCATGCTGGTGTGAAATTTTCTGAGATTTGCTCAGAGGGAGCTCTAAAACAAAAATATTCTGACACATACAGAGGTGTGGAGAAGGTAGTTTGTCCTGGTGGACATAGCATGGCAGCAGGCAGAGAAGTAATTGTCATTGGTGTGGCCTTTAGCAGCTGACAGTTTGATACACGTGTGATGGACAGCTGTTTTATCATCCTAATCAGCATTTTTATTTGTAGGAGCAGTATTTAAAATGAGGACTTTAACTGTGCAGCTGGTGAATTTTAAACCTCTTTCTACTCACAGTATTCCATCCAGGTGTATCTTTTGTTCTTCTTAGAAATAGTTCTTCCACATTCCATGGCTAAGCAAGCAAACAAAGCTCACAGTACATTAGAGAGCTGCAATACATGCAGGTAACCACATGTGCTTGTATTTCCTATGTTCCCCAACTTGGCAGCTTACCCAAAAGTTGCCTGAGTGTGTTTGTACCCAAAACAATGGTAAGATCCATTTTTAATACATAATTTAGACTGCATTGTAGATAGCACACCCTATGTAAAATGCTTTTGGGCGAAAAACTCTGGTTGTCTTTGTCAGCTTTCTGAATTTGGCCCAGTGACAGCAGCCTGCAACTCAAATCCCAGAGAACAGCAGTGTTTCAGCTGCAGGTGAATTGTGCTTTCCTGAGCATGGAGACTTAAAAACCAAAGAAAGAAATTAAGGAAAGGTTGAAATAGTCATGTTTTGCATTCATGATCATGTTGGGTGTTATTTAGCTGCCTAAATCTAGGAATCACATTTGCTGCTGGAGCTCAGAGTCTAGAGACCTTGTAGAGCTCATGGGGGGCCAGGAAGGTCAGCTGCAGCTCCAGGCTCCCCGACCACGCAGGGGTCCTGAACTCCAAAGCTCGTGTTGTTTCTCTGCAGTTGTGCAGTGTTCCTTAACCCGCAGTTTCTTGTTATCCAGCCCCCTCCTAACACAAAGTGCTGAATTTTGATTCTCCAAAGGGTGCAAAAGTGCTGTAGTGAGGCAGAAGGCGCTTCTGGTCAGGGTGGGTGTTTAGGTCTCTGTACAGCTTCTTACTTAATTTAAAAAACAAAATGAAAAAATAGGATTACATCCAGCATGGAGATGCGTCAACACAATGGCAAAAGAAACAAGATTTCAGTTTTTAATTGTGCACAAATGGCAGAACTTCTCTTCTGTTTTTTCTAATGTAACCAATTTAAATCTAAGTGTGGTTTCTACCATATGCTTGTTTCAACCATATTTGCAGTTTAAAAAGAAATATTTCCAAAACATAAGAGTTCAGGGAAAATATGCTGCTAACCATGAATCTATGTAGATACTAATCCTTGAAGGTGATGCTAGCAAAAGGGGAAATGATTGCTCTGCATGACTTGAAACTAAGTGGTGCAGAGCTCAGTGTAAGGAAGGAAAATTGCAAGGCTTCCTCTGCAGCTTTGTCAAAGAGAATGCACAGTGAGTAAGGCTGGGACAAGGTACTGCAGCACCATGACAGGAGGAACTCCGGACAAAGTCTGAAAGGGGGAAATGCACCCTGATGAGATTAAAGCTGTTAGGAGAATGACATTTTAGTTTGGGATATGCATTTGAATCTTCATTGTCTGTGGCTTAGTGCTGCAGTGCCGCAGGAGGAGGAGAGCTAGTTTTGTAAACCAAGTTTAAAATACAAAGTGCTGCTCTGACACACAACAGTGGTGCTTATAAATAGCATGTCTGTATGATCAACTTGGTATGCAGAAAGGAGCATGTTTTCTAAGTTTCATCATTCAGGGAAAAGAAATACTTTTTCTGTCTTAGCTTACAATGGTTATAAATGTTCAGCACAAATGTCAGAGCACGAGTAGAATAATGTGGAAGCACAACATGACGAAAGAAAAGCAGTAAGGAAAAAGAAAGCATTGTTTACTAACCAAAAAAAAGAAAGAAGAAAAAAAGCAGATGAGATTATCTCATAAATAAACTTGTGTAGTTGTCTGTAGTGTCCATAATAAATGGTAAGAGTGATGGCTTTCTGTTACCCATTGTTTGTGTCTAAGGAGAACAGGGATGAACAAACTAAAGGCACGATGTATGGTGGATGTTTTACCCTATTTTTGGTATATGTTGTCAGGGTGCTTATTGGCATATGCAGTTTGCTCATTCTGTTATAACCTGCAACAAATGTTAGTGCTACCTGTGTCACCGTGCAGCTTTGAATGCTTGCCCCAGGTCCAGCTGATGGTGGGAGCCGTGGGGATTGTGTGTTCTGATAAAGGTCGCCTCTGACCCTCCTGCAAGAGACGTCAGGGTAGCATGTAGGTGGAAAACAGCCTCTAGTCTCATGCTGTGCTTTGGGCTTTCAGATTAATACCCTGTTACTATGATGTTTTTATGGGACTCTTGAAGGAGTTAGCTACCAAATCAGCATCTACTTTTGTCCTTGCTTACTTCAATTTCAAGAATCAACAGACAGAAGTGAGAAGAGTGGTTGGGATGATGGCTTTGAGATTATAAGGAACATTGCGCTTAAATTTGGAATGTGACTTATTCATTTGTGAAAGTTGCAATTAAAAATACCAACAAATGACTTTCTGGTAGATCAGCAAGAGTATCTCTGCAGTGTTCATGTTTATGTGAACGGGATTTGGAGATTATATTATTAACTCTTTATTTTGTCCCTCAGGCATGCCACTTCTGGTACGAAGGAGCAGCGATCCAGCTTTGGGCCCACCTGCTGACTTCCACCCAAGTGCCTCTCATCCCAGTGACCACAGTCTCAAACATGCTGCAGCAGTAAGTGTTGTGTAACTCATCTTTTTATGAACAGAAAAATCTGTTCTTACCTGTTGGTACACAACTGTTTTATCAGCTAAGTGTATTTGAATCTAAAACAAAGTGCATCACATTCCTTTACTGGAAACAACTTCCTCTGCATAAATTGGATATTTCACGAATACAGTCAATTAACAGTGGCTGACTTTTCTCAGTGAGATATCTACATAAAGCTTAATGGTGACCTAAAGCATTGGAATATGGACTGAACTGTAGTAGTTGTTTACTTGATCAGTATTGTATTGTCCAGTTTATCGTTGCTTAGTGGTGAAAAAACGTACTTCCTCTTAACATTTCTCACCAGCATT
>WBMW01002179.1:198304-280318 GCA_013396635.1 Penelope pileata | reverse complement strand
TTTTTTTTTTTTTTGCTTGCGTTGCCCATGAAGACAAACCATGGGGTTTGTCTTCCTTTGTCACCCTGCTGCTATCCTGCATGGTCTCTTCTTTCTCCCACATCTCCATTTTACAACCTGACTCTTCCCTTTTGAGGACAAACTTATGCTCCATATACTTTAGTAAGTGTAAAAGCCAAGACACAGTGGGTGGGGATACAGTAACTCTTAATCAGACATTATTACAGGCTGGTTTTGATCTTTTTGATCTTTGCTGTGTTGGTGACACTTGGACCACATTCTTCACTTTGCATTTTTAAGACCTGAAACTTGGTGTTTGCATGTGGAGAAGGCTTTTCTTTATTACTTGCAGAAAGGTGGAAATCTGTTTCATCTGTAAAAGTGTCAGCTGGGGTACATATGTGCATCAAGCAGAACAGAACTTTTTGGTAGACTTGATGTTTGCCTAGAAGGCTCTACTGGGTCTGTGTCTGCACTGCTTTATGCCAAGTGAATGCTGGCTTAAATGATGTTGCAGTTGCACCTGCATTTTGTTTGCTTGTGAAATTTCTGGTTTTTCCTTTTTCCCTTTCCTGAACAGTGTTGCAATTTGCTCCCTGTTCCAAGTTGCTGGAAACTATCTGTATTTCCCCCCTCAAGCCTCAACCCCAAACAAAGCAAAACAAAAACAGCCTCCTTGTTTAGCATGGGGGGATGTTCCAGCCTGGATCACAGCCCATTTATAGCAAGACTCCACAGACAGCTGTACCAGAACATTAGGGAGGGGGAAGAGTGAACTGGGGTTCAGTAACTAATGCTGGAGGTGGGATCCTGTTCAGCTGAAGATCTTGTATTTAAGACCATCCCTTCAGTTAATTTCACAAGAGTGAGGTAAGTCAGATGACTTATGTATAAGTGATGTTTCATGGATCTTGGAATTCTGAAGATGAACATAGAATTTTAGTTGACTGTTCATTGTTTCTCTTTGGCCAACTGTGTGGGCATCTGAATACTTAGTGTGCATCCTGGTTTGTAGTGTCTTGCTCTGTGCAGAGTGGTGCAGTTTGAACATGCTGTTGACACTCCAAGTGCATTACAGCATTTTGGAGGCTGAATTTCAGCGATGTCCTGTGTCATTTGTCAGAGAGCTGAGATTTTTCTTGAGGTGTGTGCTGCCAGCACTTACATATTCAGTAAACTCTAGCTTAGTCTAATAAATTAAATTATGAAGAATTCTGTAACAGTGCAGAAAAGTTTGCGAAGTTTGGAAATCTGTAAAGTAAGCAGATTAGTGTGTGGTGCTGACTCTGATATTCTGTAACCATGGAACTTGTATAAAAAATGGACAAAATGATTAAATGATTTGTTTTCTTCCAGAAAGTGATTAACGTGTTATATTTTTGACTGTTAGGGAGTTATGTGGGTTTTCTTTTTTTTTTTTTTTTTTTTTAATATTAGCAGCTACAAGTGTATTTAATACAATTATATGGGGGCTTCAGCTGTATCTGGAGGCTGAAGGCTCACACTGCTTCAGAGTTGTACCAGTGCACAAGACTCTTCTAGGCCTAAGGGGGGAATCCCTGTGCCGAAAATGTAGAGCATCCCTCTATCAGCTATAGGGATAATATAAAAGCTGGACAGCTAGCAAGAGTGGGGAAGGTGCTCAGATTCTCAAATGTCATTTAAGAGGGGGAAAAAGTCCCAGAAGGTTGAAAGTTTTTATTGTTAAAATGAAAATCTGTTACAGCAAAGCACATTACACCAGCTCTTATTTTTGCAACCGTAGTATTTCTAAAACTCATTGTCAATCACACTGAAATATGCTTTGGCATAACGTATTGAGAAGCAGAAAAAGCTTAAATAACTTAGGTTAAATTAAGTGCAGATTGTTTTGAAACACAGGGAAGAATTGATATTTGACAAACGAAAAACATAGCACAAACTGCATTTTGAATATAGCTGTGCTCTTTCACGCAAGCTTTAAAGCAGTATTTAGAGAAAATTCTCCTGTTCTTGATATTGCAGCTGAAAAATTAAAATTACTCTTACATTTCCTTTGCCACAGATATACTTTTTCTAATGAAGCTGCTTCCATGCATTCATATGCAAATTAGGAGCATCAGAGCTATTGGTAGTGTAAACAATTTTCTGTGTATGTAGTAAAAATTCTCCCTGTTTACACCATAGCTATCGTACTGTATTGGAAACTATCCTCCATGGTTTGCTGAAGTGTTTGGGGGCACTTTTGGCGTTTCTGTGTTTGACACACGTAAAATTGGCAGCTGAGTACCGTATAGAAATGCCCTTGGTTATGCTATGTGCTGTTGTACATAACGTGTGGATACCTCAGGTGATCATGTTTTTAAGAGGTGATTCCCTTATGAATGACTGAAAGCAACACAGATTTGTGTCTGGGAGAGCGCGGGGCAGATGTGCAGTAGCGTAATGTGTAAAGTAAAACAAACATACAATAGGATAACAAAATTGCTGCCTAGTTCAGGTGAACCTGATGAACCATTGAATCATTGCACGCAGTATTCGTAGAATCTAACCAGAGGGCATAGTTTCCCTGAGTTTTCAGATACTAGGAAAACATAGGTTTCCCAGTTGTCAGATGTCCTCTTGGTGTATGTTCATTCCAAGGAAGGCTGTTTCATGCCGTATCACAATACCAAAAGGACATCTCTTTTGAGTGCCCAGGTAGTTTGAGAGGAATCAGAGCCATTCTTTCGCATTTTCTCTGACACTTGTTTTGTCTCAGCTATAGTTTTAGCCCCAATTAGCAAAATGTTTCTAGATCAGCCAAAAGCTGGTCGGGAAGTCCAGCATCTGTTCTCTCAGACTGGAAGTCATATAACAGATGGTACAGAATTTGAGTTTCTCTTTTCATCCAGACCTTTCGTTCCTTATCGTGGTAGCTGCCGCTGAAAAACCTGGGGACTATAAGCAGGGAAATAAAGGGATAGCAAGCATCCAAGTGTGCTATTGAAGAGAAGATATTTCTTAGTGGATTTGTTGACTTAGGAAGGCAGATGCTAAGCTCTCCTGCTAGTTACAATCGTAGTGCCCTGGCCAGGCTTTCAAAAGCACAGACTGCCCTCTCTCTGGCTCCAGAGAGGGCTTCAGGGAAGGAGGCCTGGTTAGCTTAGCACACCTCCCTGCAGATGCTGCGGCCACAGCTGTGCTCCAGCAGCAGGCAGGGGTGGGGGCAGCTGCCTTTCGTCTGCCCCCGGGCTGGGGCTGGCACTGCTGTGGGGTGATGCTGTCGAGGTCTGATGGAGCGGGGGAGCTGCCTTTGGCCATGAGCCCCCAGCACCTCTCAGCTGGCCAAGGGAGGAGCTGATGTTTTGCTGCTTTTGCCCAGTGTAGTTCAGCGGTGATGAGCTGTAGTAATCACTGAGGTGTGATTAAAACATCTGAACTTTTCTGTAGCTGTTACCTTTGCTTATCTCAGTTTCTGCTTGGGGACAGACAGGCTTCTCTATTGTTGTGACACTTGGTCCATCATGAATTTTAGACTGAGGGTTGGGATCCCATTTAAGTTGATGGGAGTTTTGCATTAATTCTGGTGGGATGAGGATTCCACGTCTTGCTGTTAACCTGCTGATTATCATGGGATGCTACATTCTGTATGGACCTTCCTTTCTTCTATAGTTGCGTATTTCCTCAATAGATACTTTGGTTAACTTGGAGTTAATCAATAGGAATTGCTGATTAAATTGCATTTATCCATATTTAAAGATACAATGAGATGTTGAATCAATTGAAGAGCTGCTGAAGCAGCTCAGTCTAGTTTCCATTTTTACCTAAATGTGACTTGAAATTGACTGTATTTTATGCATTGTGGACATATAATTTGCAATTTTGTATGAGGTTCATATATAATCAGAACATTTTTATGTTTCAAGCCCTTGTTAAAGAGGGTCGAAACCTCCATGGTCCTTCTGGCCATTAATTGTTTGTAACGTATTAGCCTTTCTGATTAAGTGTCTGCAGATTAGCATAATGTGAGCCTGTGTGAGGGTGCAGCCCTGTGGCTTGTTCCTTTTGCATGCTGCTCTGTGTACACATGTAAACATAAAGCCACGCTGCAGTCAGAGCTTGAATTTGAGGTAAAGGTTATTTATAGTACTTTCAAGATATTCGGGCATTTTTTGGGAAATAAGAGGCAGAAATATTGCTTCATTGGGCTTTTTAAAAGCGGGGCAGGGCACAACAGGTCTCACTGGGCACAGTGCTGGGGTGGTGGTGGTTGGGGCTGTGGCTCGGGCTGGTTGCCAGCAGGGCTGGAGCTGGGAGACTGCACTGCAGTGGGGTTGTGTGGTCCCCTCTTAGCGGAGAGAGCTCCTGCCCAGCATGTTTGCCCACCCCAGCTAGGCCATGCAGGTGTAATTCCTGGTCGTTCACGTGTGCCAGAAGCTCGATGCGAAGCTGTCCCACAGTCCGGTGGTACCAGGAGGTGGGCTGGTGGGATGCGAGAGGGAAACCAGGCACAGTGACAAGTACAGCAGTGCGTCAGGGAACCCTGCTGGAAGGGCAGTGCTCAAGTAACGCCTGGAGGAGCCCAGTGTTCACTGGGGGGCAGCAGGCAGGCAGCAGCCTAAATGGAGGTGTCATACGTGTCTTAGGTGCTGCAGTGCTGTAGGGTAAAGGCAGGACTGTCATGATGTGCTCTCAGCCTGTCGCTCAGGCTGGTGAGATTTTTCAGTTCTGGAAGCAAGTACCATGTGCCTGTTTATGCTGTGAAACATGTGCAGAGCGCTTCTCGTCAGCGCAGGAGCCTCCAGCTTGTCCCTTGCTGTCTGCTCAAGAAAACAGAGGGACCTGTGGAGCTGCTGGAGCAGCACGCTGCAGGCACCAGAGCCACGTGCCCAGGAGAGCCCCGCCACCTCCAGAACCCCTCAGAAGCCCCCCTCTGCAGCCAGCCGAAGGCTGTCACGTTAACAAAAACCATTCTTTCATCATTCTTTGCGTTGTTTTTCAAGCCTGCACAGCTTTCCTCCCTCCTTTCTTGTAGTTATGTGCTGTGGTGTTCTGCATCAAAAGGAAATTACTGTATATTGTGGAGAAAAAAAATAAGAAATCAAAATGGAAATACTTGTAATGCCTTGGAACACTGAGCTGATCATCTGAAACAGAAGTGCCCTGTGGTAATTTCCTTTTTTGCATGTGCAAAGAGGTACGTGTAGGGGGAAAATGGACTTCTTTGTGCTTTTTCACACAGCTTACACTTCAGAACAAGCATATTGTTTTACCTGTATTGTACCAGGTGAGCAGTGGGTGTAATTTGCATATTTTTATTTGAGGAGGATAAGTAGACGTTGTGATTTCTCTTAATAAGAGCTAATAATGAATGCTGTGTGACCTAAGATAGTACATAAATTATCAGCAAAAATGGTACAATTGGTAAAATGTTATTCATTGTTAATGTTTTGCTTTCTAAAGCTTATTTCCAGTGAGAGGAATGCAAGATTTTTAGTGAATATTCGTGAGAGAAAGTACCTGTTAAGAAAACCACTGAAGTTCTCCATCGTTCTGGAATTTACGTTGTTTCTTTTTTAAAATAAATGTGGGGCCTTGGCTGTCATTTCAAAGATGCCTGACTGTTTATAAACCTTCTTCCTCCTTTGTCCTCTGCCTTGTGCAGTCAGGTAATGCGACTGCAGATGATGGAAGATGGCTGTGAGACCTAAGCACCTTCTTTTTTTCCCACGTGGCCTATCTCACAAAGAATGTGGAAAAATTATAGGGTGGAAATAAGAACTGCTGACAAAAAAAGGGAAAAAGGTCATGCTTTCTATGCTGCTGACACATATTCATCTCTATAGCTACATCTTTGGGGTCCTACAAAATACTGTGGTTCCATCTGGAACAGCTTTTAGCAGGCAGCTTACGCAACAGGCGCATTGCACTGAAATTGGAAGGAAACATTAGCAAGTTACTTGTATGTCTGACAGTCAGATTAAAAGTGGAAGATGGCAGTCAACATGGCTCATGCATATCATTTACTGTCAAGCTCTAGAAATGTTTAGCTAAAATAAAACTGGTTCCCAGAGTCCTATTGCAATACAGACCATTAAATATATAAACGCCATTTTCAAAAGTACAGTAACCCAATGGACAACTGGGAATAATGGCAGATATCTTTGGTAAGTAGTTAGTTAGGGACAAATGTTGCTGTGACATTAGGAAGAAAACTCATTTTGGATTTTTCTTAATACATCATCTTGCAGTGCATAGATGCATGAGGCTGTGGAAGCAATTAGACTCTAGGATAAATCCTGGTGAGTGGCTGCAAAATCAAATTCTTGTTCCTGATCCTCTGTACTATCAGGGATAACAATTGCCTGTTTGTGAGGCACCCCGGTACTCTGGTGCTGAGCACCCAGTGGTGGACACAGCTGTGGTCTGGACTGGCACTGCTGTTCTTGTGTTCCAGGTCCTAAAGTGTATTTGCAAGTTCAAAGTTCTACACATCCCAAACAATATCATTAAAAACAAAACTTTGGCTCCCAGGAGGGATCTTGAGAGAACAGTTGCTCCGAAAAGATTGATTTTTTATATATTTTTTAATTTTCTTTTTTGTAGCTTGAGAATCAAGATGGGTATTGGCATGTGATTTATTTGTTTATTTTAATGCAGTACTACAAAGTATTGCCTTGAATTCACCTTGGTTCAATCTAAGTTTCAGTTAAACATACAGATTCCCAAGTTTCTCTCTGAATAATTCAGGTAAAACAGCTTTCTTGCTTGCATTAGTCCCAAGGAACACTCACAGTACCGCACGTGCTGCATGCGAGCTGCCCATGGAGCGTGACTGGGCTGAGGGCGTGCTGTGGTGCCTTTCAGCTGCTCTCCCACCGGCACAGCTGTCTGTTTAGCTGCCCAAAGTAGGATTGCATGAACTTCAACCTTAAATAAAAGAGCTGCCAAATTTTTTGTAGCACGCCTTGCTCCATTGAGCTGAGTAGTGGTGCGGCTGAGATGATTGCACATTTAACACCTATGGAGATAAGTCAGTCTCCTCCTTTTTCTTTCTGCTTTTTTGGAGTTACCAAACACAATCAATTTCCAGCGCACCTGTCAGCAACACAGAAACAAAAGCAAAGCCCTCTTCAGCTGGCTTCACTTCAGTCTGAGGAATAGGGTGAAGGTTTCTCAAATCTGGAATTCGCTTCCATTCCCTTTCTGCTTCTATCCCACACCATCCTGTTCTGCAATAAGCCACAGGAATCTATGTCTGTCCAGCAGCCGGATGGGAAACAGACTGAAGAATACTGGGGGCAAAATCGGTTCTGCTAGCAGTGCAGCTGAGCACGGGCCAGTTGCTCTTCATCTCCTCCTCATCTTCGGACACTTTTCATAAGAGCCATAATGAACTTTCTGTTTCTAATGCAGGAGAGGCACATTCCATGGAGAGTTTTATAAAATGCTTCTGTGAGAAGCTGCAAAGATGTTAAAGGGAGGAGAGGCCAGGGAACAAAACCTCACAGATTAAATGGACTTTTCAGTCACCAAGAAACTGTTTATCAGCAGGAAGAAAGATGAAGCCAAAGTATGGATGTTTCATCTAAAAATCTAAATAAATCAAGTCTCTGAGATGCTGCAGGTCTGAGAAGCAAACAGATTAATCTCTAAAGTTCTCATACGGATATTCTCTTAACCGAAGAATTAGTCTTGACCCTGTTTTTGGTTTAAAAGCATGTGAGCATGTTCCTTAGATCTTTGAAGCATCAGCAGTAGCTGCATAAGCATCGGTTGTCTGTGTGCCTCTGCTAGGACACATTGTTTCTTAATTACCGGTGGTGTTGAAAATTCTGTAGCATCTGTGAAACCAATGGGGCTGCTGTCTGTTATGTGGATAAATGTATCTGCATTTCCTTCACGTAAAGTGTGTGCCTTTCTAGATGCTCTCAAATTTCCATTTGATGGAATGAATTCAGTAACTCTGTCTCTGAGGGAGGAATATTGTATAAAAGATAGCGTGAAAATATTGATGATCGAGGTGGTGTGGTGCACGGGGGAAAGAACAGCTCAGAGCAGGAACTGGTTTGCTCCTTGTGGGGAAAAAAAAAACTGAAAGAGCTTATTAGGTGTACGCCGCAAGTCCTCCCCAAGTTCCTGCCAGCAAGTCTCAGAAGAGCAAAGAGAATCAATGTGAACTAGAAAACTTCTACAGTAGGAACATGTTTTATTTGGAAACTACTCTGTAAACTTGTAAATAATGGGAACTAATTGTTGGGGTAAAAGAAGGCAGCTCCACTGCGCTCCTCAGGCCATCCTGTCCATTTTGATTCCCTGTTCAAAGTGGGAAGCACTCCATCCTGTCATGCAGAAGAGAAGGGAAATTGCCTGGGTTACTCCTCATAGGTGTATCCAATCACTACCAGCAAGGATGCTTTGAGGTGGGTAATTTGTTCCGGTCAGACTGATAGTCTAGTTAACATGCAACATGCAATTCTGTTTTCCTCTTTGTAGCACCTGAGAACCTAGCAAGAACCTGCCAGCAGTAGGAACATGTTCAAGTTAGGGAATACTGTGTTAGTAATCACAAAGCTATCCTTGGGTTTGCAAAACACTGAACCAAATGATCACTTAACTCCTGGCTACAATTTTCTGCCTTTTTACCTTTCAATGTCTGGTGTGGGTGTAGTTGTGGCTTTCAAATGGCTGTTTTGAGAGGCATGCTGATGACGCTATTCTGCTAATGTCACCAGTCATGCAAACACTGATATTAGCAGGTAAAGCAAGTTCATTAGAACCAGATGCATGCTCCTGTAAATAAAAATAGACTAAAAAAAATATATATATGGCACGTTGCCAACAGATTATAACACTTGGGAACTGAATCTGCTGCCAATTATGCATTTATAATGCTATAAGAAGTGTATAAAACACCAAATTATTGATGTTAATTCCATTAAAATTATTTTTATACAGTCTGATACCAGTTACTTTTTAAGCAGGGGTCTAACATGCAGGGTTTAGGTGATGTAAATATTATTTAAATGGTTCAATATTCATAATTCATTAGTGATATAATTATCAGGATGACCACAAACATTTGAGGTTTTTTTCTTTTTAATTGCTAAGATTACTTCAGGTCCACCTTTCCATCCACTGCTGCCAATATTTCATGAATATTTAGGGCTTGTTGGCAACTGCGGGTTGCAAATACATGTATTTACTTTGCAGTGTAAAAATCAAATGAGAAAATTGGACACGTGCAATTTATAACCTGTTTCGTCTGCTTTTAAAATAGTTGAAATAATAAATGTAGGTTTCTGGTGAATGTATAATGTTACAAATAAGAGCTAGAAAGCAAATTCATAGTACTCACTAGTGTTATTAAATAATTTTATTCAAGCAGAAGGCAGAGGAATATCTCCGCTCTGAACCTACCAGGAGCTCTTTCCAGTGGGAAAGGATGTCTTTGGAAAGCAATATGAAGTGATACTGCCCACTTATCAGCATATATGGGTATGTGTTCATGCGATGCCCTTTGCTAACAAAGTCTTCTAAGAGAATTGAAATTTCACTCTGAATTTATTGTTCATAAAATAAGAAATTAGCTAAATATATTTCAGTTCAAATAATGAAAAATCTGTGCAAGCAAAGTCTGAGAATAATAACTCATTAGAGAGTAAAACTTACTTCCCCTCAACCCTGAAATTTGGGAATTGCTCAGCTGCTCAGGCGCAGCCCCAGCTTCTTTCCGATACTGTTGGCATCAGGCTCTTAACCCTCTCTGACCTTGCTCTTAGACAGGACTCTGCTTAGCTTCATGCCTGTCCTGCCATGATATATGGGCTCTTCCTGCACGAGGGAATGGGGAGCCTTTTGGCAGACTCACAGGCCCCCTGGGCCGTCACAGCCCCGCGCCCCTGCCCAGCTCCCAGAGGACTCCCAGGTGCTGCTGAGGACAGGCTGGCCGTGCCACTTCGCCACTTGTGCCAGCGTCGCTTCTTGGAGTCGCTGCCGCCCTGCAGGCGTGCCCTGGGCTGCCTCTGCCCTGCCAGCCCTGCAGAGCTCTTGGATGGCCTCGGCTGTGTTCTGTGCCACGCTTCTGTCAGCGTGGGCTTTGGGCAGCTTCAAATAAGAAGTGCTAGCAAACAGAATCGTGCGGCTTCATATTGATGATTTTCCCTTGCTTTTGGAGTTGAACTTCACCGTAGACTGCAACTGGGGAACAGGAGGCTCCTGTTGAGGAAGACAAATTGTGTCAGGAGCGTTCAGCCTCTACTCTAATATATTTTTCCTGCTGCAGATAGTGCTTCTGGGTTCATTATATCTCGTTCTCATGAGTCGTCATTTCTATCTCAAGGCTGTTGTGCTTTCCAGTGTAAAGCAGATTGATGCTGGCACATTTTTTCTATTTTAATTTTACAAAGTTGTCACACTGAAACTGTTCCTCATATTGGAAGTGCTTTGAAGTGAAGAGATAAACAAAGAGCTAAAATAAAATTAAATAGGAGCATGAACAGGATTTCATCTTGGTGTGCCTTTTTTAAAAAATAAGCTGAATGGATGTAGTACCCTTGTGCTGCTGTACTAAGTCTGCAAACATTAGCTGATCGATCAAAATTGAGTTAGTGTATATGCAGTAAGCAGAAACAGGTGAAAATTAGGTTATCTGTGCCCAACTCCTTCTATTTGCTATGAACAGTGAGATATAAACTAGTTTTTAGACCTGATTAGTTTTGTTTATTTTCAGAGAGGGGCAGAAGCTGAACGTGTGCTGTATCTACCGTAGTTATTAAACCAAGAAACTACATAAAGTCACTGGCTCAATTGTGACATTTGCAGATAAAAGTGAAAAGCCCTGCTATAAATAAATCTGAAGTGACTCCTGGAGGAACAGCAGCAGCAATCCTTGGTGCATATTTCAGTTCTGTATCTACCAAAAAAAAAACCAACAACAACAACAAAAAACCACGAAAATTTCCTGTCATTTCAATAACAAAAAAAAACAAAACAAACAAACAAAAAAAAAAACCGCAACCTGTAATTGTCTCTGCCAACCAGTATGGCTTATAATTTCCTTTTCTTCATTTATTTCTTCATTTATGGACTTTTCCAGTGAAGACAGTAAGCAAACTCTTCAGTTATTTTATTTTATTTTTTTAAGAATCTCTACAAGTAGTCAAGGAATTTACAGGAGTTTGTTGACTGCAGATTGAAGCCATTGTCTGCAGCAATAAAGTACAAAATACTGGTGGCAAATGATTGTGTCTCTGTTACATTTCTTGAATGCACAGTTCTTATTAATTGTTGATTTAAAAAGGAATTACAGGTCTGTGTCCCTAGAACAGGTGTGAACTCGTATCACGTAACACCTTTTACACTTGCATAGAGCAGTTCATACACGTTTTTTCACCAGTGAGAAGCACCATGTGCACAGAAAATGATGATTTTTCCAAAGTGCCAGGGTGAGATCCTATCCTGTGCCATCTCAGCCTTACCTAGGCAATAGGATCCTCTTAGTAGACAGCTAGTGCTTTCTTTTACGGAGGTGCTCTGTTGTTCATGTTTAGCAGAGCATTATTTAAATAATAATACATAAAGCTTCTCAAAACATTAACAACTTCTGCTCCCTCTGCAACCTAACCAAGAACCTAACATAACTCATTTCCCAGTGCCACTTGCCAGAGCCCCTCTGAGCTGAACCGCTGATGGCCTTTGCCTCTACCTTAGAGGAGGAGTCTGTGAAGGAAGCTCTTACCATTAGGTTCTCTGGCATTTAGCACTGCAGGTGATCAATCATGCCTATTCTGCCTTGTGATGATGAATGAAAAATGCTCTGAAGTGCTCAGGTTCTTTCCATCAGTTCAAACTTCAAGGTCGACTCCTGTTTCTGTGTCATCTCTGACTTCAAAGGTTCCTGCCCTTTGGCTTTTAAGTTGAGCTGTTATTGTTGGGGCCCCTTTGGGTTGCCTGAGGCTATCAGATGTCCGAATAGCCATAACAGAAATAATATTTGCTTTCATAGGGTAAACAGTTTCTGTTTGATTGCTGCGAAGACATATGACAGTTCAGGCTTGAGAAGAAAGAACTGCTCAGACCTTTTTTTGGGTTGTATTCAACATCCCAGATCTTTGCATTTGTGATTTCCAAACTTGATGGTGCTTGTGGCTGTTGGAACCAGGTACAGCAGCAGGGGTTCACACACAAAGGGTGTACGTGCTTTTTCATTCCATATCAAGTCTAGCTGCCCCTGAACTTGTTCTGGTTGGGTTCCTATTTAAGTTCCATTTAAACAGGAAAGGGTTATTTGCTGGGAGGAGGGTGTAGCAGATGTAAAGCTCATCTACCTTTCTCTTAGAACCTGGGCTTCTTTTGCGCTCACAGTATCATGCTGCACATGATTCAAGCTCGGTGGAAAAGCACTGTGCCAGCTGGTCCAAGCTGGCATTCAGCTCCTCGCACCCTCTCTTTGTCACCTGTGGGCTTCATTGCTCTGTTACCATTAAGCAAGAGCAAGCGTGTATTGCACAGAAGTTTGGAGTGGCTCAATACGGCAGAGCATCACTTCAGCAACACAGATCGGTGTTACCCTGTTATTCCACTGTTTTGTTTCATGTGTCCAGTGCTTCGTTTTAAAACACTGAGCCCGATTCCTGGTCCTTTTGTGCTGAAATTTAAAGCTCTGCATGAGATTACGCACAGGTACTTGAAAAAATGCCATTCCCTCCACAATCCTCCTTTCTACTGAGAGCCACCTTTGTGTAGGATGTATTGCTCGTGCCTGCAGGATGTACCACGTTTCAGGGCCCCTAGACTATTAGGTTCATTTTCAGAAGAAAGCAGTGAATGCTTTCTTCAGTTGCTTTTGAATTTGGTGAAGTTAATCTCTGAGATGCCTTTCTTCAGAGAGTCTACCTTGTTCTCTCATTTGCAGAGTAACTTATTGAAGCTATTTCTACCTTTTCTTTCTAGAAGAAAAGATAATGTCTTCACTTTTGAGTACACAGAATACATTACAGTGATTTGGAGCCATTAAGTATGCAGATTAGTAGTGCTCGATGTAAGAAAGCTGCAAGTGAAGTCTAACAGCTTGCACTGGATTTTTATAATGCAATTATAAAGTCTTCAGAAAAAGCTTCTCTTTTCTATGTGGTAACATGTGTAACCTCACTGTACAAAATGTTTTACAAATTTGCTTTTTCTAATTAATAAGTTTCAGTGAACTTAGTGTAGGTCACCTTGTTTTCTTTAAAAACAGACAGACAAAAAGAAAACCACCCCTCTATTCCAACCTCTGTAGAAATGCTGCTGCTTTCAGAGTGTTTCCAACAAGAATCAGACCTGGACAGTTCATCTTGGATTTGTTCGATAATATTTTAGATGTTTAACTGATAAACAAAACTGCTCTGTGCGAAGTATCTAAACTTATTGTACTGAAATTTCAAAGCCTAACATTTCATTAAAAATTGAGGAAGCTGTAAGTTAAGGATACGCTGATGTTTAAATCAATCTGACATAACATATCCTAGCTCAGAAACATCATGAAGTGCCAAAACGTTCTGAGACTTCATGTTGCTCCTTTGTACACCTGTCGTGTTCCTCAGCTTGTCGTGAGCACAGTCCTAGCTCGGACCTCCACCCTTCCAGGTAGCAGTAAAACATAAAAAATAATAATAAAAAAAAGCCAGCAGAGTCAAATGAGGCAATCTGAGGAAGAGAGTTTGCAGTCTGGGAGGGATGAGCTGCAGGAGACATGAGTCCTAGAAGTCAGGGGGAGGTTTGCATAGACCCATAGCTTGCATGAAGGTTTATGGTCTGCTGCTTATATGTAAAGCAAATCTGGTAGCCATATTATTTTCAAGAGCACCTTCTCTGTTTTGACTCTTGAAACAGCTTTTCACTATAGTTTGCTTCACCTTCTCTTTTGTACTTGTATGAGATGAACTGACTCAAACAGGAGCAAAGAGAACCAGCTCAGTCCAAGGCGGCTACTGTGCACAGTGCCACCTGGATCCCATTGTTTCATGAGCCATGCTAAATGGCAGTCTTAGGGATGGCACTGCCACTGAAACCAGGGGTTTGGAAAGCAGTGCTTTCACTTTAGTCTTGCTGAATGTGATCCAGTGTCTTCTAAATGTTACATGAGTGCATAAATTTTGAGTATCTTAACCTAAAAAGGAGAAGGAAAACATTGTCTTTTATATCTATTCAAAATGGTTTTAAAAATTCAGAAGTAGAATTCTGGAGTGAAAGCTGCATGTGTGCACACCTGTCCAACATCGTTGTTACCATGTCACTGTTTGTTACCATGTACAGGACTTTGTAACTTGCCAGAGTGCTGTGATGCAGGTAGCATTGGTTGAAACCTACATGCAAAAGGAAGTAGTAGAGAAGTGTTTAGCTGACGTGTATTTCCATACATGTCGTCTGGGATGGGGCTTCCTTTACTGTGTGACACGCTTTTTTGTTTGGAGCATTTGCAGTAAGTTATCAGGGTCCTTCATATGAAGCAACTGGAAACAAGGAAACTTACTTTGTCCCAGAGCTTTGGAAATGGTGGAGCTACCTAAAGGCATGCGGGAAGATAGATTTGTTATTAACCACTTATATCCAGAACACGCCTCGAGGATGCTTTATTCAGGGAAAACCACTGATGTAAGAGATGACGTTTATTTTAAAATAGGAATAAATAAAATTCAGGAATTGCTGCTGGAAAGGTGTTTATTTTTATTTTTATTTTTATTTTTTTAATTCTGACTCTTCTCATAGTTAACTTTACTTAGAGAGCAATGGAGAGTTGCTTAGGTTAAACAGACCTGCTTGTCTAGGAACACATGAAAGAATGAGGCGAGCTGATAGCTTAGGCTGTTTTTGTCTGACTGAGAGTTACTCGCTTGTTGGTGTCACCTGTCGTGCTTACCTGGGGAGCAGCAATGTGTTCTGACGTTTGTCCTTGCAATTAAGCAGGGTGTCATTAACAGCTTTTGCGCAGTTAAGCCCATCTATAACTGAAAGAAAAAAAGGCAATTTATGTCAATAAATAAACCTTTGTAGATATATTTGTGATTCCTTTTTGCTTCTGTTTCTCTAAATAAAAATAAATGAAAAGTCACTTTTGAGAGCTCTCGCCACACCATATTGCTCTCACAATCTGATCAGTACGTGAAACTGCAAAACCTGTTACATCCTCAGCTTAATTCATCCGTGTGGCTTTATTATTGCTGTGCTATTTTATTCCCAATGTATATGCTGATACATCTTTGCTGAAGGTATTTTGTTCACCTGCTTTCTTTCAGCAATGTGACAAGTCCTGTTTTCTTCCACTGCATTTTTTAGTGCTGTCAAATTATTTACTGCTGCTATTTGAAGATGTAGTTAATAATTAATACAAAACCAGATCACTTTATGAACAGTTATTTTTGGATGGCTTTTTAAAATCCTAGGAGAGGTTGAAAATACCGTTATGATACATAAGGATTTGTTGGAAATAACAGTGTACTCTGAGGTGATCTGCCTCTGGTTTAAATTACCTGCTAGGTTTAAGATAAGCCAGTGATAGTAATGTCTTGACTCACAGGAGTCAACTCAGATTTATTAATAATATCCACTCATAAATTCAAGGTAACAGTGTGCCAATAATTTCAGCTCCTAAGATAAGGTTTTGTATACAGTTGCACAGAATTGAAATGCTGCACAGTTGCCTTAATTTCCATTGAGAATTAGGATGAGATCAAGGGCTTTGTGTAGGGCAATATGTTTTCTTACATTCAGATGCAGACAACTCTCAATTTGTAGAAGAGATTCAGACAACGTTTAACCCTTACTCACTTGTTCAGTGCTGTGTAGATTGAGATGTTCCTGTGGTCCTTTAGGAGGCTCCTGAAGACTGATGGCCTCTTTGTCCACTGGCAGGCTCTTTCTTAAGAGTTAGGTTTCAGGAATGCAGAAGGTGAAAATCAGGAGCATCTCTGTTCTGGGGTTTGCCTGTCAAATGAGAGGCAAGACTGATTTGTGTTGGTTTGTTGTTAGGCCATCATGATGGCTCCCTGGCGTCGGTGTCAGGGCAGGTTTTTCTGAGAAAGAGGATTGGCGATTTGGTTCAGAGAATGCCTAAAGCCAAGGGGAGATGAGGATTTCTAAGGGACATAATTCTTTCCTGTACTGAGGTATTCTGTGAGACTTCACATTGTCTTTGTGACCAGAGATCATTTTGAACAAACCTCACCTGCGACTTGTATAGACATATAAAAATATATATATAATATAAAATATTATATATGTTATACACATTATATGTAAGATATATGTATATTATATTTGCATATTGTATGTTATACGTGCTATATATTATATAGATGCATATTATATATAATTTTATTTGAAGTTAATAAAATTAAATCTATAAATAACTAAAACTTTTTCTGTTTGTTCTAACACCTCTTAAAGCAGGAAGAAAATGTTAAGCATTAGATGACTGCAGGATGATACTCAGGCTGTTACCAGTAAGCCACTTAGACTGAAGCAAGCTGATAAGTCTTTCATTAACTCAATGCCTGAATCTACTGAAGAGTAAATAAATTTGCAGCCCACAAAGTTAAGGGGGGAATACTTAACTCTCAGCAGGAATGAAAGTGCCTTTAATCTAAACAAGCAATGTGATTTTTAGTACCTTGTGTAGTAAAAGGACTGCGTTCCAAGCTGAGGAAGCTCTACACTAATCACAAACTGTGGTTCCCTGGCACGCTGTGGAAACGTCTTGGGAAAATAGTGGATGAGCGCATCTCTGAGAGCATTCAAGTCCTTGTCATGCTATAGATCGGGTCACTCATGGGACCCTGATCTCTGAGTTCTGTGAAGATTTCTGATTTTGTGGAGTATGGTTGGGCATGTTTTCTATCACAGCTTTTTAGCAAAGCATTTCTTCTGTAAGCTTTTACCTTCCTGTTTAGTCTTTATCCTAACAGAGTACAGCAGAAGTTGTATTTCAATACCTCCTGACTGCACCGTGTTTTCAAGAAATTAATTCTTCTCATCTCTTGGTAGCCATTCGTGGCCAGTCCATATACCACCATTAGACAGGAGAAGGGGTCTTTGACTGTAACGTTAGTACCTAAAGGGGATTACGTGGGTGAAAAATGAGATGTCTGGGAGCTCAGTATTCCTGCCCTTTCTTTGCTGATGGTCAATGTTCAACCTCTGTCAAGGGCAAGCAGCGAAGGATGTGTACCTCAGACATTTGGAGAAAAGGCTTCTGCGTTATTTCATGTGCTTCTGTTTGCCTTAGAGAGCTGTGTTGGTGTTTGTAGAAAAGCAGACTGATTTTTGGTATTCTTCTGCTTAACACAGCTTGGTTAATAATGTTTGAGACACTTTGACTGCTTGTGTTGTTTGCCAGCGTGTTGTGCAGACACACCTGTGCACACTGGACTACAGGTAGTGATTTGGCTGTTCTACAAAGCTGTGGTCAAAGCTAAAATATCCATTCAGCTGTGCCATCTGCCTTGTGTGCTCTCCCCTCTGTTCCTCGGGCACCAGCACTACGTGCACACATACATTCACATGCTCATTGTTGCTCCTGTAGTTCTGCAGTGAAGATGTTCTAAATATTCATAATGTTATGTATATGGCATGCTAGGTGGTTGTGTATTATTAGGGAGCCCGAGCTTTTAAGCGCACTGTCATCCATTGTTCAGTAAACACAATTACATTGCCCTATCTTTCATCTCCTCTCTAATGAATTCATGCTAATTGATTAATCAGTGCTGTTGCTTCACTATGATAATCCCATACAAGGAGCAGTAGTAACACAAGTGGCAATTACTAGCAGGCTGTACACTGGGGACAGCATGACGCAGTGCACCGTAGCAGCCAGTGGAGGTGATGAGGAGTGCCTGCCTGGGCCTGGGGCCCTGCACCTCCTGCTGCAGGCCTCGGCCCCGGGGCAGCCTCCAGCATGAGCCCAGCTCTGGGTGCCAACGCAGGGCTGTCACCTGGAGTGTGCCTTACCAAGTAAGTGCATCTGAGGAGAGGTGGGCACTACCTTCGATGTACCCTAAGTATTGCTTTGATGAAGAAATTATCATGATGTATTGTACAGTGGTTTCTGAAGTTTTCTCATTTACTTTTAAAAGGGAGTGCAAGGAGTTTCTCTTTGCACCAATGAGAAAGGATTCCAAATACAGAATTATAGTTTGCAAATCTCTTGTAAAAGATTGTCAGTTCAAGGTCTTGGGAGGCTTGAAACAGTGTGTCAGGCCAGGGAGGATAATGCAATGTTCTCTTGGTCTATGGAAAATTTGGTGGATTTTCTTGCAGAAATGTGAATTTCTTTCCCATTTCTAGTATCAGTTGCCCCATGGCAGTTTCTAGCCAAGAGAAGGGATTCATGTGCATTTGCAGTGCTGATGATATGCACTTTTAAAATGATGCTTGTTGCCATGGGAATGCTCCCAAATAATTTGTATACTATCTCAAATGTCCAAAGGTTGTGCACTTCCTTTAAAGACAGATTCTGTCTCCAAAGAGTGATACAGAAGAAATCTTAAGTTTTAGCTTGAAAACACTTGCTTCTTCACTGCCTTGCATTGCTGATAGCACTGCTGAATGTTCCCTTAAATAAAAGAAGAACCATAGATTTCTGGACAGTAAATTTAGCAATTCTTCTTTAGAAGTAAATAAAAAACTAAGAGGTACATAAAATGCTAATATTTGAACATTACGCTGGTAGCATCTCAGGGTCTATCTACGTGATTTCTAACAACTAGGCACTAGAGTCTCCATGCTTTAGGTCAGCCAAAGTCTTTTTTAATGCTCTTAGCATGGATGAGCTCAAATTAATAATCTTACTGAGAAACAAATAGTAACCTAGCTCAAGCACGCTGACCTGCTAATGCTGCTCTCTGTTTTCTATCTGGCTTGCAGTGCAGGCAGAGGTCTTGCTCAGATCTTCAGAAGGCCATGTAGATGCACTCAGAAATAGACAAAGTGTGTTTAAGTCCATAAAACTATCTGCCTGATTTTGCTGCTACTTTGTTGTGTTGGTACAGTTTTAGTAAGGAAAAATCTCTATGTTGACCTTAACTCTTTCTAAATCTGCTGGTCAACTGATTCCTGTCTGATACTGGACAGACCCTGGTACATTCTCGTTGAAGATAGTAGAAGTTCATTTCCTAAAACATTGTAGATCCTATTGAATCCTAATGTGTTTCAGTCATGAAAAGCTCTATTGAGGCATTCAGTAGCATGTATTTGAATGCCCATCCAAGCAAAACCAATTAAAATCATCATGATAAATGGGAAAGAGGGTTAGTAAATACATTGCCTTTTGTAAAGGTTCCAGTGGTTATATGACTGACTGCTTACCTCCGTCCCTTCAGAAGTTGCTCCAATATTGACAGCTTCTAAACATTGTGAACACCTACCATGTTACTTATGTCTCCAGCAGTTAGTTTTCTTTTTCCTCTGCTGAAAATTTTTCCTTTACTTCAAGAATTGGTTCTTGGCCAATGGTAGTGCTAAATCCAAATATTTATCAATATACTATCAATGCTTCTAAAAGCTACTTTAGAAAATACATTGCTTACACTTCGCCCTAGAAATTCTTAACATGTTGGGCTTAAGTCCAGAGTTGTATGTGCAGGAAAGCTGCTTCTGAAAACTTTAACTGTGGCAGTTCTCATTTTTCTTTTCCTCTGAGCCTTTCACACGGGGAAGTACTTATGCGGGCACTCTTGCTGCACCTCCTCCTTCCCTTCAGCCATGCAGAGCAACTGCCAGCAAAGGTGAGAACTCCACTGCTGTAACAGCTAGTGGAGATTTTTTTTTTTTTCTTTTTCAGTGTTAGAGACATTTTTCATCCGAGGACACTTGGAAGGTTTCTTGACCAAAATTATGTGTTTTGATCTCCAGGCCTAAAACTATCCTTGCTGCTCTTAAAAAGAGGACTTAGATTGTTCATTTGTGACTTTAAGAAACAGAGCATTGCTGTTTCCATGCAGTTTCAAGAGACTCATTGGCTGCATTTTTAATGGTTAAGACTGGAAACAAATTGGGACTACAGGGTTAGAGAAGACATTTTGGAGGTTGATTTTGGCAAGAAGTATTTCACATTGCTAAGCTGAGCGTTTCCAGAAGAGCTGATTGGAAGTTAAGAGGCACAAGACTGGTTGGTGTCTCTTCTGTCCCTGGAGAGCAGAGGCTCTCTTGGTTTGACTCATGTTGACTCCTGTGCTCCCTGGGAGCTGTGTGTGATATCAACAATATTTTGCTGAGATACAAGGCAGTGGCTTCAAGGTACCTGTTGAATTTGGACCAGTGATCTACCAGGAGGGTAGAGGATGTTCCTTCCCATGCGTATCCCCATGAGGTTCTCTTCCTCCCAGTTTCTAGGTTTGAGGGAGTCCTGCTTGCTTTTCCCAATTTACCCTCACACTGTTTTGGCAGTAGTGTTGACCATCACTCTGAGGCATAAATAATCATTTTGAAATGTCCAGGTGTTCTTAAAATGTACCTGTCCCACTTTTCACGACAGTACCAAATATATCACTTGAGCTGTGTGTGTGGTACAGTTACTCCTAATCTGGTCTAGTCTGAAGTCACACAGAGCTGGGGAACCTACCAGCAAAGGTGGCTTCAGCCAGCTGGAGTTAGCATTGAAGAATGCCGATAGCATTGAGGAATGCTGATAAATATGTGGTCCACCAGTACAATTCAGCCGTGAGGGTAAAAACCCTCAGCAGAGAGTTGGTAGCAAACAATTCAGGGGAATAATGTTTTAATCTACTCCAGACTGATTCCCAGGAGCATGTCTATTTATGCCCTTGGCTTAAAATATCTTTTTAAGTGCCAAGACCAGCTCACTTCAGCATTCAAGGCATCCATTGGTAGTTGAGAGGGGAAAGTGTCACTTTTATGGATCCTCAAACTGTCATGTAATTGCTGAAAGCCAAACTGCGTTACGGCTTGTCTTTGCGTTGTGCTAATTAAGCATGAATACACTTGCATATTGTGTTTAAAAATATCTCAAGATGTACAGCTATTCTTATTTTGAAAAATACCTTTCAACAGTCCAGTAGAACACTTTTCAGTTGACGACACTGAAAAAAGTTGTGATTCTTATTTTCGTATTTGTTGCCTGCCTAAAAATCATCTTTAGCAAGTGATTAATTGCATTTGTAGATACTGCACAATTGCATCAATTATCCATTTCAAACGCATTTCATTCTGAATAGTCAAGAGGATGATGTGGTTAAATCAGTAAGTGCGAAGGAAGTGTTGTAAGCTCTTTAAAAATACTTATCATGTTTTGTGGGGGCAGAGAGCTTTAAATCAAGCGGACCACTGGAAGTCTGAGGAATATGCAGGAACAAACACCGGTGTTTTTTCCTTCAGCTTGAGCAGCTGCTTATCGACCTGCTTTGCACTGGTTTCTGTACTTGATACATCAATGATAGTTACAGTGTGGGGATGTTAGCTGGTTAGGAACTTTTTAATATAGATAAATCGGTTGTGGTAAGAAATACACTTGTTTAAGTATGACAGCTTGCATGTCTGATCAAAATTTCTCTTTGGGACAAGCTCTGTAATGGCATTTAAAAGCATACTGAGCAGCCAATTTATTTTTCTATCATTGGTTTTAAAAGGATCTGTTAGTTATTTCATTGCACTTAGAAGCAAAAAAAAGGAGCGTGATATGTTAAAATTAATCTGTAAACTTTCTGAGGCATAATTTACAAGCTTTTGAAATACGGAACCATCCTGCCTACAAATACATTTTGGGAAGCATTTTTGATTGTTATGTAGAACTGTGTGGGCAGGTAATTAGCTTGGTAATGAAAAATTAGCTAAGCAGCTGAAATGCAGACATAGGCACCAAGTTTGTTTTCATCTCTAGCATTTGAATGACCTTGGTTTTAGTGTGTCCTGCTGAAAGCTGGTGTTTTACGATGTGTAACGTTTAACCTGTTGAGAGCCTCCGACTCTAATGTTTCTCCTCAGTTACAAAATCTGTTCTTTCACGGAGGTGTTTTAAGAACAGATTTGTGTTAAGTGATAATTTGTTTTGTTGGTTATGTCACTTGTCAGTGTACTTGAGGAAACCCAAAGCTGTTCTTCCTAAGTAATAAAGTTAAACCACTTGTTTCTTTAATGTCGGGTTTTGGGGCCACAGCTCTGATTGTGGACTTAAGGCCAAGTGTGAAAAAATCTTGGTCCTAATTTTAATCCTAAAACATTTTTAGAACTTGCGGCTTGCCACATTCTTTGTTTTACAGTATTGGGGCAGCAGGAGGATGCAACAAGAGTGCCAGTCCCAGGCAGGCGAGCCAGGTTTCTGTGCTGTGCCAGAGCCCTGCTGATGCTCGCGCTCGTGTCCTTGCCGTAGGCCGCGGGCACGCTGGGCTGGCACCTCAGCACGCTGCCAGAGCTTGGGGCAACCCCCGTCACGTTGCTGAACATCAAACCCAGGTGCGGAACCTGGGTTCACGTAAGGTTATCACCATTTAACCAGTGCTTGGTTGTATTCTGATGGAACAAAAAAGAGCATTTAAGTGTGTGTTCCTTGAGCTAGATGGTCTGAAGGATCATTTTTGGGATGCAATGTCAACGGTCGTATTTGTTGCTGTAACTAAAGGTAAACACCTTTACTTTGTAGCACCTACTAATTGGTTTGGGAATATTTATGAAAATGCTGATTTTTAAAGCTAAAAATAGCACATTGCCTTTTTAAACTCATTCTGGCTGTCAGAAATGCTCACATGATCCTGAAAGTGCTTCTAAAAATGTTCAGTTTTTAAATACGGTAATTGAAGACGTCTGCTGTGGGAGCAATATATGAGACATTTCCTGCATTTGTGAGCGAGCATCCCAGTCACCCACCGGTTTCCTCGCACCCGGCGGCCTGTGGTGCTGGCGGGGCCTGGCCTCCCGCTGACCCTTCCTGGAGGGAGGTGCGGGCTGTGCGCCCTGACCTGCTGGGGCCCGCCTGCCCTGCCTTTGTTCTGAGGCCTGGCTCCGCGGGGGGGACAGCTGCCAGCTGGAACCCATGCTTGGACAGCATCTTCCCTTCTAACTTGGCCATTAAAATAAAGTTTCAAATAAAGATGTTTTCCCTTGGGATATGCCAGGCTTTGAGCGGTGACCACGTGTAATTCTTATTAATAGACCTTATTTGTTTCCTTCAAGTTTACGGTTAGCATTTGATGACTGCTTTGTACTGTAAGAATGCCCTGCACTCAGGATATTCTCTGGTTATTTACCCTGAGTTCCTGTGTCTCTGAACTTCCCATCTGGTGCTGAGGTTTGTCTCGTGCTTGTTATTGTTTAATAAGAAATCCTTTCCAAATAGAGAAGGATATATTTGTTTGGCGACATAGCTTTTCCAAAAGTGATGTGGATGCAATGTTGTACTAGCTCCAAACTCACTTCTTGTCCTAAGAATAGCACTGGGAGTCTGTCGGAGGCAATCAGGTGAGAAGGTGATTAATGGCCCTTCTTTGGCTGCTGAGTGTTTCCAGAGCTGGGTTGTGCTGGGCTGGGTGGCGAGGGGTGTCCTTGGGTGTGCATGCAAAGTATTGCTGTGGGGAAACCTCGCTGAAACATTTCTTCAGGAGTGCCACTCTCACTTTCTTGGAGCCCATACGTTCCAACAAGTTCTGTAGTTTTTATGTAAACGAAGCATTTTCAAATGAAATAAATAAATGAAAAAATAGGGAGCATTTCTCATACAATCTAACCTCAGTAAGACACACGACTGATTCCACCATATTTGTTGTTCAGGCTGATACCTGTCCACGCCGACTGTTAAACTGGGAATGCAGTGCATGTTCACAGAGTAGAAAACATTACTGGTGTGTACGGTCACTGTGACTCTTACACGTTTACCTAATTCAAGAGCTGTCATGTAATGAATATGAGAATTTTTCAAGCATTTGGGTTACAGTTGTTTGCAGAGATTATGTTGTAGGACCCCTCTCTTCTGTTCCAGTTTTAATTTGAAAAACATGCTTTTTGCAGCACTAAGAAAAATTGCTTAATTAAAATTATACCTATGTAAATAAGTTTTAAAAAATCAATTCTACTGTTACTAAATGCATATGCCATCTTGCCTTTTGCTTTTAGCACGCTATTTTGCATTTATTCCTATTTCCTAGCTGAAAACTGCAATTCTGTTATATTTTACTGATAGCTACACTGATATTTGACTGAATTTGAGTAAAATTTTGAGAGTTAGTGTCGTAAATTCTGCTTCTGTTGGAAAACTGACAATCGATCTTTGTTAGCAATAAAGATGGAGAATTTGTGTGTATTGGATCATTGTCTTCTAACAGTGCCCTTACTTGCGCATCGTTGCTTGCTATCATTCAGCCAGTTGGGCAGGAGATTATCTGTTTAAATTTCCTGTGGCTCTGACGAAATGCTGAAGTATGGAAGGAATTTGTCCATTTGTAGCGATTATTACGTGACTGGAGCTCTGATGTCGCTCTCCAAGAGCTCGGTTATGAATCACTGTTATGATTCATGTTTCCTTGATCAGTTAAGACTTTAAATGTATTTGGCCGTGTTTACTGATTTTAGCATGCAATGATCTGTGACGTGTGAGCAACTTACATGCTTTCAAATCAAAGCAGGGTACTGTGACACTGAACCTTCTCTGGGGCATTTCTGAAGTCTGTGAACTCTCTGGGGTGCAGCTCAGGAGTGGATAATTTCTCTTTTAGGAATGTTTACCCTTGAGTGAAATAAAAAAAAGAAAAAAGCTGTAGGTGAAGTTGCAAGCTCCAAACTCTGATTCCTTGCTGAAGTTTTACCTTGGAGATGTGAGGCTGTCAGGCACCTCACAAGGCTGGACCATTTTTTCTGACACAGGAACGAACATGCCCTGAAACATTCCTGACATGTTTTTAAATCTGTCCTTGAAGATCTCTACTGGAGGTCTGATACCTCTAATAGCTGTAACAGCGTCTTTTTCAGCTTCCAGACATCTTTTTCTTCTGTTGCCTTTAGCAGAAAAGAGAGCAGTTGCCATCTTTGTGTGAAAACCTTTTGCTCACCAAGCAGTATAACCGTGCACTTGCCAACATTGTGCTGTGTGACTAAATAAATCTAATTCCAAGAATGACATAAGACTTGTTGATCAAAAACGGTCCCTTGTAGCTTCAAACCTGTGAATCAGTTAACAGAAACATAAGATGAGATCATGTTCTGATATCTATATTTGTCATTGCTGTGAAATCTCAGTTACCCAAGGAAGAGGGGAAGGAGGACAACTATGAGTGTAACCTCACTGCAGCAAAAAATAACAGTAACCCCAAAGCCAAGAAATAGAAAAGTAGTGTAACTTACCCAGACTTGAGTAGACTGCAAGGGAAGCTTTAAATAGCAAAAGTGTTCTGAGCCATGAGCAGCAAGGTCTTGGTTATGCACTGAGCAGGGCTGTGCTGCAGCCAATGTCTGGAAGAAAAAAGGGGCAGGTTTATTCACAACCCAAAAATCTGCTCTTGGTTTGGCTATTTTCAGCCTTTCAAAACGAAGACCTTTTTGTAGCACCAATGTTTCCTCTGGTTAGCTAAAAAAGGTTAGCTTTGGGAGCACTATAGTTAATGAGATCTGGCTCCTTTTGGCATCTCTATCTTTTTTCAGAATGAAGTCAGTGCATGAAGGCTGTGTGTCAGATTTCTGTTGCTAACTTGCTCCTCGAGGTTGAGTTCCTAATTTATGGAGTTAGTGTGAAATATGCTTCATACAACAAAAATTGCTCCTTGACACGTGGTTCTGCTGTGAAGAGGGATTGGAAGAGATGGCACAGACTCAGTACACATTTCTTCAAATCTTTCTTTCATTAGCGACAGACGTTGCTTTCAGTGAGCTGTATTGGCTTTGCAGTGGAAGCCAAATCTGTTGGCTTGAGCTCTGATTAACATGCAAAGATAATTGCTGCCAGTATAATAGGTTCAAAAACTTAGTGGTGATGTGTGATCCAAGGAGGGGGAGATCCAGCTTGATTTATATTCCAAAAGTTTGCTTACAAGACTGGTCATGATTCTTTTCTAAGGCACGAAGCAGCCCACTCTCCCCTTCAACTCTCTTGCTACTTACTAAGCTGACAATAAGTTCCTCAAATCTTGGAGGGACTGAAAGCAGAAAAGCTGGAAAGCCGTCTTTACAGGTAGGGATGTCTTTTTGAGAGAAGTTGGAAGTTTTAATAGACACTGTAAAGCTTTTGTTAAAAATTAAGTTACCTATCTAGTTGGCTTTGTTCTTTTGAATTAATTTATAACATTGCTACTGTTTGCCTTGAGATAACTTGATATGGCAAGTATATACACTGGAAACCTGTACTGCTGCAGCAACGAAAAAATGATGATTAACTTTTGGCTTTATCTAGTTAAGATCAAGCTTTGAATTGAATTCCCTTAGTGTGTTGACAGCTGAAGATTTATGTCTTCCAGCTATATTCCTGTTGCAGCGTTGGCAGAAGTGACCTCTCCAAAGAAGGTCTTTGTTACGGATTTTGCTCTGTTTACATTATTGCCATGAGGGCTGCGATGAAGTACAGTACATTAAAGCTAATATATCACCTGCTGACAGTGGTCTTATCTCATTTGTACCTCTTTCCCTTTCCCAGCATGGAAAAAATGCAAACATAAAGGATCTAAGGATCAGGAAAAGAAAGTTAATCGTTTTAAAGACTGTTAGCATTAATGTTAGGTCCCTGTGCGTGCTGTATTTTTGTGTCTGGCCAAATGGTTCCTTAATTTCTTCTTTTGTGAAGTTAATGTGAAAATATCTTTACCAGAGTAATGCTACTAAAGGACAGAAAGAGCAGCTTGAGACTTAGGAAATCTATCATGAGTGAGGAGGTGGCTCAGAGTTGAAAAGAATTTAGATTGGATTGGCAGTGAGGAAACAGTATCGGGAGCTACTCCACCTCTGTGGGACTTGTGACATCCTCAGGTCTTCAGCGTGAAGTGATCCCTGTCCTGCAAACGTCTGGATTCTCTGCAGATCATTCAATCCATCCATCCTTTTTCATTCTGGCTGTGGCATCAGAAAGCAAGAAGTACAGAACAGCTTGTTGAGGAAGGGTGCCCAAGCATACCTTATCCTGCCCTGTTTAAGTCCCAGTGGCTAGTTTTGTCCATCACTCTGTCTTTTTACAATCAATTAAGAGATTCTGAATCTCTCTTTAGGTTGTATGAAGTTAGAAGAAGGGAGAGAAGCTACTGAGTATACACAGACTCAACAGAAAATGTTATTCTTCTCACCTCCCCCAGGCAGTGAGAATGGCCTTGAAGCATATTAAAACCAGCATGTCAGTGGAAGCATGGTGGGATGCTGGAGCAAGCAGCGGGACTGTTTCTCTGAGTGTTGTCATGTATGCTCCATAAAGAATGGGCCTTTCAGTCCTCGCCCTCAGTGAGGTGACCTTACTTAGGACTTGCTTTCCCTTTTAAGTACTGACTCAAAAATACAAACACAGGCAGTCTTTTATATGCAATACATGTGCTTAGTTTCAAAATGTGCTTTGAAATCTCTCAACAGGGTGCTTCCCAGGTATCCTTTGAGGATGGGGAGATGAACCTCACTGGACCTACAGAGCTGTTGTCATCTCAGAGGGCCCGGCTCCCTGCCAGGTAGGAACATCTTTTGCAGTGCTGACTCAAGCGTGCTTTATCTACATGCAGGACAAGACTGACTTCTCATTCCAACTGCACCTGCATTGTACTCTTGTACTCATCACTATCCTCATGTCTTCCTCCTCGTTGCTTTTCCCATCCAAATAATTCATTTGATACGCATACAAAAGGATTTATTTACACGTGACAGTCTTTTACCATAGTTTATCCCGGGTAATATGTATTTTAATCCTAAGGTGTATAGCAACTAGGAGAAAACTCATTGAGCAGCCCTGCAGAGAAGGACCTGGTGTCCTGCTGGACGAAAAGCTGGACATGAGCCAGCAGTGTGCACTTGCAGCCTGGAAGGCCAACGGCATTCTGGGCTGCATCAAAAGAGGGGTGGTCAGCAGGGAAAGGGAGGTGATTGTCCCCCTCTACTCTGCCCTTGTGAGACCCCACCTGCAGTAATGCATCCAGGCCTGGGGCCCTCAGCACAGAAAAGATGAGGAGCTGTTAGAGTAGGTCCAGAGGAGGACCATAACAATAATCAGAGGTCTAGAGCACCTCTCCTACAAAGGGAGGCTGAGGGAGCTGGGCTTGTTCAGCATGGAGGAGGGAAAGCTCTGGGGAGACCTCCTTCCGATACTTATAAGGAGTTTATGAACAGGAGGGAGACTGACTTTTTACATGGCCTAATATTGATAGGACAAGGGAGAATGGTTTTAAACTACAAGACGGGAGATTTGATTAGATATTTGGAAGAAATTCTTTACTTAAGGTGGTGAGGCACTGGCACGGGCTGCCTGGAGAAGCTGTGGTTGCCCCATCCCTGGAAGTGTTCAAGGCCAGGTTGGATGGGGCCCTGAGCAACCTGACCTAGTGCCTGATTTAGTGGTTGGCAAACCTGCCCATAGTGGTGAGGGGGTGAAAATAGATGATCTTTGAGGTCCCTTCCAACCCAAGCCATTCTGTGACTGATGAATATGGAAGATTTTACTTGTGTTTGCAGTATAAAAGTAAGGAGGGATTATGCTACCATTGTGTATGTTTAGTGGCTTTGGTTTCTAATCAGCCTTGTAGTTATTTAATGTCTTAAGATAGAAGATGTTCTTAGGTAGCATGTCATATCTCAATAAATAACCAATTGGCTAAACTGTGTAATCCTAAAACAATCTTTTTCTGTTAAAATGTCACCTCTGTTTTTGAATGGTAAGGTTATAACTTTTCTATCTCCTGTAGTCAATTTTATTTCTATGTTTACACAGTGAAAACTATAGCTAATATTTACAGTATTTCTCTGTGTGTTATCTTACTGGGGTAGTGAGATTGAATGCATCCTTTTAATCTCTTTTACAGCAGACTGGAGATGACCAGTGCTGTTAAAACTAAAAGTGGTAGGAGTGACATTGGTAATTTGGGAAATACCTTTTATTTTGAGAAGTCTAAATTTTGAGTTGAACTTAATATGTAATCTGGATTGGAAGCCAGACCATTAAAACCAATTAAACAAGAGGAAAATAGGTGCACTAAACATGTTTAATATTCAGTTTTAGAGTGTAGTGTTCATGAAATCACAAGAAAAATCCTAAGTGGCTGAACCGAAATAATAATGATAGTAATAAAATTAACTTTGAAGTTTACATTTGTTACACCAAATGAAAAACTCACGCTGTGGTATAGTGTCAGTAGGTCGGTCAAACCCTCAGTCGTGATGATAGAGAATTTGACCTGGCAAATTGACAGCAAAGTACTTCCGTGCTGCTGTCTCCTGTCCCACTATAAGCCTGAATTTCAATGCTGATTGGTGATTTAGCTTGTGCTAAAGTCGCGTGTCTGAATAGGGAAAGGAATTCAGCACACTTTGTACAGTGTAGTGTATTTGTTGCAAAACTGGAGTGATATAATAGCATATTAGATAATGAAGGAAAAGTGTTATGTGGGACAGTTGTGTATGAAAGCTGTCAAAAATTAATTTCCATTTCAATTTTGAGGAAAGAAAATAATAATTTGCTATAATTCTGCAACTTATAGTTGTTTCTCAAAACAGCATGAAATAAAAACAGTGCAATAAATAATATCTATAAGCCATAATCTTAAAAGCATTTATCTTCACAAAACCTGATAATAACCAAGTGCTAATAGTCCTGTTTTACTTAGATAAGGTTCCGGGAAAGAAGCACGAAGTGTTATACCCAAAGTATGTGAAGAAGTCTGTCAGAGCAGGGACTCCAGCCTTGGTGGTTTTCTGGCCCTTGCCAGAATTTTGGAAGAAAGATCACCTTTCCTTTTAGAATACATCAAAAATTGATCTTCTTTTGCGCAAGGGAGTTATTTTCTTAGTTTCCCTTGTTCTGTGTGTCATTATTTACTTTCTTTTATGGGAGATTCCTTCACCTTGCTATGGTTGTGCTTCTCAACTCATGTCTGCATCTTTCGTCCTGCTCAGAGCCCTCCTTGTCACCTGCTTTTGTGTACGCCATTTTGAAGTTTCTTCTCTTTCCTGCTGGTACTGATACATATTTTTAGAATGGTCATGGAAAGGCATTGGAGTGCTCTTCCAGCTTTCTCTGTACCTGTCAGGACTTTAACTTGTACACTAGCTACCGCTGTTCATCGTGCAAGTATTGAACTTAGTCAGCTTAGTTGCTAATGGTTTTTTTTTTCTCTTTATGGAATTTTGCTAAAGACATTGACAGCCTGTTTCACCTGAGGTAATTATTATGCATCACCAAATATATGCACTCATTTGTCTCTTGATCCCTTAATTTGTAATGGGGATTAATCAAGCTCTGCTCGTACTATGCTCATGTTTACTGTTGTTCTTATGCTTTTAGTAGCATGTTTTAAGTTCTCTAAGGAGTTATCTGAGCATATATTACTGTTTATGAAGTTAACCAAGTCATTGCTTACACTTTGTATTCTTCAGAAGATGGTTGTTATACTCACTTGATTTTTGGTGGTATCATTAGAAACACTGGCAATGAGAAAGATGATGAGACCTCAGCTATACGCTTCAAATCCTGAAATGGCCGGGTCGTCTCTGGCGTGTCACAGAACACTCAATAGTGAGCCTAGATCTCTTATGAAGAGGAGGAGTGTAGAAGGAAAAGTGACAATGGAAATAAGTTGGGGCCCTCTCAATGGCTGAGTATTAAAGCGCTGAACAGACAGGGAGCAGAGAAAGAGCTGGTCGTGACAAAATGTGCCCAATAATCTTTCTGCATTCATTCTAATTTGGTTTTTTAGGTATATGATTCATCAACATCTGGATTGAGATTGGTGCACAAAAGAAAGACATTGGCAAAAAAAAGAAAAAAAGAAAAGAAAAAAAGAGTAACATTGTTCCTTTAAGCGCAGAACTCCAGTACAATAGCTACACCAAAACGTACCTTGCTGAGCATCCTGTGGGCCTGAGGAGAGGACATTCAGATTTTTCAAAACACTGCTTTGCTTGCAAGTATTAAGGGGGATAATGTGATTTTTTTCTCCTAAAACTTACGAAATATATTCAAGTATTTGCAATATATTCAATCTTCTAGATACAGAAAACTTAAGAGGAATTCAGAAAACGTTATTGTGTAAAACAAACTTGGCATTTCTGTGAAATTTACTGGAATTTCAAATGTTAAAGAATATGAATTTTAAGGCAGTGATTTTGTTTCTGTATAGCTTTTTCCTTAGAGAATTGAAGAGTTATTTTCTAAAACTTTTTACAGAACTATTTTTTTAGGAGCAATTTTTTTTATAAAGAAAAAATGACAATACAATTACTAGATGCTATCCATCTATTTATTAGTATCATAATCTATCTGAATTTAACTAATTATCTGTTTGAGAAGCTCTTATAAAATAATAAAAAATTACTTCCGCAAAAATTATAACTAACAACTTAATGTCTAATTTGGTTCCTTTTACACTGTTCTTTCTGGAAATTTATAGCTCTGATTTGTGGAGATGTCTGTCTTGTTACATTTTGAAGGTTTTAGGGCTGTGAAGGACTACCAAGTCATGATAACATAAACCTTCATTTAAATAAGTCATGTTAAGTCTAATGATATTAATGAAACTAATATTTCAGCCTGAGGGCTGTTCCATGCTATGGAAGAAAAGAAAATCACTGTTGTCCCTGCCGCTTTCGCCAGAAAGTATTCCTTCCTGTCATGGAGTTTGATCATTATGACCTGTAGCACTTAAATAAAATAGCAGCTACTTGCCTAAGAGACTTCTCATCAGAGCAACAGCTTATCTGAGGTCAGTGTCCCTTCTCTAACTGTAGCCAATGATGGGTATTTCAGAGGGAAGGCAAATAGAGAACATCATGATGAATATGTTATGATTGTGAAACCTAGTCAGTTGAAGTGAAAAGTTCCAGACCTGGCTTGTTTTATAATTCTCACTCAAGTAGGAAAACTATTCCATCTGAAGAAAATCAGTTAGTTCATTTAAGTAGGTAAAATAAAAAAGTTGCATGCTGGGTAAATGAAAAGAGTGGCAGTGGGGAGGAATTTAGCTCCTCTATGCAGACGCCTATAGGAAGAAAATTTCTTATCCTGGGTTCTCCATAAAACATTTCACTGTGGAAGTACTGGGAAATTTTTCAGGACTGTATCATAGAATCATAGAATGTCCTGGATTGGAAGGGACCCCAAGGATCATCAAGTTCCAACCCCTCTGCCTCAGGCAGGGCCACCAACCTCTGGATCTGGTACTAGATCAGGTTGCTCGTAACCCTGTCCAGCCTGGCCTTGAACGCCTCCAGGGACAGAGCATCCACAGCCTCTCTGGGCAGCCTGTGCCAGCACCTCACCACTCTCTCAGTAAAGAACTTCTCCCTGACATCTAATCTAAACCTTCCCTCCTTCAGCTTAAAACCATTCCCCCTTGTCCTATCACTATCTACCCTTTTGAAAAGTTGGTTCCCCTCCTGTTTATAATCTCCTTTTAAATACTGGAAGGCCGCAATGAGGTCTCCCCGCAGCCTTCTCTTCTCCATGCTGAACAAGCCCAGCTCCCTCAGTCTGTCCTCATAGGGGAGGTGCTCCAGCCCTCTCAGCATCTTTGTGGCCCTCCTCTGAACCCTCTCCAACAGTTCCATGTCTTTCCTGTATTGGGGGCCCCAGACCTGGACACAGTACTCCAGATGGGGCCTCACGAGGGCAGAGTAGAGAGGGACAGTCACTTCCCTGTCCCTGCTGGCCATCCCTCTCCTGGTGGAGCCCAGAATACCATTGGACTTCTGAGCTGCAGGAGCACACTGCTGGCTCATGTTCAGTTTTTCGTCCACCAGGACCCCCAGGTCCTTCTCCACAGGGCTACTCTCAAGGAGTTTTTCTCCCAGTCTGTACATATATCTGAGATTACGCCGACCCAAGTGCAAAACCTTGTTAAACCTCATTCAGTTCACATGGGCCCACCTTTCAGGTTTGTTGAGGTCCCTCTGGATGGCATCCCTTCCTTCTATTGTATCAATTGCACCACTCAGCTTGGTGTCATCAGCAAACTTGCTGAGGGTGCACTCAATTCCATCACTGATGTCATTGATAAAGACGTTAAAGAGCCTCAGTCCCAAGTCAGACCCCTGGGGGACACCACTCATTACTGGCCTCCTCCCAGACATAGAGCCATTTATCAGAACCCTCTGGCTGCGGCCTTCCAACCAATTTCTTATCCACCAAATAGTCCACCCTTCAAATCCATATCTCTCCAATTTAGAGATAAGGATGTGGTGGGGGACCGTGTCAAAGGCCTTGCACAAGTCCAGGTAGATGATATAGATGATATCAGTCACCTTCCCTTTGTACACCAATGCCGTCACTCCGTCATAGAAGGCCACCAGATCGGTCAGGCGTGACCTTTCCCTTGGTGAAGCCATGCTGGCTGTCTCAGATCACCTGCTCATCCCTCATGTGCCTTAACATGTCTTCCAGGAGGATCTGTTCCATGATCTTCCCAGGCACAGAGGTGAGGCACACCGGCCTCTGGTTCCCTGGGTCCTCTTTCCTCCCTTTCTTATAAATGGGATTGACGTTTCTCTTTTTCCAGTCACCGGGACTTTTTCTGACAGCCACGACTTTTTAAATATGGTGGAGAGTGGCTCAGCAACCCCATCAACGAGCTCCTTCAGGACCCTGGGATGCATGTCATCCGGCCCCATAGACTTGTACACATTCAGTCTCATGAGGCGGTCTCGGACTTGCTCTGCCCTTACAGTGTGGAGGGGGATTTACTCCCCCAGTTCTCACCTAGAGGTTCAGGGATGTGACATTCAGAGATGTGAGAAATACAAGAATCCTGGCTGCCAGTGAAGACTGAGGCAAATAACTCATTTAGTACCTCAGCCTTCTCCATATCTGTTGTAGCCAGTTCTCCTTTCTCATTTACCAAAGGAGGTACACTCTCTTTGGCCTGTCCCTTCTGGCCAATGTACCTATAGAATCTGTTCTTGTCCAGACGGCATCCAGACGGGTCTTGAATATCTCCCTGGAACATCTCCGGGGAAGGAGACTCCACAACCTCCCTGGGCAGCCTGTAGTGTATAATATTTGTTGTTATTACTTGCTTCTCATCGTGTTCTGAACTAGGGCTGAAAGATTTTTTTAAGCGACAGTGGAGTCTCAATATTCTGCAGAAGTCAGAAATGTGCTGCAGCCCCTAACATTCAGTCCTGTATCACACTGCAAATAGAAACACTGTTTCTGAAACCTTGCGTCTCTTTTCTTAATAAAAATGACTGTGTTAAGGATCAGGAAACATGAATCTGCTTGGAAGTGGATGTTTAGCTTAATAGCAGTAGATTAGTTGGAACTCTGAAAGTAATTTATGCATTGATAATTCATTATGTGTTTTCATTAAGTTCTGTTTTACTGTCTTCCCGCTTCTTTTTAGCAGAGGTCAGGGTTAGTTCCTTGGTTTAAGCACTGTAGATACATAATTAAAGTATAACAGCAGTGTTTCTTCCTTTTCTGTATTTTCCTTTTTTTAACTACTTTCTGTGTCTTGCAGTAGTCTAACAACACAGAAGTGGAGCAACTTGATTAAAACAAAAACAAAAAACCAATAACCCGGTGCCTTCAGGCTGTCTGGTTTGTCTCTAAACTTTTAGACAGCTGATCTTGTGAGAGTTAACACACTTCGGATACAAAATGATGATTGGTTGCCTCTTCAAACCTGAAGCTGGAAGATTACAGCATTATTTCATAGTAAATATTTGCACTCTTTGCTAGTTTGTTTATTTCCCTGTAGAATGGAGCAACTGAAAGGTGCCTCTCTTAGAGGCAAGTGAGCAGCTTCCTTGCCTGTGCATGGGAGGCTCCTTCCTGACCCTGCGCGTTCCGTGGCTTTCTCCTCTCGTTGCAGGCTGCTCTCCACTGCTTGGATATTGCTCAGATTTTCATCAATCCTTGAGTGAATTCACACTATCTTAGTATCTCCAGCTTTAGTTTCTTCCTTACAGTTTCCAAGTCATTTTCATCAGAACTTTGAGCATCTGGTTTAAAAGGGAGGAGGAAAGACAAAAAAGGAGTGTGAAGTGGGAGGGGAATGTGCTTTTTGACAGCCTAGTTGGGCTGGCTTCTCTGAAAGGACAGATTCAAATGTTTCATTACCATCAGCAATTGGCTGTTAGTGTGTGAAAGAAGTACACGGACAGAGTCATCACCCTCTTTATTAGGCTATATCTGTGTGATTCCTCTTTAAAACTACCTTTACTAACTTGCTGTCACCCATAGCCTGTGCTTCCTGCCGCAGGTGAGCAGCCCTTGTTCCTGGATGCTCTCCTCCCCCAGAATGGCAGCACCTAGTGGGGCTGGAGACGTGTGGAGGATGAGCAGGGAAGAGCAGCTCAATAACTGCATCTGGGCTCTCTGAGTGACATTCCTGTTGCCTCTTGCTTGGCTGTGGTCGATAAAAATGCCACAAAGCATGACAGGAGTATCAGCTATGCTCTGCTATTTGCAAGGGGCACGTTGACATCCTGCAGTAAGAATTTTTTTTTAAATACAGCAGCTTGCTAGCTGTAACTTCTCTAAAAAATATATGAGGAATTCAGTGTTCCATTCAAAGCTTGTTGCTTTGTCATCTTGCACCTGGGCTAAATAGTTCTGTGCAGGTGTTGAATAGGGCTAAAATGGCAGAAGAATGTGCCACTGGAATGATAAAGACTTACAACTTGCACATGATGGCAAGTTTTTCCTCATACAGAAAGAACCTTATTCCAAGGTGCTGTCTTCTGTGTGTTGCAAAACAGTTAATCTGCTGTAGGTTGCATCTACTGCACTGTCCAAGAGAAATCCAACCAAGATCCTCCTAGTTATGGTAATTCGGGAAGGTCAAAATGAACAAAAAAAGTTTACCTGTGGAGCAAGGTCCCTTCTAAGTACCTGTATATTCAGTGGTTGAGATCCATTCTTCACTATTATTGGGCAGTTTCTAGAGGAGCCTTCAGCTAACAAAGCTTTCCCCATTGTGTATGACAAATCGGTAACACCTGGCAGTGTTCAGGAGAGAGCTTAATGCTTGACAGCAAGGTCACTATCAACGTGAAGGTCAGACTGATTGGCCACTGAATATGCAGTGCTCCATTTAAATTTTGCTTTCCATGTTAAAAATGGGCTGTTGTGCGTGCTCACTGCACCCGCACGCACGCACACGCTTTCTGTCTACCTTCTCTAAACTGTGCTAATCAACACTTTTAGTAATATGCATGGCAAACCTTCCTGCCAAATGTGATAGACTGTAAAGAATCTGGCAGAAATCAATAAACATCAAGCACTGAAGAATTTACATAGTAACCGATGACAGCTTCTGTAGGTTTAAAATCAATATCACAGTGTGGGCCGTGGACGCAGGCAGCTGGTACCGCTGGGCCAGGGCAGTCTCCCTGCTGAGACCTGAGACAGGGTCAGTGCAGCTGAGGGGAGGGGGGGCACCAGCATGCATTTGCAGCAGCCGCAGTGCAGTGGTTCCGGTTGGGGTAAACCCATCAATTCTGATACATTTCACTGAAATAAACATTTTTAAACTTCACTTATTTTGACTACTGTAAGAATATATCTGTACTTCTTGTGTTGGCAAACCCAGCAGGGACAGTGTTTTCTGGGGCAGTATCTCTGCTCCGTGGGAACATGCAGGAGATGCCCGCAGCACCCTGAGGCACACTGTGCGCGTCGCTCACCTGTGGGCTGGTGCTGCTGGCCTCATCCTAAGCCAGCAGTGCGGCTCCAGGCCTTCGTACCGACCTGATAGGTCAGAGTCATGTTTTCATTTATTGCTGAGTGCATTTGGGATGGATAGGGGGAGATTTGAAAGAGAAGTAGGTCACAAGAATGGAACTAACTTTTGAAAGTTTAACTTCTCCTTTTTCAGTATTAGGTTGGTTTTTGAATATGTTCAATAATGCAGAAAAATCTATAAATTACCCTCCCTTGTCAATGGGGCAGCTGCCAACCAAAGCCAGAAAGCCATTCTGCCTTCTCTCCCACCACTTGCTTTCAGTTTTGTAACTTGACTGTCGAACTCAGAGTCCCAGCACCTCGGGGTCCCTTGTGCCCGTGGAGTTAGGAACTGGTACCCTTAAACTTAAAGCTCATCCTGCTCAGCATCTCACTCACCCCTGCTTTTATTCCTTGGTTCTCTTGCCAGCGTAGTTTAAACTGTAAGCCAGCATGGTCAGTGCGCTGCTGGAATTAGGCTGTTCTCCTGGACACATGAAACCAGCTGGAAGATGGACAGCAGGAGTGGATGAGGTCTGGTTTTTCCGAGTCTTTAATCTTGGAGGTTTCTAAACCAAGAAAGTCCAATCCCAGATATCCTTCTTTATTTTTTTTTTTAACTCTCAGGCCTTCATAGGTATAATATACAAACAGTATGTCCTCAAAGGTCTATTAATGTTATGAAGGACAGATTTGTTGTCAAGTCTAAATAGGAATCACATTTAGGAAGAAGTATTTTGGAGTCATTGTTTTTTTCCTTTAATCATGTGCTTATAAAGTGCTTCTTTTGTATTTGCACATAGTGGGATACTCTGGATATTTAGCAAGTTGGTGAGTACCATCTACAATGTGTCACTGTTTTTAAAAATAACACTCAATCTACCTGCAGGCTACTTGTTTTCAAAAGGAAACCCATTTTTCATACAGAATAGATTTTGTTAGATTTAAAAATGAACTTGCATGTTATCTCTGGCTTTGAGCTGCCTTGTCACTGTAGGTGCACTGATCTGAGATGACAGGTAACCTGTCTGTCATGGTTGCCCTCAGAAAATTCCTGTTCTGTTTTACCACTGCTTGGGAAGATGACTTCCCAGGAGTCCTTGAGCAACACGGAGTTATCTGGGGACAAGTGTAATTTATTTAAAATCTTCCCTGTGCAAATGAAAACTCATTCACTGCTGTTGATTGTTTTCTGGACCTGTAGGACTTGCTGCTTAATTCCCTTCTATGTGGTTCCCTTCCTTAATTCCCTTCTGTGGTTCTGTACAAGTTCAAAGGGTAATACGGGTAGCATTGTAATTATCTATTTTTTCTCTCTGTTAAGAGAATTGATGGAAGTAGGTGGAAGTAGAAGGTGAAACTGAAAGAATAGTTAACTTCCTACATGTGTGGTTTTGGGAACCATCCTGAGTAGACTTCAGCTTTTCTGAACAGATTCACTAGAAAAAATGTATTTAGTCAAACCAAAAAAACCTTGCAGGAAGATTTTTGTCAGGATTTCCCTGCTTGGTTCATGAGGAGAAGGGAATACAGGATAGAAAAATTCAGCAAGTAGCAGGACATGTTGATAATGCCTGTTAGAGTAACATGCAGATCTTTTATTTTGGGATCAGCGGTGGTTTGTTGTTCAGGATCTGTCCATTTCCTTTGGATGAAGTGTAAATTCATTCCAGTCAACCTTCTTGGGAGAAAAAATTACAAAAATCCCCCTGTTTTCTTATTCCATGTAAGATCACATGCTGTCATTGTCCTCCTTGGGAGGTGCACCTTGTGCCAGGTGTTTTTATGTAGTATCTGGTCTGGGGTGGCTAGGCTGTCCCTCACAGGGTGGTCACGCATTCTGCCCTTACAGCTGTGTGCTGCTGCCAGTTCCCGTGTTGAACCCAGAGGCCGTGGGTGGGTGAGCTCAGTCAGCTGATCCCTGCAGCGTGCTGCCCCAGAGAACATCGTGGGCGGTGGGGTTGGGGAAGGAAGGAGTCGGTGACATTTCTCATCTGGCAAACTTGCACTCTCTGTATCTGTCATAAGGTGTTTGCAGAAATGTCAGAAGCCTTTCCCTCAGCACCAGCCTGTGCTTCCCTCAGACTGACTTTAACTCAGGGCAGTCTATGAAGTGGTCGTTAAGTTCAGCATTTACAGAACTGCTAAAACTGTAGGGCTGACGTGGAGGCATAGACAGAACATTTTGTAGCTTGAATGGATTAGGGTGTTCCTAATGTGAAGGGAAGTACCCAGTAGCTGTCGCCTAATTCTGAGTGTCGGTGAAGTTCAGTACGATTCGGGGGGAGAGAGGTGTTGCAGAAAATGTAGACTAACACAGAAGGTAGGAATTCTGCACTGGAATGTAGGGCTTGCCCCCTTCTGATTTTTTTTGATGTTCTAGCCAATTCAAGTACCGTCCTTTCCGAACTATGATCACCCACAATAGAACTAAGGTCACTGCAAAGCCAGCAGTATAAAATACTCAATAGGAAAAGAAACAGCACTTCAGCCATGAAATGGCAAAAAAAAAGAAAAATAAAATTGTATTGTCAGAGATAATACAGGAGTAATTGATAATGGTGTTTGAGGAAGGAAACTTCCTGATAAAATGAGCAGAGTTGCACTTTTTATTACATTTTTTTTTTTGTATGTCAATGAGGTTTTGTGCAGTGGAAGGCAGAAAGCAAGATACTTAAACATAATTTAATTAGCTGGGCTTATTTGTTTGATGTCTTTAAAGTGCTGTCTTCATGTTTATGATGTGTCCACATGGGGAAATTGACTGAAGAGGTTCACAAGAAACTTAAGTTTAAAAAGCTGCTTTTTTTCTAGAGCATGTAGAATAATTTTTTTTTTCCCAATAGAATGAAGACTCTCTTTACTTCAAAATTTATTCTTACATGTGCTAGTTAATTTACTAAGGATTCACTTAAGAATACATCTAGTACTTGGTGTCTTCTCATTTCAGAGTACTCAACTCCTAAACTAAAGAAATCTTAAAGAAACTGTTAGCCATTTTGAATTTAATCAGATTTTCTATACATTCGTGAGTTCTGAGTCCAGTATTGTTTCTATACTTTCACCTGTTTGATTGAATCATTTGCTTTTAAGATAGAAAATTATATGAAGAAACATTTGAGATGTGTTTCCTTGTGCTCTTTTTTAGTGAAATGACAAAAACAGTGGAGATTTCTGGGGAAGGTGGACCCTTGGGAATACATGTAGTGCCCTTTTGTTCATCTCTGAGTGGAAGGTAAGATATCTTCTGCGTGGCTCAAGAAGTATATTAATGAAAGAATTTCAGCTGCCGTTCTCTCAAAATACCTACTGTATAGCCATAAGGAAGAGCAAGTGCTTAAAAAATAAAAAATTGGTACTCAAGTCTATGGACCCTGTCTTCCATTACCAAAATGCTTTCTTATGTGTTACATGTGAGACAATTCCAACTCGCTTGTTCATATTTGTCCTTTCAATTGCCTCTGGTTTTCTTCTCTGAATGGTAAACTAGACTGTGTAGAAAAACGTAATTCTAAGATGTCAGTGTTGGCTGTATTTTCTATTCATTTGTTTTTTATTTTATTTAAGTTTTTTTGATCCAATTGGATTTCTCTGCATAGGCCCTTCCTTAATGATTTGTCAGACAAGAAAAATAAATTAAAAAAACCTGCTTTCCTGGTCATGCCTCACTTTTTTTCAAGCCACCTTCAGCTTTGGTTGTATAGCATTTGTAGAGTGTGTGCTATGCCATGAACTTTTCTTTGTCACAATACAATTACTTTAATTATAAATGATTTAACATATTCTCTTGAGATCACAAAAGCCTATTATAGCAGCATGCTCATATTGATGTACTGTAGTTAAGACTGTGTCAGCATTTTTATTATAACTGTTTTCCAAGCTGTGTAACTGAAATGTTAAAAATAAATAAATAAAAACCCAACTAAATCTGGGTTGAAATTTGACATACAGAGGCTTAGCCAGGGAGTTAATTTGACACTGGGAGCCCTCAATAAGAGATGGGAAATTGCCAGGGCCATAAATGACACCATTTTGTAGTAATGGGGCTGCCTGTAACACAAAGCCAATTATTGCTAAAGTAAAAATTTTCTAATCCTTAAGTGTTTCTTTACTTGTCAACTTCCATGTGGGACAGAGCATGTGACAGATTGCATTGCCTTGTAAAGATTTGTGCATGTAAATGCTTTCTCAGTATGTCCAAGGATGTTAGTGGACCTAAATTGTTTCAGAACGTTTTATTTGTCAAAGGGGAAAGTAGATGACCACCTGCTGCTGGAAAAATGTCATCACTGTTGCAAGGAGGTTACTGTTCCATGGGAACTGAAGGAGGTCTGAGCTGTGTCGTTGGCTTTGAGGCTCTGCTTGTCTTGAGCAAAGCACTGATGTTCGTCACCCATCATGAAATGCAGACAGTAGTTATTTGGTTTAGGCATGCCATGAATGTTGTAGTGTGTACTCCATATTTCAAGGTTCTTAGGTAGAAAATGTGATGAAATCAAATGCTGTTAAAAATGGTAATTATTGTAAGCGTAGTGCAGTTCTGTACTGAAGTCTCAGTGTTTTGGGCACAGCTTTTAAAGACCTCCATGATAAAAAGTGAAGTTCCTTGGTCTACATTGTGTGCATGTTGTTATGTCCTTCTTTACAAAAGTTTTGGGGGATCCCTCAGAACAAGATTGGTTTGGTTTTGTTTTGTTTTTTTTTCCTTTTGACGGATGACATATTTGTTTAGACAGTTGTCTTGAAATTGTAATGACCCTTGGCAGAACCGTACTGCTGTCTTTGTAAGAGTACAAGGGTGACTTAAAGCACTTATTCCTCTTACTTAATCAAGCGTGAGAATAGTGTGTAAGTTTTAACTCATGAAAGATGAGAAAATACAGAACATCTTTTTTATTTCTGTTAATGACAAGGTGCAGTTTATGGAGGCATGTTGGCCATGACTAACTTGGTCTGGTATTTCAGTTGTAAACAGTTATCTACAAATAAGGTGATGCTGACTTTAGACCTACTGTGCTGCAGAGAAAAATTTTTTTCTATGTAGTTAAAACGTCTTCTTAATTTATGAACTCTCATATAGGAATTACAAAAGTAATGGAAATATTTTTTTCCCTTTCTTCTGCACTTAGATATCGTTAAAAAGGGAAATTAAAATTTAAGAGTGCATTAAAACAATGCTGAAATTGAGACTGGGTGAAATAAGTAATGGAGTAATGAACTTAAGCTGCTGTAGCCTGTGTAACTCAAGCCACTCTTTCAGATTCCAGTGTGCACAAAAGGTTTCAGACAAGTGGACAAGACAGTACTGTTAGATGGATGCAGCATCTAGGCACAATAGGATTAGTGGAGATCATAGCAACCAATTTAATTTGTAATGTCTTTAATTTTCCTTCTTCTGTTGGTTTCTACTTTAACATAATTGTATTGAATTATTTCTTGGCAGTTTAGCTTTTTGATTGCAGCTGGTTGGATGTTTGTCATCAGCGGGGCTATGGCTCTTCCCTACCACTTGTGCTTTGAATCCTTTAGTAAAGGGTAATGCAGGCTGCAAGAGAACCTTGATGTGTTAGGGCTTTTTTTTTTTTTTTCCTGTGAGATGTTTTAAAAACATTCTGCTCAGTTGGAACCAAGTTTTCTTTCAAAGTATGTTGCTTTAGACATAAATATCAATTTTAAAATCTTGGTAAATCTAACATCAGATGCACAATGAATATTGTGTCATTTGAAATGGCTTGCTGTGAATCTGTTGAATGGAGTTAAATGTGAAGCAGTCATGAATCTGAGAAAAAATACAAGACTTTTGTTTTGTGATTTGAGTGCTGACAAAGTTGGAAATTGCACATCAATATTTTATGGAGTATAACCAATAGAAAATGGTCTCCAGAGGCCATCTGTCTGTGCTGATACAGTGTGGCAATGTAGTGGATAAAGCTGGGTGATAAAAGGTCTTCACAAACCTGCGTTTGTTGGGATTTTGGGACATTGTACTGGTATCATTCAGTGTATCTACGTTGAGTTGTGGTTTGCAATACAGAGGTGCTCCAGGTAGACCAGGGCTCCCAGCAGGTAACCATGCTGTACTTTTGCTCCACCTGTGGTTCTTCATTTAAGACCTGTGCTGCTCCTCGGTTTTCAATTTGCCTGTAACATCATAAAAAACAACAAACAGAAACCAAAAAACTTAGATTTTGATCTGCTGCCATCCTCCAAGGCAGTAAATGATTTTGCTGTCATCTGTCAAAATAGGAGTCTTTGGGAACCAATAAGTTTCAGAGACTTTTCAAACATGGAAACTTTGGTTATTTTTGTCTTGCTCTGATGCCAGTTTTGTTTGTTATAGTCTACTTAAAACATAAACTTTTAAACTGTGTTTTTCTTTGGAGCAATTTAATCTTAGTGACAGACCTGTATTGCATAACTTATGTTCAACTTTTTATCTAGATGTGGAGATCTAGGTGCTTTCTTCTGTATCTCCAAGTATGACTTGCAAGATTTATTGCTTTCTCAAGTTCTAGTGTGTAGGATTGCAGTAAAGTCCATCATTTTTTCTTGTTGTTTCTTACAGTCCCCTTCCTGTTAATTGAAGCAAGAATGGAAAATCCTTCCTTTAAGCATTTCGTTATGGTCTACTCTATCTCACCTCATATAAAGTAGAGATTAATATATTTATATTTAGTTGCTATAAATTAATACCAGCACAATAAGGATAATTTTCACGTATTTTTTTTTTCCTTTTGAGGATGCTGGGACTTTTTATCCGTGGTGTTGAAGAAAATAGTAGATCTAGGCGTGATGGGCTTTTCCAGGAAAACGAATGCATTGTGAAGATCAACCATGTGGACCTGACAGATAAAACATTTGCACAGTGAGTGCTGTTCTACTGATATTTTTAATTAACCAGGATTTTAAACAATGCTGAGTTTGTTGAAATTATTCATGCAAATTGATAAACATTTATTTTGGATAAAATGACTGTAAAACTGATATGCAGCAGAAATCTTGTGATTTTCTTTCTGAAACCTTGAAAGAAGATATAAACTGAGGACAAAAATCTTCATGTAGCCATAGTGAACCTATTCTGCTTACTTAATGTAAATGGCTCGATGTTTTTTTTAAAAAGTTATCTTCACTTCCTAATTTTTCTGTGACTTTTGCATATTTTCTTTGTAATTTGTTCCTTGTAAGAACTTCAGAATGAGTCAACTTTGCAGAATATTTTTTGATGTTCTTCTGAAAAGGAAATGACATTTTTCTGGTGCTGTAGCTTTTTTAGCATTTAGGTTTTTAGAAATACTAGTACTGTCAAACTGTGATTAGTTGAGCTAAATGCTAAGTCCCACCTTTTATGACTTTTATTAAAAATCTGTTGACATTTATTATCCATCTCAAATTGCTTTAAGTAAGTTTGCTTTGATCGGCTATGAATTAGTGACATTGTTGCAAGAAAGAATAGCCTCTCAAATTTCAGATATTTGCTGTAGTAATTAAATAGTAATTTGTTTTTATCTTCTAATCCATATGTTTAGACAGCTGAGTGTTTGTTTATAATATAACAAAAACTGGTGGAGATCTCAAGAGAGTTGAGGCTTAACTTTCTGAGCAGTAAGCCAAACGTTTAAGGTATCTAGACTAAAATCAAATACTTAATTTCATTTTTAGGGATAAATATTTGCAAAATAGGCTTTGATAAAATCAGCATAGTTCTGTAGTAGGTATTAACTTGCTTCTGTGGCTATGATTTTTTGCTCCCTGACAGGTTTTCCAGTTACTGCTTTCTGAATGTTTGCTAATAAATACATTCTGGTGTAATGTCGTATGTGTCATTTCCTGCCATGGAGGAGAATTCCTGCGTAAGATACTAAGTTCATAAGAATATAAATGTTGGTATCATATTAAGATACAGATTGCCTCACCTGTGCAGTTTTACAGTGAAGATGTATATTTCTGAAATGAAACTTTGCCTGGACCAAAATCTCCCTTTCCAAAATTGTCTATTTGTTTACATACTTGTCTCCTTTGTGCTCCCTTTGGAATGCACCTAGTTTTCCAGTGGCCTTTAAAGCATAGGAGGTGGATATGGGGTTGAGATCTCTGTGTTTTTCTGTAAGGTTACTCTGTTTTGGGACACTTGGAAACAACTGCAGCAAAATTTCCAATTCTCTGTCAGAGTCTCCTTCAAAATGAGAAATGCAGGACACTCTCTAAGTATGTGAAAAGTTGTGGGAGTTGTAAGGGTTGTTTTTTTTTTTTCCTTTTTTACAAAAATAAACTTTAGTTTAGAGAAGCCAGCCATGTCAAATGATCTCCATCGTCAGGAGAGCAGAAGTGACTAAAAGATGAATCAATCACCCTTGTGAGGAGCCTTATGTTATAATTACTAGTAGTCCAGTTGCAGTGGCCTTGGACCAGAGGAAAAAACTGTGGGCAGTGAGGGCTCTGCATCTGCAGTGCGTGCGTTTGAGAGCTGGGGGGGAATATTTTGGACAAGCTCTAGTCTGTAGGTCCCATGGCCTGTTGTCGTCCTGAATTGCCTTCCAGGACAGCCTTCTGCATCATCTCTCTTCCCTGACTGCTGAGAATGACTAGGGAAAGCACGTTTCCAGGCTGCAATTAGTCCTGTGAATATGCCTTTTGATTTTCTTCTGGCACAATGTAATTTTACTTACCTGACAGAAATCTGGGTTACTGAAATACAGCAATTCCAGTGGATATGAAGAAGTGTTGTCCTGATGACTGCTGACCCAGAAAGACTCGTGATTCTCCTTTGAGAGGAAAATCTGTTCTCTAGTTTCAAATTGACATTCGTTCATAATCTTTGTAAAAGCAATTTTAACACTTGGCAGAGTCTGTTACATACTGTCTCCTTCCATCTTCAGCAGAGGCTTTCCAGTATTGTTCCTGATGATTGCTTCTTCTACAGCTGTAATAGCAACAACCTACTTTCTATATTCCCATGTTCATAATATTTTTGTGTATTGGAACTACTGGCCTGCTTTTTCATTTGCTGTTAATCTATTCAATTACATTCTGTTGTGTTGCAGAGCTAGCACCTCTTTTAATTGACTTCCTAATTTCTTTAAAGTGTGTGTTTGTGGTCTCCAGAAATGTAAATTTCTCCATCCATTATTTTTTCTCTTTGAAGTGCAGCTAGTTATTTTGCCCCCGAAGACTGCATTTAGACTTTCCCAAAGGATGGCTTGTGTTTTTTCCACTATTTTTTGTTTGTAGGAGATCTTATATTTTCTCTTTCATACATTTAAAATATTCATCTCCTGAAACTGAGTTACTAAATTACCTTGTGGCCAAGCAGCTACTTGCAAGGATGAAGATGAGGACTGGGAGAAACCCAGTTGAGACTTCACATCCTTATGCTGTGAGCATGCTGTGATTTTTAAGATCAGGATAAGGTCTGTCCTTGAAAACCTAATAACCCCTGCAGACACACTGGGATAGTGCAGTTACAGTTTTGCTGAAATCTAACCTTCAGGGATGATGCTGGAAGAAGACCTTCCCACAACGCTCTCCCTGCTGCCTTTCCTCTCCTGGTTTGACGTTTCTCTTGTGGCATTGTCTCCTGTCAGTGGATACAGTTGTTCGGACTACCAGTGCATGTGCACTCGGTGCAGCTAATACGGTTCTGTCCTGCAGCACTATCCACTGTATTCTTTGAGACTTCAGTATGACTTCTGTGTCTTGATGTTGCCAAAACCAAAATTGTCTCAAAACAGCCCCTCCCTTCCAGGAGCTGTGGCTGCAAGATGGAGACACTGCGCAGCTCTGTTGGGTCTGGGAAAGCAGTAGGTATATATTCGGGATGTTAACATCTAAGGTGGCTTGCTGTCTATCAGTGTAGAAAACTTCGTTTACATCAGAAGTACTTTCAATATTGACTCCTGTTGTGTAACAGGATAAATCCAAAGCCAGCACTTCAGTGAAATACTGACTTTGCTGACAGACATGCTATAGATCGGTACGAGATGTGTAAGTTGTTCTCAAGGGACCCCATGATTTATTTAAAAATTAATGTGGCTGTTACCTCTTTCTTTGGCTTGGCTTTTGCTGAATGATTTTTTCTTTCCCAAAATGTGCTTCAGCTTCTATTTTTATTTGCATTTGAGCTGTCTTCTGCAGTGTGGAAGACTTTTAGTCCACTTCTGTTAAACCCTCAAGAAATTGGGAAGCATAGAAGGAAGTGTCCTTTCTTCCTTCAGAATCCAAGACTCATAAAATGTCTTCGTCAACTGAGTCTATGGGTTGTTCAAAATCCAAGGAAGACTGTGCATGAGCAGTTGCTTTGGCGAAGTTGTCTTAATTGCCTTGCAATGAACGAGGAGTCCAAACATTATATTGTTACCATATATCAGGTCAAGGGAAGCAGTTTCATGAAATTCTCTAACAAAGTCTCTGGAACTTCACTTTGTGATGCTCCACATGAAGAATTGTGTTTCTTATTTTTTTCTGTCTGATATGCTTTCGTAGCGCCACAGGAATCCTGATAGATGTGATATTCTTACTTGAAATTTAAAGAAATGCTATGGTATAGAAATCTTATTTCATGCTTACTTTTTAGAAAGGAGATCCTGCAGGTGCGAAGGCAATGTTATTTATCCACACTTAAGATGCATTTTTGTCTTTTTCTCTGTAAACAACTTCAAACATTGTCCATATTTTCTGGTTTGTTATGTGAATTTTCATACCTTTCTTTTAAAGGGCTCAGGACATCTTCCGTCAGGCAATGAAATTTCAAAGTGTCATCTTGGAAGTTCTTCCTCCTTATAATCGAGAACAATATGAGAAATCTGCTATTGCTCCCCTTTGCTTTCTGCATAATGAAGAAGAAGTTCAAAAGACAAAGATTCCACCTCCTGTCCATCCAAAGCCTACTCTGAAAACAATTAATATTTGTGGAGCAAGCAGCTTGGAGGCAGGTGTACAGGCAACACTACAGCAAGCTAAGAGCCCCAACCTCCCACGTCTGGGTAGGAAACCATCTTCACCCTCACTGTCGCCCCTCATGGGCTTCGGCAATAAGAAAAATGCAAAAAAAATAAAAATAGACCTGAAAAAAGGTAAATCTTTGTGGAGATCATGTTTTTCTTTTTTCTCTGGTGTTGATACTTTAATGTTTAACTAAACTAGTAACATTGAAAGTACAAGGAAGTTATTTTTGGTTGAAAAGTTCCAAAACATCCAAAAGGTAGAAGAATGTTAACAGTAATGTTCTCAGCAGTCAGCTTTCCTGTAAATTTTGGAAGCATTATATCGACTTCCTGATTTTAAAGCATCTCAGTTATGATAATGTGGAAGTTATTTGATTAGCAACATGTGTTATGAAGAGATTCTTCAACCTTTTCCCAAGTACAGACTGAAAGTTTGAGCTTTCTGCTACTGATCTGCATTATTTTTAATTCATATCTGCTAAATGACTGGTACTGTTATGATTTTTTAAAAAGATGTTTAAAAATATACTGTGCTTCATGCTGACCACAGATTTACCTGTCTTTCCCCTTTTTATTTTCTGCAAACCGAATCTTTTCACCTGTATTTATCCTGCAAGTATCCTGCTTGTTGTGTGTGTATCCTCAATTGCTGCTCCATGCAGATGTCTGTCTTTGCGTGAGGTAGCAGGTTTGTGCACATCCAGTAAAGTGTGCTTAAGTGGATCCCAATTAGCATTTACATTTTCTGTTTAATTTCTGTCTCTGATTTGGCACAGAGTTAAATTTGAAGCTAAAAGTGACCTTTTTAAAAACTATCTGTAACTTTATTCTTTTAACACATAATGAATGGAATCAAACTGTCATTTCTTAATTTTTGTTATTACTTGACTTAAGTCACTCATTTTTACTCCTGAACTGTTTAGCTTTATGGTAAAAACCTACTTCAGATTTTTTTTTCCATTTTGAATGTAATGGTTTTGATTTTGAAATTATAATCTATACTTTTAGAAATGTTAGAAATGTGATACTGACATGCTGGTATGTCTGAAAACCAGCCACATGGGTAGCAGTTGTGCTTAGTGAAGAAAAGATTTTTGTGGACCCTGCTATTCTTGGGTGATTCTGGTGACCTGTAAACAATAATTCTTAATATTGATTTTACTACCTAATTATTTATTAAAAGATTTATCTATTAACACTTCAAGTTGTTTATTTCGAAGTTCAAAATGCCTTCACTAACGGCAGCTTTGAAACACTTGTCCTTTCCTAGCAGCATATGGTCAGCAGCTTCTGCATTCAAATCATGTGACATTTTACACTTTTATTCAGTTCCAGTAAAACCTACTAAATTATATTTATGCTTATAAATAAGCAATTCTGCTTGCTCTGATGTATTGCAAACACTATTGACATTAATGTGAAGGGTGATGACAAAACCACTTTACAGAATAAGTATTCTCTTTAAAATGAGAGTTCTGGTTTGCCTTGTATTATTGTGGGTTATCCAAAAGTATTTCCATCTGTAGTTGTTGCCAGAGGATTTGAGCATGTATGTTCTGGCAATGATATAATTCTTCTCCAGACTGTGCAGAAAATATGTTCATGTTTACAGCTTTTTGTTTACTTTCCTTTTTTAAAGAGCTAATCCCCAGGAGTGTCTGTGATATGTTACTGACATTGATTACTTATCTTAACAACCATCATTTGCTTGTTAAAACTTATGCTGAGAGTTCTTTGTCTGTTCTCATAGGTCCAGAAGGACTTGGTTTCACTGTGGTTACCAGAGACTCTTCTGTACACGGTCCTGGTCCTATTTTTGTGAAGAATATTTTACCAAAAGGTGCAGCAGTAAAAGATGGTCGTTTGCAATCAGGCGACAGGATCCTGGAGGTGAGGATAAACACTCATTTTATTTGCATTGCTGAGTATTGATCACCGGTTTTAACATAGATGTTGTATTTCTGTACATACTACTGATGTATGGAATCAAAATTCTTGACCTTGGTAAAACGTGTCATGGCTTTTGTTCTGTTTGTCAACAAGTTTTTTACACTACAATTTAGAAAAAGGTATTATGTACAGGGGGTCCATGGGAGGTTTAACACACTAGTTCTTAAAGCAGAGAAGTACATCATTTTAGAAACAAAGCATGTATTGCCTCTTCAGTCGTGTCCAAAAATCTGATTAACATTGGGGTGGTAAAGTGCTCATTTTAAGGCAGTTTTGCTCAAATTGGTCTTTTTAAAATTTTCAGATAGATTGTGACTTACAATCTCATTGTCTAATGGGTTATTTCTACTTACTAACCTCAAAAAGCTCTTAAGGTAAACAGTTTTAATAATACTTAGGCCTTGTTTTTGTACTTTTCATCTTCAAAGTGCTTTACAAACTAATTAAACCTCACAAACCCCCTGCAAGGTGGGTAAGTACTACAGACCTGCTTTAGCAGATGGTAAAAATGAGAAAAAAAGGTTAAGTAACCTGTGCAGGGTCAGGGGGAGACAGTGTGGGAGCTGTTGCTAATTGTTTGCTCTCTGTCAACAAATGACACTTGCCTTAGGGAAAATAGTAAAAAAGTACATACAGATATTACATCCTGTTTTCTTTTGTGTCTGGTAGGTGAATGGACGGGACATCACTGGCAGGACCCAGGAAGAGCTTGTAGCTATGTTGAGGAGCACAAAGCAAGGGGAAACTGTCTGTCTGATCGTAGCTCGTCAGGAGGAGGCCTTTTTACCTCGGGAGCTGGTAAATTTACCTTTTTCTGAAGAGTGGTATTGCAAAGAAAAAATCCATGTTTTAAAATTGGCCCAGGAAATAGAAATGATCTGATGTTGGCTGAGAAAGCTAGCAGAGGATAACTCAATAAGAGTTGTGTTGGAAAAGTATTTATATTTGATTTTATCCACTTCAGATAGAATTCCATAAAATTTGATTTTCATCCCAAAAAATGACATCATAAGCATAATTCACAGTGAAATATTGTAAATGAATTTTGTAACTGTGGTCAGGCATGACTGAAAGTGGATCATTCTCTTTCAGAAAAGCAACAAACTTTCAAGCTGTTTAAAGTGCATGTACTGAGTCTTGCAACTTATCAGGAACAAGCTAGTGATGGTGGCTGCCTCCAGGTGGTGCATCTTCTAAGCTGGGCTGCCAAACTGCAGAAGCAGTGACGGGTAGAGTTCTGTTGTGTTCCTGACAAATTTTGGAAGTAAGCTTTTCCTTGACTGTGAGTGTCTGACTTAACAGAGGAAAATCAGACATCCCAGAGCTTATCACTAGTGCTTAATTTTCACTTTTTGTTTAAATGTGAGTGTGAAACTGGGTTCTCTTTTGTCTCGTGTGGTCACAGGAGGACTACATCAATGTAGAAGTGTTATCTGATATGTACTTGTTTCCCCTCAAAGAAGATCACCTCCTTGGTCCCTCTTCCTTATCTTGATTGATGCCTATACTTGACCTTTCATTAAGAAGTTCTTGGGATAAAGGAAGGAGAGCATTTCCTGCTTTTGTCTCTTTTTATCTCCTCAAAAGAACACAAACCCATGTTCATTCTTTTCTTAAATGGAAAAAAAAAAAAAGGGGAGAAGGAGGCATCTTGCCTTAGACTGTTAGCAGAATCTTCTACAGAAATTCTCTAGTGTGTTTTCTCACAAAACATCGCTGATAGTTTTCCTTTTGTTTCTTTATTATTGATTGGACCTTTTTGTTGAAGTAAGGGTGTCCGCTGCCTCTGGTAGGAGGAGAAGTTGGAGAGGAGTTCAGATCCTGTCACGTGAGCCTTTTGTGTTCCCAGTGCCCACTTTTTCCTGTAGTAGAGCAATTGTGAAGCGTCTTAACAAAACCATTTTTGCTTTCCTTTTCCATTCTGATTGAGTAATTTTTAAGGAGAATAATGGCAGAGTATTTTCAGCCCTGTCCCAGGGTAATGGAGCATTCCTTGTCAGTGCTTCCCAAAGCAGCTCAGCTGGTCATTGTGAGGCTCTGTTGAGGAAGACCTGTGCTGCGGAGTGTGTGTCTGTGTAGACCTGAGGGTAATTTCTGAGATTCAAGTACTAAATTAGCTATTATATTAAAGATTTATTTTCCTTTACCATCTCTTCTTAATTCTAGATTTTTTTTTAAAGGTGACTCATTGACAAGTTGTTTTTTTTTTTTTAGTGTTTGTAAGTTATGAAACACATTACTTGGAAAGCATACTTTTTCTAAAGCATGTATTCTTCTTTCTTTCTCCTCTTCCCCTGGCAAAATACATTATTCTTTACTGTTCTGGTCCAAATTCTCTTGGAAATCACTGTAACAGTATGCGGATATAATAGACTGGAAGGACCTAAAAGCTGTTTATAATTTTTACCTTCCACAATTGCCTGCTATTAAATTCTGGCCCCTACAGCAAGGATTAACTGTCTTTCAGAAACCATGACTTACTTTTGAATGGCATGATTGAAATGTAGAAAGTAGGGACATTTATCCTGCTGGCTTGACCTTTGCTTAGATTGCTTTCTCTGCAAAAGAATGATGCACAAGTGATGGCCCTCACAGTAATAGTGATGATGTGTGAGTTCTAATCCTGTTCTGTGTTTCTTGTTAGCTCAACCAAGTACAATATAATACCAATGTGAGTTACTGAAATATATTAGATAATTTTATGGAACCAGTCCTTCTAAATTAAAAAGCCTTTCAGCAACATCTGTTTGGTAGCTCATGACAGAAGTGTGGATTCACACAGCACTGAACTACCAGTTGTTGATACTAACATGACAGTTGTTAGGGTTCATGAGACATCTGAGAATGGTCTTAGCAAAAATTTTAAAACAAATAATTGAAACTTAGATTTTTTGTTTGTTTTCAGCTTTAGCTATGGTATTTCATTAGGCTAGTCCTTTACTAGCTTGGAAGTTACAGTGCTGTTTTGATCAAAGAGGAGAAAAAAGCCAGCACTTCAAATGTTTGTTCTTGGAAGGAGACGCAGTGGATAATCCAATATTTTTCAAGGACGTCTGTAATAGCATGCTCAGACTATGTAACATGCATGCAGAGTTTACCTAAATACATGGGGGTTTTGTTAATGCTTGACAATAATAGGGTAATTGCTTTATATCAGACTTGATTTGAGCAGTTCTCTAGGGTCTTGAATGTAATCTGAGGAACTGTTTTCTTTAGGTTCTCTGTTGCTTGTTGTAAGGAACAAGAGAAGACCACCTAGTCAATCTGCTCACTCTTCACAGCTTCACCTGGCAAAGATGCCTCTGGAGCGTGGTCCCACTAGAAACCGTGCGCAGAGCTGCTTTCCAGCAGGTTGCTGCACTAGAAGTTGGTTACTACAGTGATTTCTGGAAAGAGTATGATAGCTGCATGGGCACAAAGCAAATAATATAACAAAGTAATGGAGGATGGTATTTAGTTGTGTGGATCTATAGTAATATAATTTGACTTCACCTCATAACAAAATTACTGTTCGGAGAGAGCGTGGTCTCAGGAATACTTTGTCCTCCCTATAGCTAGATGGGAGCAGAGCTTGGGGGTTTTGTTATGGTGATCTATGCTGATGAATTGCTAGCAAGCAGAAAAGCAGAGTAACAAACCTTTACCACACCAGCAGAGAAAGATGTGATATGAGTAAGGATGAATGGGTGAGTGTTGCAAGCAATGTTATTAAATTAGAGAGAATTACGGTTTCAGTTACACTGGGTCATGCAACATCTGAGTTGTACAGTTACATTGTTTGCACATAATGAGGGAATAAAAGAGAAAACCCAATCTTTGTGGCATTGTTACTGCTTTAAAAAAAAAAAGAGGGGATCTAATGAGATTTTTTTGATTGAAGCAGATCAGTGAAGTAGAATTTGGACCAACCACAGGCTGTCCTCCTTATTATCCAGTTAGCCAAATGTTCCCTGTAATTCATGCCAGCTGTTGACAATGTAGCAGCTGAGTAGGGAGCTGATTCCAGAACTCCGGGGAAGATCTTGATTCACTTAATTATAGCAGAGTGGTCAGTGATTAGTGCATTCTTTAAGGTGCATTTGGATTTTAAACTGTTTAACAGTGATTGTTTTCTAAAGGACGGTTAATATTAGAGAGAAACTGTCTTGACGGGCTTGGGTTTTCCAGCTCCCATCATAGTGAATGGAATACACAACAAACTGTGGCTATCGTTTTGTTGTGTTGTGAAAGAACAGTGTTTTGATCATGTGTATTTGTTGCATCTTGTTTTTCTCTAGAAAAACCGTGTGATCTGAAAGTGCTATTTCCTTTAATAATGGTGTAAAGATCACTTCTTTCCCTTTCTATTCCTTTATCCTCACATTGGTAAAACAAGCAAAGCTATTTGAATGAGAGCAGCTCTGGTGTAACTCATTCCATGCCGTGGCTCTTGAAGACTCTCTTTACAGATATTGTTGTGGTTTTTTATTAGCCTCCAGGCCAGCGGATGTTCTGCACATAGGTGGAGAAATGCCCATGTGTTGCACTTGCCACAACTGATACAGCACTGAAAATATTTGGATACATTTGTTCTAATGCATACATAGTGTACATTTTACATGTACTTAGTTTTAAGGATAGCTTCAGCTTACGAGTTCTTTGTAATCACAATTTCTGTGGTTTCTTGGCATGTTCCCTGATCCTTGAAGAATGGGAAAGAATAGGGAGCAAACCAGCACTTAGACAACAAAAGCTAGAAGAACTATTCATGTAATGCAGCTGTTGATCTTTGAGTCTTTTACACATACACTATATAGGATGGAAGGAATTAAGTTCAATTAAGCATGTTTTTCTGCTCACTGTGTGATCAACTTTTATGTTTCAGTGTTCCACTAATTAATTCTTTCCACTACCTTGAACTTCTGTGCCTGAAGGATGACTTCTTGTTTGTCTGAAGTGTTGTCCTTTTTGATTTTAATATTCAGAGCTTATTTTCTATTACTTCCTTTTAATTGTTTCTTGCCTTTTTATGTGCAGGAAATAATAAATGAGATTTAAGCACAGAGTTAAGCATTTTTGAACCTGTTTTTTGGGTCAAACCAGTGATTATAATGCCTGATAAACCAGAAATGGTCAAATAATTTCACAAAATGATTCCAGCAAGTACCAATTCCCTCTTGCGTTTTCTCTATTCAAAGGAAAATAATCTTTAGAAAAATAGGTCAATATACATATTTTGGATTTTAATAACACGGAAGATTCAGGCCTTGAATTGTTCTGCATAATGAAGGAAATTTTGAATACACATGGCATCTTCTATTTTGAATTACTTTATAAACAGCACAGATAAAATTCTGGGTTGCTTTTTATTTTTTTCCAACGTATTTTTGAGAAAGAGTGTTTAATTTGGGTTTTTTAGATTCTTTTCTTTTTTAATAGTTGTGAAATTGGTGCAGATTGTGTCTACACAAATGTCTCTTAAGAGTGAGAAGATTGTGTCATGCAGCCCCTCAAAGGTTTTCAGCTTTCATTGATTGTGTACTGGAATATGATTACTGGCTTATTATAGCTCACAGAATTGGGAACTGTGGGTTGAGGTGTAGCTCGTTAGTTCCTTTGCTCATAGTACAAGTCAGTAAGAGATGACTCTTGAGAAGGTACCACAGCAAAAGGAATTTGCCCTTCTTTCCTTTCACAGTGAACAGAAGGTTGTGACAAGAATTATCCCATCATTTTCATTTTTTCTGGCTTTTGATGGGGGCGGCTCAAGCTTATCAGATGGGAATAAATCACTTGAGTAATTGAAATATTTTTTTTAAAAGTGTGTTCTCAACTAGATCCACTGTGCTCTTGCATGCTTTTAGGTGCCAGCATAGCTACCATCACGGTGGACACGTTTACTGTGCTTTTGTGTAAACCAGTGATGAGCAGTCTTTTTGAGGCTGCAGAGACCTTACTGCATCTTCATCTGCTATTGCCTTTACTGTCAAGTTCATAATAATGTTAAGACCTAGCAATGATTTGCCTTTCATATCCCAGTCTTAATATTTTCTAGCAAGGAGCCTTAAAAGGGTGAGCTGAAAACTATGGTCATAGCATTCATTGCCTGCAGGAACCTCTGATGCCTGTGGGCAAGCAAAAAGTTAGAGTAGGGGGAAAAGTACGGCGAGAAAAACATAATATTACTCGTAGCAGCGGAGACTGCATTTGCTTTCAGGATTATTGCCAAAGTGTTGAGGAATGATACCTCAAAGCACTTGGAAATGAAGTGTTGACTGGATAGCATCAGTCTCAGCTGTGGTGTTGTCTGAAAAGGTTTGGCAGCTGGCTTAATTCTGTGAAATCGGAATCGTAGAATGGCTTGAGTTGGAAGGAACCTTAAAGATCATCTCGTTCCAACACCACCGTCACCCCCTAGGTCAGGTTACCCAGGACCCCATCCAACCTGGCCTTGAACAGGTTATGTATACATCAGAGCAGAGACACAGAAAATCTGGCTCTTAACAGAAAGTGAGTCATCATACATCTTAGATACATTTATCCAGATTTACATTATTTGCTTTTCATAAAATCAAAGTCTTTGGGCAATTCTGAAATCTTAGTGGCAACTGCAATACCTTGCCATTTACAAGGGTCATTGGATTTGTTTCATTTACCGTATGAAAATTAAATATCTTTCCCTTACAATCTGTGGAAAAAGTTTTTGTAAGACTGACTTAATGTAAAACATGTGCATGTGGAGTTTGAAGTAGAAGTACAGGGTTTATACAATGTAGTACTTTGTTTACCATCTCTTTAAAACAGTAACCAATAAATGAAATTTAGAAAGTAGTAGTTGCATTTCTATACCAGTGTTGTGAACTGTTTACCTGGAGTGTATACCAGAAGCATACAGTAACAGTAAGCTTAAATTCATCCTTACAATACAATGCAGCCCTCCATCTTTCAGATTGATAAGATTCTTACAATCTGAGCAGCAAGGTAAGTTAACTGCAGAAGGCTCCAGCTCAGAAGGGTGCTTAAGCACTTAGCTAACCCCACACCTGGGCTGGAAGTGGGACTTACCCTGACTGAGGACCGAAGTATTTAATTTTTCTCCTCCTATTTCTGATGGTTATTTAAATTAAAATTTGAAGTGAAACTGCATTTTTTAAAGGTTGGAGAACAGTGCCACACAGAATTACAAAACTATTTTGCAGAGACAAACCTTTTCCTTCAGTAAAACTTGCCATGGGATCTTGAATAGTCGTATCCAGTGAACTGGAGGACCTCTGTCTTTCAAGCATCCGTGGCATCAAATGGTAAACTGTGCAATGCAGTGTATCAGCCTTGGGTGAAGAGCCGAATCTAATTTTGTGAGTTTTCAAAGCTGTAATTCCAGAGAGTCTTCATAAATCAAAACAGAACTGTTCTATCTGACATAAAGGAGTAGTTTACTGCATTAATGTAAAAATACCCAAGTGCAGCATAATATGAGGCTGCTCTGAAAGTAATGCCTCCTGTTGTGTTATGTTGGTGATGTGGTTGAACCTTCCCACCAGTATCCCGTTATGTTTTGTTGCCGTGCAACAGATGGCAGCAGAGGGGCAGTCTGACCAAATGGGTTCTGACATTGTAGGCTAGCCTGACCCACATGGAACTTCCTCTTGGTCCCTACTATGTTCATCAGTTGCTCTGGAAGTAATGCCTCCTATTTATTTCCAAGGAAACTACAACGGGTACAAAGAGCACAATAATACTGTTTGATAGAGAAAATTCTCAACTGCAACACACTATCTTTCAACATAGTTGCCACCATTAGCAGTGCATTTTTGCCAGCAATGAGCAAGAGCCTGCATGCCACATGTAACAGTCTCTGCCAGTGGAGGTGCCCCACTGTTGCTGTCGCCACTGCTGAAATGCACCACCACCACCTCACTGTGCTCATGTCCACTGTTTGGTCTCCAGAAACATTCAGCAAGCGTCAATGAATGTCAATGGATGCAATGTTTTCTTCATGGAGGAATTCAATTCCACACTTCTGCTTCAACCGCACTCTCATGTCAGGCACAATTGGTCAGGCTGGCTCTCTGCTGCCAACTGTCACACGGCAACAACATGGAATGGAATATTGGTGGGGAAGGTTCAACCTCTACTGCCACACCACCAACATTTGCCCTGATGTTGTGGGCCAATGTAATAAAATAGGAGGCATTACTTTTGGAGCACCCTGCATGCATCTTCATGTATTTGCTATTGTTTTTTTTGNAAGTAGGAAGTATGTTCATAAAGTATGAAGTAAAGCAGATTGTTTTTTTTTTTTTGTGGTTTTTTTTTTTTTTTTTTTTTTTTTTTTTTTTTTTTTTTTTTTTTTGGCTTAGCAGGCTGTGCCGTTTGTAACCATTTAGTTTTTGTTGCAATGTTTTACAGATTTTATTGCATATTTTACAGATGCTAATATGAAAGTGTCTGTCTAAAGGTGGATACATGCAACGACTTCAGTTTTTTACTACGTGGTGACAAGATTGCAGCAGTGCATTACTTCAGAGTATAATTTTCAAAGGCGTTACTGTATATCTGAGGCAAAATACAGTGTAGATTTTATAGTGAGTCAATGAAGGAGCTGTCAGCAAAGTATTTCTTAATTGTGCCTAAACTCTTGGAAAGAACACAGAGAATAGTGCGAGTATCTTCTTTTTGAGGTTTTCTGCCAATAATAGTTATGTGGTGCCACAGTTTAAATACTGCTCTTTAGCTTTTCCAGGTTTTTGCAGAAAATAATTGCAAAGCATGTAAATGTCTTATTTCCTTCATAAGCCTTTGAAAATAACCCTCCTGGGTCTCTTGCCTTTTGCTCTCAGCTCTGAATGGCACTCCAGGGAGTTGGCATCTCTTATCAGAAATGAGCAGCCAGGCAAGGGGCAGCCAGCATATTGAGAGACCATAATAGCATGTTGGTCAGGGGCATCAGACAGGTACTGAAAGGTCTCTTGTAGTGTTAAACAAATGCTATTTCCTTCCTGGCTTAAGTGGGAGCTAATTTTTTTTGTAAGCTTCTCTTTTGGCAAAGGAACAATTGGGATAAATAAGGCAACCTTTCCAGTGAGAGATATGCATTAGATTATCATAAATCCACAGATAAAAAGTGCAGTGGTCAATGAGAGCGGGCGGGGTAAGATTAAATGAAAGGACTAATTGAAAGTGGTGTCCCATGACAGACAGAAGATTGACACAGTATTGAATAGATATAACCACTAAACAGAAGGGGAAAAAATACAGTGCACAGTACTTTTTTCAGAGGTTACAATTCTGTTTGTACTGATGACTGAGCAGTTCGTGTGTTGTGGGAATAAGAGAAGGCTAGAAGATTTTATCTCTGCTCTAAAAGATAGGGAATCAGTTGGTGACAATTACATACGGGTAAAATTTTAGGATGTTTTAAGAGTCCTTATTATAGCCTTTTAATTAAGAGATCAGAGACCTGAGGCAGAGATGTGCTTCTGAAAATTAAATACAATTGTTGGCAGAACGTCAGTTAATCAAATATATCCTGAGACTCTTAGATGAAGGTTTTCCATCTGTGTTGCTGAATGTTATTTAGTACGTATTGTTAGGTTTTCTACTCTTAAATCGGTGTTCTCTCGCTATTCTCTCACCTTCATATAAGCTCTTCTGAGCTTTTCTGTCTGTATTGTAAATATATTGTCTATTCAGTAAATATTGGAATTGATTTTACTGAAGTTTCATGCAGATGACTAGGTAGACAATAACACTCCTGCTTTGATCTTCTTTGTGAGGAATGGTACTTGTTTGGTTGTTAGCTTCGTTCTGTTTAGTGGCCGAGTCTGGGCGGAGAACACACATGGCCAGGCTGCGGAGGGGACTAGGAAAAGGCATGTGCATAGCAGAGCTTTTTGCAACTGAGGAAGCCAGCAAAAGCTGATGGAGTAAAATTTAGCAGAGCTGAGGGAAGGACCTGCCGAGCAAGGGAAAAGTGAGCACTGGAGACCAATTTCTCAAGTCTTTTTCACTTAACACTGTTAAGTGTGTTTTATTAATGCTTAGGAGTTTAAAATCTCTTCTACTGTCTGCAATGTACCCATCTTCAAGGCCCATCCATCTCAAAGCCATCTTGAGGTTTTATCACTTGGCAACCTGGAATTGGAGATTTCATCATTTATCTTAGTGCCGTTGAATTACTTCCATATGTTTGCAGCAGGTATATACCGGTTTTCGCTATGGTAGTTAATTATCTTCATAGTAGTTTGTGTTATGCTATGCTTTGGGTTGGTGATGAAAACAATGTTGATAACATGCTATGCTTCAGTAGTTGCTGAATAGTACTCAGACAGAACCAGGTCCTTTCCTGCTTCTCAACCTGCAGCATCAGCAAGCAGGCTGTGGATGCACAAGAATCTGAGATGTGACACAGCCTGGACAGCTGACTGCAACTGGCCAAAGGGATTTTCCATGCCACATGACATGTAGCTCATCAATAACAACTGCGGGAAAAGGGAGCAGGGGAGTTTGCTAGAGCTACTGTTGCTCAGGAACAGGCTGGTCCTTATCTGGATGATGGTGAGCAATTGCATTTTGCATCACTTGCTTTTTTATTTTTTCTTGGCTTTGTTACTGTGGTTGTGTTTTTGTTTATGTTTTTTTTTTAACTTATTGTCTTTACCCACAAGTTTTCCAACTTTTGCCCTTCTGATTCTCTTCCCTCGTCTAGTTTGAGGACAGTGATTCCAGCAGCTGTGTGGTGCTTAGCTGCATAGTGGAGTTAAACGAAACAGAAGCAGGGTATAACTTAAGTGATATATTGTCATGTAATTCCTGAAGTGCTGAGGTATGATAAATTTGTGATGGCAGATACATGATGTGATTGTTGAGTGACTAATTTATAACGTTAAATGATACAAAGCTTTTCTTCGTCCAGAAACATATTTGTGTTGCAGCTTGTTTCATGCGTTCTCTCTTTGAATGTTTTCAAATTCTAGGATGATTTTGAGGTAAGAAATATTTCTAATAGAATTTGAGGCTTAGTGCATTGGAGAGGATTTGCTTTACCAGACCATAACTCAACTGATGGAGGTTGCTCTGTTGTAAAGTATTGATGTCTTGGGATAATGTTTTAGCAATGTCAGGGAAATAGAGGCAGTGGGAATTCAGCTTTGTGAGTCACTAGCAGCATTTAATATTCATATGTGCATAATGTAGGAACAGGGCCATCGCTCATGAAATCAACTGCCCAAATGAAGCAGTTAAGTGATGAGCTGTTAGGAGCGATGGAGCTCTTTTTGGTCCTTGTTGAAAAGGCACTCTTTTCAAGAGCAAGTGAAGAACACTAGCTTCAGGGTAATAATTTGAAACTATTTAGGGAGTATGGGATGAAATTAAATTTTTGATCCTGTTTGTCTCTTTTTATTTTCCCCTTTTCTTTCTGTTTCCACCCACGTTTTCCCACAATTAGGAAAGGTTTTTCAACCCTGTATTTGTACTGAAGAGTTTTGAGATACCAAGCTGAGTACTCCAGGCATTTGCTATCAGATGCCATAGAATAAGTACAGAATGGAAATTTTAATTGATCAAGACAGAATTTACTCATTGATTTTTAGATCTACATCTCCTTTTCTGTTACCCATCCCTGTGAAATCATTGATGTGTTATTCACCCTTGTTCTTGTGTAACAAATACTTGATAGTACAATTAAGCAAAGCTCAGCATTGCTTCAATTCAACTGTAGATGGATTTTAGAGTAAGATTGAATATGAATAATAAGAAGGAGAGTTTATAGGATAATTTCACTATGTTGAACAAGAAGTACATTGTGAAGGACTTTATGAAAAATGATTTAATTTTTTAGTAATAGATAGAAGTGACTATTGAAATTTGCTAAGGTTTTTAAATGATGAGGTTTTCTGTTTCTCAGAGAACTGTACCAATAAAAATGGTAGCAAGATGTTATGGATTCCAGATTAATTTCCTCTATTTTCCTTAGAACCTAAATAGTGACCAAGATTTATTGTACTGTCCTAGTGTCTTGGTCAGTACATCTTCGTATCTCCACTTGGACAGGTGGCACATCCAGGCGTGCAGGCAATGGTCTGCTGGGTTACTATAATGCATTGACATAGTTATGTTGAATGGGGTTTGGAACTGTCACAGAACTTCGAATAGTGCAGTTTTTTCAGTTACTCTGCTTTTAGCAACCTGTTCTATCAGATTTTAAAACATGTTCTATCAGATTCAGTTATACTGAAAAACTAATGCAATATTATCTTAGTACATTCCTAGTGGGAGACTTCAAGTGACTACCTAGGAAGTATTTTACCCCAGAAGTCAATGGCAGAGGTTTTCTTTGAGACTCGCCCAATGTTTCCTTGCCTGCTACTTAAGTGAGGTATCTCTTCTGTCAAAGATTGGCTGTGAAGAAAAAGGGGAAAATGTTACTGTTTGGAAAATCACTGCTGTGTTCAATTTCAGGCTACTTCTTGCAAGATTAAACAAAATTGTTTCATTGCTGTCCTCTGGCCTCTACCCAGTTTACTTCCTGATGCCCTGAGCCAAGCTGGATGCAGCCTCGCAGCCTGTGCCCATCTTGTATAACGTACAATTTCATGCTGAGATAACATAAAGCATAAATTTGATGTCTGTGGTGAAGGCAGATGGGGACAGAGAGCCTTTACGTCCCGTGACAACAAACCCACAGTGGTACTGAGAGTGAGCGAAGCGCTGTGTAGGAGGCAGAGCCCAGCGGCAGTGCTGTGGGTGGCAGCAGGGGAATGGGCCCAGGCATGCCTGGGGCGCTGCGGGCAGGGCTGGGCATGCCCAGGGAGCCCCGCGCTGCTTCCAGCTGCCTCCAACACTGTCCCAGCACAGCAGCACCAGAGCGCGATGGCGGGAGGGACCTCCGTTCTGCAGCTCTGAGGAGGTGTGCAGGAAGGGACTGCTGTCATGAGGTAGAGGAGGAGGCACGGAAGGTGAGGCATGGGGCTGTGCGGAGCAGGCGCAGGAGTAGCGTGGAGAGGGACGGCTTGTGCCAGAGCAGTTGAAAAGAGTGGGAAACATGAAACTGCTAGAAGGGAAAACTGCTAAAAAAAAAAATGCACCCACTGCTGATTGTGCCCAGTACAGCTCCTTCCTCCTCATGCCTTTACCCTGCTTCAGCCTGGGTCCTCTCCACAGGCCACAGTCCTTCACGCAGGAGCAGGTCTTCCTGGGCTCGGACAGGGCCGCGGTCCCTGTCAGGAATATCCTGGTAGTTCTGGTTCTGGCTCTGCATGCGGCCTTTGAGCTGGGGACAGCAGCACATACTGCTTTCCTGGGGAACTGGGAAAGTGATGCATAACAGACCTGAAGGACTGCCAGAGATACCGTGTCTGGGACCTTGAGGAGACCTGGGGAGGATTTCCTCCGTCCACATCCAGACAGGATGTGCTGTTTCAGAAGTTCCGAGCTGAGAGTTCTGAATCAACTGACAAGCATACTCATGTTTTGGAAAACAAGGAAGGGCACTAAAATCTTCCTTCCAAAACATGTGAAAGCTAAATGCAAAATGCTCGTTAGAGGGATGGTAATTTTGTTTTTTTGTTGCACTGATTGTTCTGAAGAAAGTCAGAGCTGGAACATCTACAGATTGTCATCCTGTATTGTTAAGAGAAGTATGAACTTTCAGAGATTGTGCTCAGGTTGTGTCTGTATCCACAGCTAAGAAGGAAAAGGAACAGATTTATAAAGAAATTGTCTACTTAGGGTGAGCAAAAGCACAGATGAGTAGCACAGATATGGGAGATAAATGCTGGCGTCAAAACTGCTATCAGTGTCAGTGCTATGTCATTTTTATATTTTGCAGTTAGGCGAATTATTTTGACTTAATAACATGTAGCTACATTCCAGGAAGATTTTGAATATGATGCATGTTGGGAGTGAGGGTTATAGTCCTCGCTCTCTGGGTCACGCAGTCTGTCTTCCTAGTAGCTGCTGCTCATCATTGAAAGTGCATCTGAAATAAATGCAAGTATACTCAGTGTCTTCTGTTTCTATTTGTTGTCGTTGTTGCTTTAAGATTTTAATTTCTGCTTATAACAAATTAAGAATAAATGGAACTGCTTTGGCTGCTGAGAAGACATCTGTACTGCTGGCACCTTTGTCGTCAATCGCATTGGTAGTGGATGTGCTGCAGCTTAGTCCCTGGACAGGGTTCTTCCTCGTTAGGTAAAAGGAGGATTGGCCCAGCTGATACTTGCATGTTGCCTCTGTGTGACAGGTTAACAGGAGACCTTTGAAAACAGGCCTCAGTAATCTTTTTCAACTTGTCTGTGTATTTCCTTTTTCCTATTTTTTTTAAGTGCTACTGTTACAAGGAATAGAAAATGTCCAAATGACAAGATAAGCCGTTTAATTGCCTTAAGAGGTTGTATGGAAGGTGTGGGACCAAATTTGATGTGATAAAGTCTTTTACACTTACAGGTGGTATCTTCTATGAACACTTTACACCACAGTAGGTCTCCTTTTTCTAACTTTTTTTCTGTGGAGTGCCAGTACAGATATTTCATGCTAGAATTTTTTTTCCTTTAGTCTCGTGATTGTAACTTGCTTTAAAAAATCAACATAATAATAAAACAACAGCAAAAAAAAAAAAAAAGCCTCAACACGACAGAAACAACCAGCAACATGCAGCTTAAAAAAAATTGCAGTCTACAGTAAAGTTCTTTCTGATCTTCCCTAGCTATGGATACTTGACTTGGCAGTCTTGTACACAGTAATCTAATCTCAGAAAAATCTTTATATCAACCTTTACCAGAGGGGCAGAAAAAACCTCTGTGTGGAATAAAAATATGCACAAAGGGAGTTAGTGCAGAATAAGTTATTGCATTTTTGATTCTCACTCTCACTTTTGTTACACCAACTTCCCTCTGTAGACAGGCTTAAGGGAGGGATAATTTTTTAAGGATGTAACTCAATTTTCATAGGGGAATGGAATTTAACAGTACAACTGTCATTACAGTTTGTGAGCTGCATGTGAAGACAGAGTTTTATGGCTTACATTTTTAATGCAGCTGTGTTTAAAATGAATGTCTTATTCAGCTGCAACATCAGTTTTATGTCGTGTGAAACTAAGCTAGTTTACCTTCTACTTAAGCATATTCCTAGCTATTGTTAAAAAGAATATATGTAAAGCTGCATCATGTGACCAAATGTCAACTAAATGCACCCTTGGTTGTAACACTGTTTCTTCAAGCTTCTTTCTGGAAAAGAGGACTATTCCTTACATGAGCCTATGTGTGCAGCTAGTTAATGCATTGTTTCTGTGCCCTCTTTTCACCCGTATTTTCATCCTTATTTTTTCCTTCAGAAAGGAGAGCCAAACTGCAGTGTTCTTTCTCCAGAAGCCTCAGAGCAGCTGACCTTTGAGATTCCTCTGAACGATTCTGGCTCTGCTGGACTTGGTGTGAGCTTAAAAGGCAACAAATCTCGGGAGACTGGAGCTGATCTTGGGATTTTCATCAAATCCGTTATTCATGGAGGTGCTGCTTTTAAGGTATGGAGTAAACAGATCAGGCTATGGTTGCATTAGAGTTCTGGCAGCTTTATGTTTGGTCCCGAATCTGTCTTGATAAGTATTCTATGAATGAGCAACTTTTTGCCACTCAGTGCTGTAGGTGAACTATCAGTTGAAGCAGACCTTTTGGGGCATTTGGATGCTGCAGGAATGGCAGGGGAGAAGGGGGGAAGATGGAGAGTGTGTGGTTGGGAGGGGAGGCTGCCTCCCATATTTCCTACAGCCCACAGAAAAAAGTGGGAAAGTTTGCTGTGCTGCTGGACTCGGAGACAGCGAAGTTAGACATCTACATCTATCAGTCAATCTGCACTGCTTTTGGTCTTCCCAAAGTAATGCAAGCAGACTCATGAAACAATGAAAAGAAAAATAAATTTACAAAAAGTAGAAATTGGCAATTCTGCGAGGGTAAGAATTACGTATTTAATAGAATATTTAAGCCATTGCTGTCAGTGTGACTTAGGTTGTGCAGAAGTTACCAGTTGTTCCTGAGGTGGATTGAGTTTGTAAGGGACAGTGTTATGAATTGTTCTACTCCCTTTAAGGGCTGTACAAGGACTACTGTACATATTTTAATCAAAAAGTATTTGAATTACTTTCTAAGCTTTAGGAACCCTGTTGTTTTTTTTTTTTCTTTTTCAAATAAAAATTGAAAGAAGTAACTTTTTTGAATTTTTTTTAAAGTCTTAATTTCAGGACTAGTGTACGTAGCTGTTGTGGATCCATAATGTAATTTTTTTTCTCTTGTTATATCAGCATTTCCTTGCAGCTCTCTTTTCTGTAAAACTACCTTTTAATTCAGTTTATGTAAATTCTTTTATTGACACCAGCCTCTGCTGAGTAAGACATTTCACAGCATTAAAACTTTCATTATCATATATTTACAGCATTTGGTAAATAGAGATAGTCAAGGCTTCAGCTTTGATATGAATGTTTCCCTTTCCTGTTAGTTACCTGTCCTAGTCCCAGTTATTTCAAAGCTTGGGTCTTCTCGAGTTTAACTGCCTGATGCATGCAGTGCAGAACGTTGTCCCTGGTTAACTTCAGGCCTGTGTGACAAGTGAGTAAAATCATCTCCTTTGTGTGTATCAGAACTGAGCTAAGGTGTGATTGGCAAATCAGAGGTGCATAAACCTGTGTATGTCTGCCACAGGGTAAAACTCATTTTATTGTGACAATGAAGCTGCTCTCCTTGCTTTCCCAGTTGTGTGTTCCCTGAATAATTATCCACAACAGTTGCAGTGTCAGTGTATGTCACCACGAGTGTACTCGTTCTGCCTAGCAAGGCTTGTGGAGCCGTGTCCCGCAGCATTAGTGGGTGTGCTTCCTGACCAGCATTGCCGTGTCAGAGATGCTTAAGCTAACTTTTTCAAGCTCCCTCTGTTTACCACTCTCTGTTCTCCAAAGTGTTGCTCCAGAGCAGTTAATTTTGGCTTGAGAGGTCTGCAGACTAATAAAGCAGGGCTTCTTTACCTATGCCTAGGTAAGTGGGCAGCTGGCACTGTTAGGCACCATGGCTGGAACATTACTTTGTTCTGTGATAAACTGTGGTCCTGTGACTTTCGCCTCTGTACTCCCTCGTACATTTCACCAATTGCAACAGTGTAGTAATAATGAGTTGTAGGCTCCAGAGCAAATGAGAGTAGCTGAGGCTCAACCAGAAGTGCTCAAAAAATCTCCTTTCATATGTTTTGTACAAGTACTCACAGAACGCAGTCATTTTGGCAGTATCTTACAACATGATTTACTGTTGCACATGCGTAGAAAACAGCTCTTTCTCCTGTCTAATGACCCTTATATAGAGCAAAACAAAATCAGTGGGTATTAACAATTAATAAAATTTCTTGTACCAAGTTAAAAAGTGTGCATACATTTGTGTATAAATATTTAAATATGTCCTTATTGTCCTTATTTTAATGGCTTTCTTGTAACAAGTTTTTAAATACAAAGCCTTTCTTTCCAGCTGGTGGTTGTCCAGAGTATTTTCCCATGCTATTCATTGTAATTGTCTCTGAAATGAAGTATTATGGATTTAGGCATGTTCATTTGCTTTTCAGTGAATGAAGTTTTCTTGGAAAAGTATAATGTGGGGAAATCATAATGCTTACTGAGATGAGAGCTTTCTCACTGTCTCTCACATCTGCATTTAGAGTTCAGAATCTGTGCTGATTTCTGTGATATCTCGTGTCTTGTTAGATGCTAATACAATGATATTGCCTTAGTTGGGAGGCAGCAGCTTTGTCCATGCAGCCAACACTTGTTCTCAAAAGAAGGTGTAATATGTAGTTGATGAGCACATTTTCTTCATTGCTGGAGTAAATACTCAGTCTCTCTCATGCTGTATAAGGGTTTTTGGTATATTAAATGTCTTTTTCCAGTGCGCTTTTTATAATGAAGAGTAAAATGCAGACAGTTTCGGATGGTCAGATTTAAGAGAAATTCTGAAGAAGGGCCACCGTTTTTTGTAGTGTTCTTTTGGTGTGCATTTTGTTGTTGTTTTGGAAAGTTAACCCATGAATCTAGCTCTGATGTACTGCTGGCATTGCAAAGCTTAGGGAAAGGATTTGTGAAGAATATCAGGAAAATTGAAGTCTATTTTTTTTCTGTGTGATAGTTAAAAATTTTAAAAATGGCAAACCTTTTTTAAGTCATACGTGCTACAGTAAGCCCCAGTGGCTGTTCACTACTGTGGCAGCAAAACCCAACGAAGTAAGAATTCCTTAATATTCTTAGTTAATATTTTAATGCTGTATCCTGCAAGGTTAAAACACTTTACTTTTGCTGATTGACTTGTTGGTTCCATTCTTTAAGTTCCTTTTGTAATTTTTAGTGTCTGATTTACTTCCACTCTAAGAAAGTGGCTACTAGGTTACTTTTTATTTGTAGCTATGCAGAGCCTTTTGTGTGGGGAAGACTGAATATTTGACTGAGTCAAATCATCATCTCATCATCATGCATCACCTTTCCCCACAACTTCAGGGATTTCAGCCTTGTTCATCTTGAGACACCTTGGCTTTTCACTTGAGATGAATTCATGATTATCAGGTACTTGCTGTCTGCTGTACCTGTAATGCATCAGAACCATTGTGAGAAATAATGGAGTGATTTCTGTATGTTTGTTCAAATCAAACATGGTATATCTTGAACTTCCTTGGGGCTTCTGAGTGCTGTTGCAGTGGACGTAGCTTGTAGTGTGCAGTGGATGGCAAACTGGATGATTCCAATGGAGACTACCAAGGGCTTCCTTCTGAGAGCAAAGTCATTGATTTGCTAAGGGAAATAACCAAGTGTGCTTTGATTAAAAACGTAACTCCATGAGGAATGTGGCTTTATATCTCCCTGCTGTACTGTAAAAGCACATTAGTCTTGTCTCTAAGCATGGTAGCCATGTGGTGGTAGGCTTTAACTTTTACTGTGAGCCACTACGCATATCCCACATATCAAATAAGCTATCGAATAAGCTAGGGAATGGTACCTTCACCCTTTACTAGCGTCATTCAATTGCAGTTTCTGAGATGGCATTTGAAAACTGTTTTGCTGAAATGCCAAATGTTTTTCTACTCAGAAGCCATGGAGAAACCTACCTTTCAGAGATGAAAGAAAAAATGTGTTAAAACAACATTTAGTTTGTTCTGAGCCAAACAGATTGTCTTGTAGTTCAGTCTTCTAAACCAGACCATTACACCAGTGAAGTGAAAACCTGTTTGAAAACCTGTTTAGACATTGGGGCTTTTTAGTCATTAAAACAGCAAAAAGTTTCTCTATGAAATACCTTCTACCTGAGCATGTGTGAAAACATTGTTCAGCTGTCTTCCAGATCTGCCTTGTACAGTTGGCTTTGCAAGTGCCGTTGATCAGCATCTATTAAGCACTTACGCTTTTTTCCTCTGATCATAAAAGTTGAATTTTGCATTTCAGTGGAGCATATTACAGAGTGGGAAGAAGAGAGAAGCATCAAAACTTAGTTAAGAACTGACGTGTTTAAAATGTAAAGAAAGAAAGACAAAGTCTCATACAAATGTATCATAAGAGAAATTAAAATACAGGCCATTTCAGGGGTTTCTGAGGCTACAGTGGTTCATTTAAAAATATGCATTGTGTTCAGTACAGTTGCATAGTCAAGAAATGTAGTCGTGACAAGAAGCATTTGACAATGTATTTGTATATACTTTAGTGAGAAGCTTTAAGAGATATTTAAACATGGGTGCTTATCCACAGAAAGGAGAAAAAGTAATCCAGGAGCCTGTGGGACCATAGCAGGATGACACAAGGACCTGTAAAATTTACAGTCGTACAGAAACTCACAAAAACTAAAATCCTCTTTCCTCAAACTCTGATTGCCATGAATGACTCCATTCAGTTCAGCAAATTTTGATAGAACGCAAAGGAATTGCAACATGTGCAAGTAATAAAACTTCCTGTTCAATAATGTTAACTCTCCTCTCCCTAAGCTTTAGCATATGCGATGGCATCATTTTATATGTAGAGAAAGGGTGGGGTTAACCTATTGACTTTGGATGTATGTAAATTTATATTGGCATGAAACATTCAACAGGGAGGTGGGAGAGTTTTCAGTATCCTTTCCAAATGGTATTGCTGTTTTCTATTCTCCGTTCCCAGACTCTTCCCAGAAAAGCTTATTTCTTTTTATCCTCCTTCACTCCATGTTCCAGTTCTTTCTGTCCTTTTTTTCCCTGGTTTATTTTTGATGCTGGTCTGTGCTGGTTCTTCTTCAGCTCTGTGACACCTCTTGCTATTCATGCTCTGCTGTGGTATGTCAATGATACCGAGTTCCAACAAAAATATCACATAAGCAAGCTGGGTTTTTCACAGCTACTGTAACTCATTTAAGCACAAACGCCTGAGACTTGGCAGCAATAGCATAATAGTTAATTGAACATCTTAGTGATAGAAGAAATAAAAATTGAGAAGTATATATATTTTGGATTACTCAAATGCATGAAAAATATAAACAGTTCAGATGAGTGCCTTATGCAGAGTATATAACATGTCTGTGATTGAGTCAGATTCATTTTAACCAATATAATCTTCTTCTATGCAAGTTCTTCTGCTAGTCTTTCTTCGCTGCCCTTCAATATTGGATTTCTTTAGTCTTTCCCTTCCTTTGAGGTCTGATGCCAACCTGATAATTGTGAACTTCGCAAGCTTTAAAAGAAACTCTTGTCTCTTCATTTCATATTCCTTATTTTCTTTTTAAAGATAAAAGTCCACAGCACGTGCTTTTATGAAAATAAATGTCTCAGATTATACCAACAATACCAATAGGACTCCTAAATCACAAAATAGCAGTGTCCACGAGTTTATTACACCCACAAATGTCAGTTAAGCTTTCTTCAGAGCATGGGCTACTTGGTATGTTTCAACTGCAATTTCGTCATTGGCAGCAGGTTTGGATGTTAAAATACATGAACAGTGTTAATTAAAATATGGATGCTTAATTCTTAATGACCATTCTGAACTGACAACACTACCCCATATGGCGACATGGTAATTGTGACTAGCAAGGCTGTAAGACAAAAATTTTTGGAACTGTCTTTTTCTTAGCAGGCTCTAGTAACAGATAACAATGCATGTAAAATATGTTGCAGTACTCCTTCACAACTGTGCTGTGGATACTAATGGCTATGCTGTGGAACCTTTTAACTAGCCAAAAGCTCATTTTCCCATTTTTCTTTTTTTTGGGGGGGTCTGATACAAACTAAATTACACATGCAAGAAAAGCAGCAGCCTGTGCATGTATTTCTGTGTTTGCAACTGTCGTATGAGCTCTTGACAAAATGTAGTAAGTGGAACAAGAAATTGGACAGTTAATGGACATGAAGATTTTTGTTTTTAAAGACCCAGTATTATGTGGTCACTTTTTTCCTATGCTTTAGAAAGCAATGTCTAATTATCTGCATCTTGCTTTCCTATGTATAACATCTCTCTCTAATAAATCTTGATTATTTTTTTTTTAATTGTAGGATGGCCGTTTGCGAGTAAACGATCAGCTTGTTGCGGTGAACGGGGAGTCGCTTCTGGGCAAATCAAATCACGAGGCTATGGAGACACTGCGGCGCTCCATGTCCATGGAGGGGAACATTCGTGGGAGGATCCAGCTAGTAGTTCTTCGGAGACTGGAAACACAAGCAGAGGTGAAGCAATAAGTGTATTTATTACGTAAATGACTTTCTAGTGTCAGTGCGTTAGCATAGAGGAGATGATGGCCAAATTCATCGTCACAGAGAGCTTGTCCTGGCCAAATTAGTTCCTGGCTTCCTGGAGCCCGGATTCACACAGTGCTTCTGGTTGACATCTCCTGGGCTTGCTGTTCCTGTTGAGGGTAGGCTGAAGTTTGCCTCTTATCTCAGTTTGCTGTTCTGACAAGTTTTAGAACAAAAGCAAATGTGATCCCAAGAAGGCTTAAGTGAGAATGAAAGTATTGATGTAGTTTTGACTGCTACCTCCTCAGGGGCAACATTTGAGCTACCGATTATTTGAATTCTTCTGATTTTACTTGCTATCATGATCACTGTCCTGCATGTGACTTGGACTTTACTTCACTTTTGCTTTTTCATTTCCCTTATTACTTTAATTCACTCTGTAGTTTTATGTTCTCGATTGCATATTTTTTCCTCACATGTGCGCGCATTCACATGCTGTTTCTCCATCTTTTTATATACACAATATATGTGTATATATGTATACTGACTGTCCTAACTACACATTTTAGTTTTAGTTTTGATTCTTGAGTAAATATTTTAATAGATTTTCAACATCTGTTCCTTAAAATAAAAATACATAATAATCGATTTGTGGTATAAAAAGTTGCAAAAAATCCCATTACAGAATTCCAGTAGATGATTTTAAGCTTTTTGTTTAACAAACATTTCTGAAACATTTTAAAATGTTGACAACAATCCCATCGTTAAGTGTATTCACATAAAATATAGAGAGGGAGGGCCAAGAGCCTTGTAGTATAATTAACTCCTAATATTTTCCTAATAATAAATCTATCTGATTTATTAGCATCATTAATTGAGAATTATATTTATAAGAATATTACTTGCTGAACCTTATGCTCTTTGTTTGAAGGATGCTTTGCATAGGAGTGTCTGTCAATCTTGCTAAGAAAATATGAAAAACATTGATCTGTAATTCTAGAATATTTTACAGGAAAACACATTTTTACTTTCCTTTTCATAACAGCATTGTGTTGTACATAGTTGCATGTACAAATGCATGTTGCATTTATTGTGCATTCTTGTGATGTAAGATAGCTCATCTTCAAATAAAGCACACTCTTGCAAGTTTTCTTCATTTAACAAAAGCCAAATTTTTGCAAAAAAAATAATACCCCAAACCTGCAACACACTTCCAACCAAACATCATATTGACCTTATAAAAATGAGGCTACTTTTTATAGTTAAGTGTGTAGTTCTGTATATTATCCAGATGTATGAAAAAGGTAAATCATCTTGACTCATGCCCTATGAAGGATGCATGATGAGGTCTTGATTGAATCAAATTCATTTTAGGCAGAAATTAATTTTTATAGGCTAGTCTTTAGGTTCAATTGTAATTCCATTTGAGTCTAGAGACCATAGCAGAAATGGTCTGTTGTCCATTCTTTTCTTTCACCAAAACCGCTTCTCAAGTACTGCATCTCAGCTTGGTAGAAGCAGAATGCATTTAGAAATGCATTACTGTTTTTATTGGTCAGGACACTAATGGAGGTCTTCCATGACAGCTATGTTTTATAAGCTGTATACTCTAAATAGGCTGGTTACTGATCAGTTGTTGGGATATTGATTGTGTCATTTATCAAAGAGCTGGAAAAGCAGATTTGTTGTTGTTAATTTAAGGCTCCCTATCCCACTGGGTACAAGTCTTCGATGTAGTAGCTTGGCTGTTGCAAGGCTTAATTTAGCTAGCAGTATGCATGAGAAAGTGGTAAATGTGGGCCTTACAACATAAGGAATCTTACATAAACTAAAGAATTTCCAATAAGGAGAGGAAATGTAATTGCCAGTGTGCCATGTGTGTGTTTCTGTGCAAAGGCTCAAAATAACCTTTTCAAATGGGTCATGCTGCAGTAAGGAGGGGAGAATGCTGTATGTGCTGCCTGTCCACTGAGACTAGATCTGTAGCCATATTGTCACCACAAGCATCTCAACATTGATTTGTGTTAGTGTTCTGAGCTGAAATTTGCCAATTTAAAATATATATATATTATTCCAGAGCTTGAAAGGCAGATTGCAAGTGATTTAACACGCACTCCTTTCTTATGCGCTGATTTGCAGACAATGACTTGCCAATGCAGTGAGCATCTTGTATCATTGTACAAATAAATGATAGGCGTTAGATGCGTGCACTGCTTCTGTAGGTGTGACTGCAGCTTAAGGAATGGTATACTTAGTGTCATGTTTACTGGCATAATGAACGTGCACTTCAAAAACAGAAGCCAATTGGATGTCCGTACAAAAAAAAGATGAAATAACAGAAACTATAAAGGTTATTCTGAAAACTAGCCATAATATTCTTCTGTGTGGGTTTTCTGTTTTCCCTGAATAACGAGTACAGAAATGTCTTTCTGAGTCTGTCCCAGTTTTAGAAACTGTGATTTTTTTTTTCTTTTGAACAACTGCTCAGGAGAATAAATTAGGCGATATGGCATGGGGGTGGGGAATGTCTCAAAAGAAAAGCTGACTAGAGGTGTGACAGGAGTTTGTTTAGCTGCTAGCCAGAAGACCTGCGTTTGGGAGTTTGGTGTAACTCCTTACTTGCAAAACTGCTCTAGTGTGTGATCATCAGAACATATGTACTCAGTCTCTGAGAGAAGGGTACCAGCTGGCTGGCAGAAAAATACCATTGGCATTGCCTGTATTCTTGTGTTGACAATGTCACAAGCTGCCCTCCCAGATGGAGAATTTGAATGAAGCCAGTTGTGGGTCATAAAGAAAACACCCTCATTTTTTGTGCATTGCTCAATGCTTGTTAGTGCTTAGATATATTGTCTTATTTCATGGTCAGCAACAACAGTCGTTTTGAAGATGTCTTTTACAATTCCCATTTGGAAGTAAGCAATGTACAGTGAACACGTTCCGTTAGGCTGTATTTCTGCACTGACCGTAGCGATGGCTGGTCTTCTTCATTGTGGAACATTTGATTTTTTTAATACAATGTGTGGTTCTGTTTTCTTCCTTAGGAACGCTTGGACCAGGGAGTCTTTCAAAAACCAGCATTTGATGGGAGTCATAACTTTGCAGCTATTTCCCGACGCAATGATGCTGTTCTTCAGCAATTTGTAACTTGCGGCCCTCAGGAAAGAATACAAGGTAGTCTCAGATTTCTTCTGCTAAAATAAAGTGCTTTTTTTTCTTTTTTTTTCTCCCCCTTGAAATCCAGAGCCACTAGAAAAGCATTTAATTAGAGTAAGTGCATATTATGTTACTTTGAGGCATGAAGATCCAGAGAGGCTGGGAGAGCTGACTCAGAAGTTGTGAATTAGATTCCTGGCACAAGTTCCAGTTTAAGTAACAGTTTCTAGCTCACTGCCCCAACACGTAAGGTTGGTTAAAAAACAAATGATGAGTGCAAAATATATGTTGTCAAAATGTTTATTTTCTATATAACTTCAATGAGTGCAAAGATTTTTCTATTGAACGGTGAGATTTGTGTCCCATGTTATTATAAACAAAATGAATTTATATGAAAGTGTAGTATTAATTATAATATTCATACACTTGCTCATTTTGTACTAAAGGAAAAAATTGTTCAAAGGTTAGAACCTTTGAACCCCTTAGCTTGCAAATAATGGACTTGTTAAAAAAAAGTACGAAGAAAACCTACATGTATGAGTATATGCAAACATGTGAGTAAGAGCTTTTAAGGCTGGATGGGGCTTTGGGCAACCTGGTCTAGTGGGAGGTGTCCTTGCCCATGGCAGGGGGGTTGAAACAAGATGATCTCTGAGGTCCCTTCCAACCTGAACCATTCTATGATTCTATGTTTTCCTGTCATCTTTCGTTTCTGATGGCGTGCTGTACTGTCTGTCCAATTTAGACCTGACTTAGTGAGATACTAGATACCTGAAAATTTTAAGTATTTGAGGTGGCCTTGGTGCTTTTAAACATATTCTTGTCCTTCAAGCCAAGCACGTGCTTAAATACTTTACAGTAGGGAAAAAAATTCTTTGTAATTGAATTATGCATGATTTTTCCCACTTTGCTAAACAACTGTGGAACCTGGGTGTTCTGCGAAAAAGTAATTTCATAGGTTGCTACAGTGACTGTGGGGGATGTTTTTAACTCAAACCAAAGAGACGATATCTAAAGCTCAAGTGAAATTCCCAGGTAATCTAGGGATAAATCATTTTGTGTTCACATCAGTGTTTTGTAACTGTGACTCCAAGTAAAGAATTGCAGGTTTAGACTCAAGCATTTTAAGGTCAGATCTTTTGGTTTAAGTCTACATTCCGTATCAGTTGTTGGCGTTCACACTGATTCTGTAGTCAAAGGAGAAAATGGTCGTCCTTAGAGCTAGTCTGCCCTGCAGAGTTAGCTATTGCCAAAGGATTACAAAATAGTGACCACCTTTAAAGGTGTTCTTTTTAAGAACATAAAAGCAACTGTTTTGGAGCCATTGATGACAGGTAACCTGTCACTTAAATGAAGTTTAAAACAAAATTTGTGAAGGAGCTGTTCTTTCAAGTGAAGGTTGTCCAACTATGATCAGAAAATCAGGATGAGTAGTTTGTAGCACATTCATAAAAATGTGTTTTCAGTAGACATTGTTTTAGTTAAAGAATAATAGTAAGAAGGCATTATAGCAAACAAGATATTTATTTTAAGGGCTTATGGTGATTGACTTGCCCCAAAGGCTTTGAGAAGTACGATTCTGAAGAATTTTAAGAACAATCAGTGAATTTCTGCATGTATGTTTTTAACAGCTTTTCTTCCTGTCTGTGATACTGCTGGCATCAGACGTTAGCCTGTCAAGCAATGCAAAATATAAAGAAATTTTCAAACATTCATATTTTGTAGAAGCAAAAAAATAAAAGAGTATGGACAGAATACTGAGCACTCGAAGTTCAGCCTCATTTTTAGTTACTCAGTTAATAATATTTTTTTAAAAAGAAAGCAGTAAACAAGATGGTTGGTAGATTTGATTTATTATTGTATTTTCCTGAGTAGAATTTAAATTAATTTAAAAGGTAGAGAAAAAACTTCTTAGCATTTTTGAAAGGAAAAAGGGAGAAAAAATGTGATGGCCTCAGAGGAGTGGATGAGGGGTGGAGAAAGGGTGCTCTGCAGTGCTGCTGAGGGCTGTCATCAGGGAGGGCTTGGCATGGCTGGGGCTTCCCAAGGGACAACAAATGACAAAGGCTCTTTCAGCACTGCTGGGAACCTACTGGATCATTTTATTGAGATTTCTGTTAAAGGTTTGGCATGTGATGAGTACATCTTATGTGATCTTGATGAAGAACCGCAGAGGCTCTTTCGGCTGGGTGTATGAAGTAGGATTCTAGTCTGAAATTTTCTTGGTGAAAGACACTTTGGTTCTACAGTAGTCCTGCATATTGTAGAAATATTTCTCTAATTTTGAAATCATACTATTAATTATTAGAGAGCTAAATCTTTCTGCTTTCCATATCAGCCTGTTGCTTATTTCCAGTTCTTGGTTCAACATTTTTTTTTGCATTGTTCCATGTATAAGACCACAGTCCCTGAAGGCATTTGTAAAAGCAAAGTGCTGCACATTTGCCCAACCCTCATTTAACTCAGCTATGAAATTTAGGTTGTCTGTTAAGAAAAATGAGTCATAGACAGGGTGAGCTTCTCATGACAGGCCAGCACAGTCCTGTTGTACATTCTTAGGGCGTGCCATCCCGATGTTGGATGCAGAGGTCCGGTTGGTACATCACAAATAGTGAAGTAAGGTAGAAGAGATTTTTAATGTAATTCTGGATCTAATGCAACAATTTAATGATAGGAGCTGTACTTGTTTTAACAAAATGTCGCTTTCTCTATTAATGTTTTCCAGTAAGTTATTTCTAGTATCATTCTCTGCTCCTACCAATAAAACTCTTAGGAAAGCTCAGCAAAAATACACTGAAGCTTGGCGTGCTAATACTGTTGTCTGTTTTAAGAGTCTTTTATTATACATGAGCAAGAAAAAGTAGTGTCTAGGGAGAAGCAGATATAGCCGAAACATTGCATTTTGTCTTGCCTGTGGATATTTAAATAAAGGGGGAGGGGGTACTGATCCAATATTGAAATGCCAGTGTTTGTTCTGCTTTTGCATGAATAATACGTGCTGCCTTCAGGTCCTCACTTCTGCTGCTGCCAAGCTGTTGCACAGATTCAGTGGTTTTTTTTTAGAAAAGCCTCTTTGAGAAACAATACTTCAGTGCCAGCAGCTTTACATTTCTGGTGCTGAAAGATTACTGGAATGTGTTTCATTAGAGATTCTTATATATTTCTTATCACCCTTTATTATATACTATTATAGGGGAAATGCTGTCATCGCTCTGGTTAAGTAGTAGAATAATCATAAAATATCTCTACTACCACTGACTGCTGAGCCTGTGAATGTACAAGCATCTCTGTTTTCACACGTGATAATGTCAAGATAGAAAGATTAAAAAGTTAAATTCTGAAGTAATGTTTAACTTTTGCTCATAAACATTACATGTATCTTACAAAGTAACTCAAATAGAAGGGCTGCTCTGAAAGTAGTGCCTCCTGTTTTATTATTTTGGCCCATGATGTCAGAGGTAGATGTTGGTGGTGTGGCAGCAGAGGCTGAACCTTCCCACCAATATTCTGTTCCATGTTGTTGCTGTGTGACAGATGGCAGCAGAGGGGCGCTCTGACCCAATGGCGTCTGACATGGAAGTGCGGTTGAAGCAAAGGTGTGGCATTGAATTCCTCCATGCAGAAAAAATGGCACCCACTGACATTCATCAGTGCTTGTTGAATGTTTCTGGAGACCAAACAGTGGCTGTGAGCACAGTGAGGCAGTGGTGGGGCGTTTCAGCAGTGGCAACAGTGGTCACCTCTCATGCAGATGTTTTTGAGCATGGCATGCAGGCTCTTATTCATCACTGGTGAAAATGCGTAGCTAATGATGGTGACTATGTTGAAAAATCATGCTTTGTAGTTGAGAACGTGCTCTGTCAAACTGTGTTATTGTGTTCATTGTATCTGTTGTAGTTTCCATGGAAACAAACAGGAGGCATTACTTTCAGAGCCACCTATGCATTCACTTTCCTAAACTGTTTAAGATCTGAAAATTCGGTGCATTTTGTTAGTATTGTAGCTGTTCTGATCAATTTGAATCTGTTAAGATCTTTTCCTGAGGTCTTTAATATGGAGCCCTCGACTGCCTTTCAGGTTAAATTCTCTCGTTTGATCCTGCTCTAATTTTGCAGGGATCTGTAGTCCCCTGTGATCACTCCTGATTCTCTCAGAAGTATAATGTTTTGCTATTTCTTCTTGTCTGCTGCAAGAAAAATGACAGTGAACCAGTCACTTAAACAGCATTTGTGAAGTGCTATACCAGTTACTGTGAATCCAAGTTAATAAAACAATCCCCTCAATACCACGTCCAGCTATGGCCCTTGGAGGCTGCTCAAAGGAAGGACGCGGGTAAGGCAACAGGGCAGAGTATGGTGTCATCACGTGTAAGTTTTCTGCTTTGGATAGGCAGCGGTTTAGGGACTTTCTAATCAGAGGTTCTGTCTAGACCATTGTGCTTTTGATACCTTCTGACTCTATGTTATTTTTATTTTTCAATGTTGTTTACAAAACATCATCATGGCAATGAGATCCATGATTTCGTTGCAAAGTAAAAAGCACTGCTGTGTGTTTGTCCTAGATGTACTACTGCTTGATAATTACACAGGGTGCCTTCTAGTTTCTGTATGTGAGGCAGTCAATGGGAGCTTCCTTTTCACCTTGTGCATAGTTTTTGTGATTTCACAGACTCCTTTTACATCCCCTTTTATTGCTTGCTATTCTAGGTGAAATAATTCCACTTCACGTTCCTTGTAGGAATATTTCTACATGTGTCTTACTATCCTTGCCACCTTTTCAGTATGTTTCTGAATTATATATACTACATCCTCTTTCAAATGGAAGAATGAGAGCATTCCATGCTATTTAAAAATGAGGCATGCCATTAACTTGGAGAATGAGATGGAGTGTTTGGACTTCTCTTAAGACTCTGAATGTCTCTTTACCTTTGGACTTCCCTGCGCATATATTCAAAGAATGGTCCAGCCCACTTCTGTGTTATTGTTCCTGAGTGGCAATCGTTGATGTAATAGCCTTTGTGTGCATGTCAAGTGTTTTCTCCTACTCCTGCATGTATCACTTTGCAGATACTGACATGGAATTTCACCTATATTTTATTTTCTACTTGCTTACTATAACTGCAGTGCTTTTGCAGAGCTTCATAGCTTGTTTTTTGCAATTCTGAATATTTTTATGTGAGTAAATTTTTGTCTTCTGATTCACTTCATCTTTCAAATCATTTAATTACATTGAACAGTGCAAGTTTCCTTTTTTAAAATATTCTTTTTACTGTGAGAACTTTCCGTTTATTCCTAATGTTTCCTGTCTTTAAACTGCAACTGGAAAGAATGTGACCTAAATGCAGTAAGCCAGTGCACACGCACCTTGGCTAGCGTGTCTGTTTGCTGTGTCAGCCTGGCAATCCACTGTTTTTTTATGGTGTCTCCTTAGACCTTTTCACCTCATCTGCCCACCTTCCCTTTGCTCTGAGGATGATCTTGCTTTTCCTGTGAGAGAGTTTGAACTGTTCCTTGTCTTTCTGATCTGTAGCGGGCTGTCCAGCCAATGGGAGGCTCTCAGTTTATAAGATCCTTGAGCTAAAAGCATGGTTTTCTTGATTTTGTTTGTTGATTTGATTTTGGGGAACTACTTCCGTGCACTTGCATAATGAATGTCATCTATTGGGCTCTGGCTTGATACCCTCCCCATAAACTGTTTTTCTCTCAAGTTAGATTAGTACTTGCGGATAGGATTGTGCAATAAAAATTAGCAACATGTTGAGTGCAACAAAACTGATCACATGAAAATGTGATACGTAGGTATTGTTAAATCATTATGTTACATTGAAACCCAAGAATTGTTAAATATCCTTCTTTTCAGTGAAATTTTAGAGGGCTGAAGATGTATTCTACATTGAAAAATGTAGAGACTTATTACAAGATCAGACCTTTATATTGACAGGCATGAATTTACAGGACAGTAATGAACTGGCCTACAGCAGGCACAGCACTCATATTAAATACTGCAGGCATGTAAGTGTTGTTGCTTAGCAAACCACTGAGTGGTTTAATTGAGTAGTTCATGTTTTTCTTGGTTGGAAGTAATTTTCTGGTGTGAACTGAATGTATTTTGTAGAGCTAAAGAAGAAATTGCCTTAATAGCAGGAAAATGAAGATCGTAATTCAGAAAGACCTCTTTCTTCTCTTGCCATGGAATAACAGAATTTTTTCTTCTCCTGAACTCTTTGTTGAGAAGAGTTCTCTTCTGTACGTAAAGGATGGTAAATGCTCCCTGTCAAAGGAAATGAAAGCATGAACTCAGAATCAGTGAGGATGCAGCTATACAGAAGTGAAAATTCCTTGCACTTAACTTCACTATAAGCACAAAGTTTCCATATATTTGTCTTTAATTATGCATATGCAAATCTGAAAATCAACTCTTCAGGAAATCCCAAGGGGCATATTTTCTGCTTGGTATGATTTCAATTCTAGTTTAGTTAGTTTAGGGATTTGAATAATTTGTGAGTCATTTCAGAATTGCTTAAGGCCTTCCAGTCCAATCATTGATCAGTGAACTGGTATAATGTACTTGTTTCTGCAGCTTTTTTTATTTTTTTAAACACAGACAAGCTTTTTTTTCTTTTTTTTTCCTTTTTTTTTAAATTTCAGAGTTGCCAGTGTCTGCTTGTGGCAATTGTGAAAATGAAACTCCTCCACCTCTACCACCACACCCTAGTGAGGATCTGCTGAATGAGGATCGTAATCATAGGTTAGACTTCATCTATTTTTAATATTTACTGCCCTAATTGCTAACTAACTGCTAATTAGTTATTGTGATAGTGGTTCTAACTGATTTTAAAATCACTTATTTTGTAAAATTTGTGCAATTCTCTATGCAGTCACCTGATCCTTTAATATAAACTGATAATGTTATTCTGGTGTTTAGTGCTTTGTTCACTTTGGTTGTTCATACGCTGCACTGTGCCTCTTGTTGAAGATAGACAGGTCACGTACTCACCATGTGTTCACTAAAGCAAAAAGAATCCCAAAACATAAACCCAATTTAAAAAAAAGTGAAGTGTAGATGGAATGCCTGAAGTCTCTTAAAGCTTTAAAAGCCCTAGCCAAATTCACTTTGTGGGAAGCTGAATCTTCTTATAGAGCATGTCAGCCAAAGAAATTCTTGAGCTTAGGAAGTTAAGTTTCAGTACGCGTGAACATGGAAACGTATGGGGAAAGGAAGTCAACAAATTACAAATGAGTTGGGTAGATTATTCAGATATTTCAAGAATATATTTTTAAAAAGCTGATGTGCTTGATGTCAGCTATAAGTTTAATTTCCTTTGCTAAATATGGAAGTTTGGAAGTTGTGCAGAAAAAAGTGTGTAAAAGTGATAAAGTTCATGCCGACTTATGCATTGCTAAGAGCATGGATTTCTCTCAGGTAGCACAGGTTACAAATCAGCCTATCAAATATTTCAGCCTATCATACTTTCAGTGTGGAAAACTCAGCATTGAACACGGTTTACTCTTTTTTTTT
>WBMW01002179.1:164719-183138 GCA_013396635.1 Penelope pileata | reverse complement strand
TTTTTTTTTTTTTTTATCTTTTTTTTCCTCCTTTAGAATTAAAGGAACTAGCTACTTCTGAGAAGGTTAGAGTATAAATTATTTTCTTGGTTGTGTCCACTTTAAATGTTCTTCAAATACAGTTGAAACGTTTTTTCCGCTCTTTACGTTCTGTTTCCTGTCCCTACATGAAAAGAAATCAAGTTGCGCTTTCAGCTTTCTTATTGTTCCATAAAGTATTTATTTTAAAAGTTTGTTCAAGAACATGGAGTTCTTTTCACCTGGTCCTTTTTTACTATACAGTTTTTGAAATTTTATATACGCATGTTGCTGGCATTCCGTCACGTTGCAGGACTCTTGTTTCAACATCTTTCATTGTGCTGCCTTCCTGTAGGTACCTTTTTTAAGAAAGCTCCAAGGGAGACATTGTAGCTTCTTGTGCTAGGAGCAAAACACTTAATTTCTCATTACAGAGAGTTTCCATCCCATTCTAGACTTCAGGAAATTAAACATATTTCTCTACAGAATTAATTATCACCTACTGACAATCAATGCAATTATCCCTTCTCTCCTTCAACATGACTTGTTCTATGAAATACACAGATGAGTAATTCTCTCCAGGGAAATATCCTTTCTGTTCCTTCTGGGGCGGTGGCTCTTGAAGCATTTAAGTCTCAGCTTTCAGTATGGCTACTGTATCCCTCGCATGTTACATGTTACTGAGCTCAGGAGTTAGGAGCTCGTATTAATTTCAAAAAGTGTTATCACAGCTCTGCAAAAGACCAAGGCATTAAAAGAATCTGTGGTGTAGCCTCATCATCCTGTCTTTGTATATAGTGCACCCACGAACAGCTGTTCCGTATTCTTTCCCGTAAAAAATAGAACCGATTTTAGAATCGTGCCGGGACACACCCTGAGCATGTAAACATGTTCTGAAGATGGCTAGAGAATCGTTCTTGTATTTTCCCTCCCCAGAAAGAAGAAATGCATTAGAAATGCATTGGTGAATTCTACTTCCCATAGCTGTCCTGTCCTTTCAGAGGAGGAACACTCCTGCAAAGCTCACAGATGTTCTAAGTGTCGTTGCAAATACTTTCCACAATAGCGTTGCAAAAGCACTGGGATGCTGTGTTGGTGTGGCCTACTTTGCCGTTTGGAGCAAAGTGTGTGTACAAGGCATCCTCTCTTCCTGAATTCTGTAAGGAGGACTTTTTTCCGCTATAATCTCCCTGTGTGCTTGGCAGTGGAGAGTCTGCATTCCCTAAACACCACTCCAACAATGAGAGTCAGGCAAGTGGTGCTTCTATATTAGAGCACAGAAAATTCAGAAAGATGAAAAATCAGTGAATTTGAGCTCAGTTTTTCATGAACTCTTTAGCATTTTAGAAAAGCAATTACAGGACAGCTAGGGAAGGGCAGGATTGTTTTTACATCACATATGACCTAATTTATATCAAATGCAGAAAGTGAATACTGAATTCTTTGCAGCTATGTTTTTTCCTTCCAAAATTCTTTTTTTTTTTTTTATTTCTGATTTATTGCTTAGAACACTTTTAATATGTATTGACTGTCTGCTGAGGTCTCTGCTGACCCAGCTCTTTCAGATGATGCAGTGCTGGAGAAAAGCTGATGAGTCTTTCTTTATGAGCTCTGACATATTAATTAGCAAAATGGGCAAAAAAAGCTTTCCTATTTTTATTTTAATGTCACTAGACCGTGCTTTTTGGCTTGGATTATGTTTGGAGACAGTTCTGAGACAAGATGAGTTGAAGATCTCATTTTCCTGCTGGTTACTATGCAAGGGACATGGCACTGGGCTACAGATTGTTACTGGCGCAACTGAATGATGTGGAGTAGCTCTGTTACCAAGCTGAGTCTTTGGCTACTTTGAATTAATGCTGTGTGGCAAGGGATACCTACCAGAGTAGGAAAAGGCCCATTGGGATATTTTGATGGATGCATCTGGTCAAATATTGCCCCTTCTTGTAAATTTTGCAGCCAGTGCGATTAGCCGGTTGTGGTTCAGCCTTGGGTAGGGTCAGTGCTCTGGGAAAGGTTTGAGGAGGCGAGTATATCGCTTAATCCTACAAGGTCAGGGCTTTGATGACTTGTGTCAACAGCTCTGTTAGATTCCAATCTGTGCTGCTTCATATGGATTAACTGAGTTGTTGTTAAGATGGGGTTCAGATTAGGACTGGAGTTTGCTTATAATAAAGTAGGTTAAAGGTCTTGGTGTATCTCTGCATCCTTCGGTGCCAGGATATATTCTCCATTAGATAAATTTGCACTGAGATTTCTTTAAGGCTAGAATGAGGATTGAGATTATTATTTAGGACAGGAGTGGTAGGAAAGTTAGCTTTTTGTTAGATTTTATATGATCCACTGGGATCTGGTACAGAAAGTGAGCACAGTGAGATGATGGGCGGTGCGTTTCAGCAGTGGTGACAGCAACAGTGTTCACCTCCACTGGGGAAGATTTTTACAAGCATGACATGCAGATTCTTGTTCACCACTGGTGCAAAAATTCACAAAAAATGGTGGTGACTGTGTTGAAAAATCGTGTTTTGTAGCTGAGAGTGTGCTCCATCAAACAGTGCTGTTGTGCGCTTTGTATCTGTTGTAGTTTCCATGGAAATAAATTGGCGTCTTTACTTTTGGATCAACCTACGTGTTTATTTTCTCTGTGTTTGTAATGATTTCCATGTTATGGAATGTTCTAACCTACACTGGCTAGAGCTGGGGTGTGGTGATGAGGCCTTGTTTAACATTACCGTTACACTGTCTAACAGTTTGGTACAAGAACAAAAACTATGCTGTGACCAAGCCTGTGGGGTAGGACAGCACGATGTTGAACTACAGTGCTGCAGGATTTTTTCATCTCCTAATGTTCAAATAGTTGAGAGGTCTGCAGGAATGAATCCTGAGCCTCCAGCTTTTGTGAGCTGACTCTTAAGAGGTAGTATTGAGAAATATGCTCTTTTTCATCTGGCATTTAGAGTGCTAAGTATAAAGTATAAATGTTTAGTTGGAAAAACTTCCATTTGTCTGTTGGAACTTCATGTATTTTAAAGTGTCAGAGATAAGAAAGCAAATTGAGGCAAGATGAAAATAAAATTAGAATTCTTGTAAAGTTCTAGTGTTTTCTGATCTAGCAAGAGGAGCTCAGAGTGGGCATTCCAGATACTGATTTTTAAGAGGCTATTAAAAATGGGACTGATACAGCAGTCTTTTTTTGTACAATCAAATGGTATGTACTCCTGCGTGCAAAGTCGGATTTTTCATGGACTCAGGAAGAGGAAGGCTGGATGCTTACCAGTTCCTCTGCTTCAAATAGTTATTCCAAATTAGCAGAACTTGTCATGCCATTGACTCTGAATGAAGAGCAGTTTAAGATGCTTTCTGAGTGCCAGGCTGGCAGTTGGTCCAGTCCCTCGTGCATGCCAGGCATGTGGCTGATAAACAGCTCTCATGGACAGCCAGTTAGGTGGTTCTCTTCCATGGAGGGAAACAAGCTATCACTTCTACTCTGAGAGGAATGGTTTTGTGCCCCCAGTAACTCACCAGCTGTACCTCTTCTTTTGACATTTTTTTGTTTGTTTTTGAAGACTTTATTAGCTGTGTGATGATGATCGTTGTGACCCCTTTTATGTTAGGTCCTGAGAAAGTCAGCTGTTGATTAAAAAAAAAAAAACACCTCTCACTTGAGGGTGCAGTTTGATGTTACAGTGTTAATCTAAAACCTTCCTGCTGCCAAAAGAGGCAGACTTAGTCACCTTTCCACCTACCTTCAGCTGCATGGTTCACATTCTTTCTTTTATTCAAGTCCCATAGCTTAGCTGTTGAGATTGTTGAGAGCGCTAAAAACTAACACAAGAAAGAAAAAAGTGAGAAGTGTTGGGCTTATCTCCTTCAACCACCCTTGTGAGAGACAAGCTTCATGCCAGCAGAAGGGAGACTGCAAGTGGATGGACATGGGAACTGTGCCTTTCAGAGGCAGCTGGCTATTAGGTCTGCGATGTCTAGCCATACCTTTATCAAATTCAAATGCCAAATTTACAGGGATTTTTAAAACAAAAAGGGAGAGAAGAAAAAGGCAGGGATATTTTACTTGCCGTGGAGACAATTACCTTCTCAGTGGTGGGAAACCAGGAAATAAAAGACAATAAACCTTTGCAAAATGAAGAGCATCTGTGGTGTTCCATCCTGGAACTGCAAGAATCTTCTCTGAAATCATTGATTCACTTAGATTTTATGAATTGCCTTTGTGTTCTGTTAATGACTCAGTGTGCATTGTGTTAATGGGCAGAGTAGTGCCCGTTGATCTTTCTTTGAACTGCTGTCATTAAGGTGAATAGATCTGAGCTTCTGAGAAAAATAACGAACTTGTGGGAGAAACCCATTTGCCCCAGTATTCTTATATGAGATTTAGGATCTAGAGCAGGGCTGGGCATAGAACAACTGCAGCAGGATTACGTAGCTGAGGGTCTGTAATACAAGTTTTATAGCATAGCATAGTTGATTTAATGTTTTCCTGTCTCCAGATGAGGAGTCCCGTGATACCTTTGTATTCATAAATGCCTGGCCATGTGTTTCTGCCCCTTTTTTCCCCTACACGAGCATTATTCCTCGCATGATTCCATGATGAGCTGTTGTAGGGAGCTAACCTAGCAGAAAAAGTAATTCTACAGAAAAGTATTCTTTGTGTTTAGCCAAGGGAGCAAGAAAAAGGAAGCCCTGGAGAAGAGAAGAATGGTTTTTGTAACTGACTGTTTTTGATCACAGGATCAGCCTGAGCTGAAGGAAGTTGACTGGGGTGGGAGGTGGGAGAGAGACACATCTGAGGGAGATGGCATGGATGAAAGAAAACTTGCAGTTCTTCAGAGATGTCTTTTTGCTGAAAGAATGGAAGTGGAGAAGCAAGTCTGAATCTCTATTTCTTATCCTGAAGACTAAACTGAAAGTCAGTTTTCTTTATACACTAAGAGAAAGTATTTTAATGGCCAGTTAAGCTTGGTTTTGTGTATAACTGTGTGTTGTTAATCAGTTAGAGAGCTGTGGCTATCTTCTGGCTGTGTTCAGGCTGCTACACTCTGCACCTAGTCCTGCCTTAAGGAGGGAGAGGAGGTTGAGCAGTCCTGGGAGCAGCTGAATCTGACAAGCAGGGAGAGGCTTTCATAACTGCTATAACATTCTGAGAAGGCAGCTCAGACAAAAGGAGGGACAATTTTCCTTAAGAACCATGGGGACTGGGAAGGGTGATCAAGGTGCTCACAGAAAGCTGCAGGACCTGAGAAAAAATGACACTGTAAAAGCATACGTTCAGTGGAAGCTTTTATTTCTCTGTACCACCCAGCAAACATGAATAATCGGTACTACAGAAGTGGTAAAACTGCCCTATTTTAAACAGCAGAAGTCCTTTCCATGTTCTCATTTTAAGGACTGAAGTGTCTACATCTACCTAAAAGTCTTGAAACTAGGGCTTCTCTGTGAGGAAAGCTTGCACCCTGAAAGTGTGCCAAGGACAGATATTTCAATTTGACCTCCATGAAATGAACCCTGCGTTCCTGCAGCTAGGAGCTATACAGAGCGCTCCAGTGAGTGCATAGCTAGGGAAATGCCAGCTAAAGCTGTCACATAAAGTTTATTAGACCAAGATACTGGAGAGTGATGTTGGGTGTCAGGAATGTGTTTCTTCCATGCAGGTAAACTTAAAGTGGAAAATCTGGATGGCAGTAATGATGGTCTTTTCTCAGAGGAGAAGGCAGGGTCTGGCAGATATCCAAACTGCGATCTTCAAAAATAAACAGTAGAGGTGAAAGATTTAATTCCTTTCTATCACATCTTAACAGTATGGGAATTATGCATTATCCAGTGTGAATTGTTGGCATCCAAGGATTGCAAAGCAAACAGCTTTTTTGTGTGGGGAGTATTCCTCGCTCCAGTATTCCAGAGGAGGGGACAGGAACTTTGTTTAATGTGACCTGGGAAATGTCATGCTCCAATATTATAGCTGCTGTATGATACAGAAGAGGGAGAAATGAATGTAGGAGAAAAAAGAAAAAAAGGAAGAAAAATCCACCACACAAGAATTTTTCACACCAAGCTACTTGTACATTTATATTTGTTCTGCCTTTTTTTCTTCTTTCCTGAAGGGATTCTGGACATATTGCTCTATTGACTTGGGGGTGTATTTTAATGTTTACACTGTATAGTTGCTATTTCTTCTGCTGACCCACACTGCTAAGTGTAGTTCTGTGCAGAATTCAGTGAAGCAGGTCAAGAGACTATAAAAAAAACAATGCTTTGGTAGTATAAATAGAAGTGCAGACTTCTAATAGCTGTAAGGAATGTGTCCATTTACTGTAAGACCCGCTAGTATGTGAAATAAGTGGTCGTCTTTCTGTGGGCTGTGTCAGCTTGCAGTGGGCTGAAGTGAAGGTATTTCTGCAGAAGTCTGTATCTGCTGTGAGCTGATGTGCTCTGGTAAATAGCATGGTTAATCAAAGCGTTAATCAAAGAATAAGGAATGATAAATTTGAGGAAATTTAAAGCGTATGTAAATTTGGTGTGCTTTCTGTACAAACTGTGGTTATTCAAAGTAAGGCACAGCAGCCACAAAAACAAGTTCAATGTTTAAAACTCTAGGGACCTCTTGTTGTACGTTGTCTTTTAAATCAGAGCCTTTTCTGATGGTGGCATGGAAATGCCTATATGACTGATACTCAGTTGTTTTCCTTCTTTGAACTCCTCTCTCCTTGGCCCTAAGAAGAAAGCTGAAAACAGCAAGTCTCTTCTATTGCTAGGGCCGTGTAAGGCTCTTCACTCACCAGCCCTTTAGCTGCTGGCAGCAAGACTGCATCCATTTCAGAAGGCAGAGTGCGTTGCTTCAGATGACACCTTCTGTAACTGAGGAGAAAGTACAGATGAGATTCTAATGTGCGTGGGTAACATTTACCCTGGTTTTGTGTTCCTTCAAGCAATATCTGCGCTTCCTTAAGCTTTGTGGTGAATGATCTGCAGATGTTTAGGAAAGACCTTCAGAGTACTTGGTACTGAGAAATTGGCTGTGATCGGTGTTGGCAGATACTGTAGTTCTTTTAGTGGCTTGTTGTGACCAAAGAGACCAACCACCACTGCTGAATTCCCCATTTTATTAATCCTTTCCCTTCAGGAGCTGGGTTTTTGCGGGACATAATATTCAGTGCTGGCACTGAGTATCCTGAAATCATTGTGCCAAGGAGTTAATGAATTTGGAAAACTTCCCAGATAATACATCTGGCCCTCTAACTTGGGTTTGGGAGTATGAGATGTAACAAGTAGAGCACTGAATTAAATGAGCTATTGGCTGAAGTGGGGGTAGCGGGCACTTGTTTATATTTTTAAACTGACTGACCAAAAGTTAAAAATTACATACCTCCACAGTAGAGATACGTTGTGATGGAGTGGAGGGAGGTACTTTTGTTTTGTAATACCATGTATTTACCAGTTACCTTACCTTTCGAGGCTTGAATGTAGACAGGGAAACATTTATAGTTCTCCACTTTTAATGATTCTTTGCATTCCGTTTTTTGCTTTGAAGTTCTGTCATGATGCCATGTCATCAGTAAGAATGATTTTGAAGGTAGCTACCACTAATTGGTATTAGTCCGGCTCACTTCTGGAATGATATCTTATATAGTGTTTACCCTCCGTAACATTTGAAATAATGTCGTATTGTATAAAATGCGTTACTGATGCTATTTATTAATGTACATCTTCATGTAATAAAAGCTGTGCACAGCAATATGCTTCAGAAATTAGCTTTGAAGAAAAGAATTACATTGTTATTTGTATGTCTCATGAAACAGCATCATTTTTAGCGCGTCTTTCAGTACAGCTGTGCTGCTTAGCACTTACCTGCGCAGCACTCCGTAAGTACCCAGAATATCATTCCTGATTAAGTGCCCTACTGGAGTGCTTTTTTCTGACATAAGAGAAGGAGAGTTTTTGCTGTATATACCAGTGGCAGCCCAAATGGAAAGCATTTCGTAGATGAGTAGAAAGCATTGTCTTGAATTACAATCAACTATCAGCAGATACTTTCCTCCTACCTCAGGCAATGGCACTATGCTGGCCTTTGAAAATATACCTCTGTTTGCCCTCTTTCTGCTTAATGTCTTGCTAGATTAATTTTCTTGTTAGTCTTAATTTTGCCTGTTAAATACATTACTTGGTAACTCTTCCTTGTAACTGTTTCACTTTGAAATCTTTCTTGAACAATGATGATCAGAGATGCATGTCACAGGTTTTCTTTCTTTCTAGCGGAGTTACCTTGGTTGTCACAGCACAGTTTCTTGTTTCGCGTGTCCTCTTGCTGAGGAGGCTCAGGTAGATCAGAAATTTATTTTATTGTGCCAGAGTGACTTTGTTTTTAACCTGTTCTTATTTTCCTTCTCTCGTCATCTGTTATTTGTTTTATTGATGTGTATGCCCATCTTTTTCTGTATTGCCACTGTCTCCTTACTTAGTGTCATCAACAAATATCATAGAATTCAGATTGAGACCCTTTTTCTTACCCTGTTCTTGTACTTGAAACCAAACTTGTTTATGTATGTTTGGTGTTCTTTTTTAAGAAACTTAAGAGTTGATTTCTCCCCATAATTTGGCACCTGTGCTGGGGTTGTTCTATGTGTAACTCCCACTGTTCTGATTTTCACTTCATGTTGTAAACATTCTCTTTTTAGTTCTTCCTTCCTCTTCAAGCTGGCTCTTATGTCTAAAAACTTTGTGGATTGGGTATCTGGGAGTAAATTTGTGGCCTGCAAACATCAATTCCAGGTTTTCAAAGACAGCAGACCTAGCACAGTTGTATTTCCATAGTCTTTATTTCGTTGAGTTCTTCTGGCCATGCTGGTAGCATTCATGTGGAGCCTTCTGCCTCCCGTTTTGCTTGTGGTTCCCCTTGTCCCGCATGGCCAGGAGAGCAGGCAGATCACGGTCGCGTCTTTGGGACAGTTGCTTGCCCAGTGTGTTTCAGTGCTGGCTGCTGCTCTGGGAGACCATCTATCTCTTTCCTGTTGCTGACTTGGTAAGTTGACAAACTGAGGGGAGTAGGAAGGAAATGTTCTAAGTGTGACTAGTGGGGTTGGAGCAAAGCAGAGAATTCACTGGGAAGAAGCAGATGCTAATTCTGCAGTTTGCCCAGTTTCAGACTAATAGCTCAGAATTATAATTACCAGCAGCAGGACCCTGACCCTTCAACTACTGAAAGCTTACACGGGGATCAATTCCCTTCTAGTGCTGCAGTCAGGACCTGGCAAATGAGGGGGACAGACAGAGCTAGAACTTGGTACTAGAAGCTTGCATCTATCATTGAAGGCTGATTTTTAATTTCAAAGGTTGCAAACAAAAGCCTCAGTTAACTTGCTATGGAAGTTTTCAAGCCTCTCTGTGCTGTGAGAGTGGTACAGCAGGACCAGAACAGAGGATCCGACAGTGTCTTTTTTTTTTTTTGGTGTAATTACAATTTTTCTTCCTATCTGCACTTGGCATAAATTCCTGTATTCAAAAAAGGGTTGGGGTTTTTTTTTTTAGATGCCAGTTGCAGTACTGCTGTTGACAAACAGAAACATTATAGGAGAGAAATCCAATATAGTACAGTTATTCAGATGCCTCTATTTTTATTGTTTCATAATCTGCCCAGATGCTTACTTCTGAGAGGGAAAAAAAAAAGGCAAAATTGTTTGATCAAAGCTTCTACAGTTTCTTTTCTGAAAACAAACAAACCCACCAGTTTTAATTTTAAAGATAGAAGAATGAGCATTACCTGCACGACTGAATTTTGCCAGATCAGTACTTACTAGTGAAAAGCACATCACAAAACAGCTACAAAGAATACTTTCAGTTTTTATTAGAAGACCATCCAAAGAAAAATCCCAGGGATAATTACTACTTCCAGTTCCTTAATCCAAACTGCAAAGATTCAGTATGCTCCTCACCTTGTTCATGCCTGACCTGCGTATGTGCTGATGTGCAGAAGTGCCGCTTGTATTCAGGCTGCAAGGGAGGTCAAGGGTGACACAGCTTTGAGCCCACAGAATACTACATGCTAAGCTGCAGAAGAGGGAGTGGAAAGCAGGGGGAATCGGGTCTTGAGAATCTTAAAATGAGATCCTGAATTATCTTCGTCCATTTTCCATTGCTTGTCTCTGACCCACAGTACTCGTTTGTCATAAAATGACATTATAAAAATAAATCCATTAATGTTTGTTTAAAAAATAAAAAGAAAAGCAAAAGTACTCCAGTGCTGTGTAATGTGTTGCAGAGAAAGCTGTGTGAAGAACTGTTTGTCCTGTTGTCACAGCAGATAATAAAGTGTGTTGAATAGGGAAGGGGAGTAATTGCTGTACACGTGAAATAAAATATTTGTTGATCTTTCCTGAAAGAAGGAAGCTGGGGTTCTGTAAATAAAATGGGCATCATGTGTCTGGGTCATAGAAGTGTTACATTGTGTGCAGAGAGAGAGAAGTTAATGATGGACACCTCGGCTGTGGTGTTCTGCAAGCACAAGCTCTTTGCTTTGCAAAGTTAATAGTATTCTTTTAAGGTCGCTTTTTCTATATAATACACAGAATACACAGTCTGTTGCTTTAACCACTTGAATTAAAGTTTCATGAGCCTTTTCAGAAAATCAGACAGGAAAAGGCAAATAAATTATGCATTTTATTTAGCATGTAGTAGATACAGTATTATCGTATGAGTAAACAAATTAAGATGTGTCTTTATTAATATAGCAAACTATGTAAAAAGATCCTGCTGCTGTCTATGAGGCACATATGGTTTAAGGAATCATTTTGATGTTAAGTAGCTAATTCTGGGCCTAAACCCCTGGATTTTGAATGGTATGGAGCAATAGTATAAAAAGATTAAGAATCTTAGCTAATGTAAATAAGTTAGAGGTCATGAAGTACAGGGCACAAATTGAAGATGAAACTTAAAGCATGTCATTTTCAGAGAGCTAGTACTTAATTTCTTATAAAATCTGATCACTATCTGGATTCCCTACTTGCCTGGTTTACTGTTTGTCTTTTTCTGCCCTTCCCCTCATGGAAGAGTCCATAAGTCATCTTTTACAATTCTGACTGAGCCCTCAGCAGTCAGCACAGTGGTACGTGTCTGTGATTAGTTGAACTGTCTTTTATACTGCTCCCTGGCCCTGCAGGACACCTAAGCAACAGAAGAATTGTGTGTAGTTAGTGAATGTTATTAGTGATAAGAGATGCAGATGCATGCTTGATTTGCTTCAAGCCAAAATAACATATTCATTTCTGTTTGATGAGAAAAACCACAGCTTCCTAGCACCGCATGTGCAGATCAACACAAACATTCTTTCCATTTTTTGTTTCTCTTGGAGTCCTAGCATGGGTCTATCACCCTTTGCTGTGTGTGGTACTTCATTTTAACTGGGGATGCAGGGACCGCTGATACTCACCTAGAGTATGAGAAACATTGAAATGACCAAGTGTAGAGCCAGCTCTGCCCTCATTATTTGTTTAGAGTTATTTATTTACTTACCTTGCAGATAGTCCTGCGCGTTTCTTTCTTCCTCAGACCTTGGTGATGATACATGTTTCTGCAGAACTCCTTTCAAACCTACATGACTTGGCATTAAAAGTTCCATCCCCTTCTTTCTGCCTTTTCTCATTAGAGCAATTATTTTATAATCCAAACTGAAAGAAGGGAACTTAAGCATTTTTAAGGAAGTTTTTATAACTAAAGAAGCAGAAGCAGCAATTCTTCTCATTTAATGATGAGTTACGCTTACGTTACATGAAGAGTCTTCCCTTGCACTGTAATTTGCATTAGCAAGGGAGGGTGCCCATTTTGATAGTGATTTTTTAGAAAATGGAAACCAGAAATGAGCGCTCAAGTAAATGGAATCAATACAAAACAAAACAGCCAACAATACTACAACCACTAATACTGAAATATGCTTTTGCAATTTGAGCTTTCATGCGTTTGCTATCTTTGGTAGGAAGTTGTTCTTAAATTTGAAATAGAATTGCTTAGTCCCTTCATATAAATCAATTGCCTTTGGTTTTTGGTTAAGCCATTTAATTGCTTAATCAGACTAAGAAAATCTAGTGATTAAAATCTAGCAGTCGCATGCTGGAAGGCGGTGTCAATATTAGTTATTACTCAAGGTAGCTGTTTTAGATCAAACTGAATGAACGAGGAGGATAGCATGTCTGTAATGTGCTTTACCACACAGTTATGTCATGAAGTCTTCTCTAAGAGGTAAGAGCGTGGATAATGAAGAGTTACATGGTCAGCAACAAGACTGTGTTAAAAAATTGACAAAGAAACAATTCCAATTCTGTAGGCTTCTGTGCTAAAACAGATGTAAGGGTTGTTTTTCAATAATCTATTCTGAGAAAAAATAACCCACTCTGTGAACAACTTGTAAGCAAGAAGGGACTTTTCTGTCAGAGCTAATTTGAAATAAACAAATTGCAAAAACCATTTAAAAGAACATCATGACATTCTATACTCAACTCTTCTATATTACTGGTCAGAAAATGTGAACCACTAATGCCTTCTTTAAAAGATGAGGAAGGAACTTGACATCAGCTCTGTTATGGACTGCTGTTTGCAACATTCATTTGAAATACTATACTTACGTTCATATTGAACTTAAATTGTTAAGGTGAAATCTGAGTAAATTAATGTTGTGTCAAAACATCTGTTTTTTTCTGTTTAAAATAGAAAACATCTGAGGCATAGAAACATAAAGGGAATGTAGCAGGAGATGAACTGTACTTTACAAAGTGTTGACAAATCATCAATAAATCACTGCAGAAACAAAGGGATCTATAGTCTTTCCCCTGAAGAGAGCCAATATTGCAAAAATACAGCTAGACTTGTGCAAAAACTATTAGAGATACTGCTTATTATTCTGTTTTGAGTTGGTATAACAGCACAGTCTGGTCTTGGCTCATGATTAGCAGTTTTATGTGCTTTCATAGTGTAGGAACTGAGGAACTGATAGCATCATCAAACCAAAACGTGTATTTCGTATATTGGCCTGCCTATTCTAGATTATTGTCATTATTATCATTATCGTCATCATTGTTACCATCACAGTTGTTATCATTATTTATTATTATATATCATGTATTATTTATTATGGGCACCTTTCTTCTGTAACACATCCCGAGAAGATAACAGTGGCCATACTGCATCAGATGAGAAGCCTGTAGAGCCTGTGTCCTCTGTCTGATAGCACCAAATACTAGTGCCTAATGAGAAGTGCAAAGACATAACATGTTTGTAGGTTATTTCTGTAAGCTCTCTCCTTGCCTTAAAGACTGGAGGCAGGAATAGTTATCATGTATTTACAATGGGTTTTACTTCTCTTGAGTTTTCTTGCATCCTCTTGAGCACATGTAAACTCTTAGCATCCACAACATGAAATGTTACCCATGTATATATTTGTTATCAGGGATGTTGCTACAAAGAGAGATTATGATTGATTACCTGTTACTTCCTTCTCTTACACTGAGAGATATGAACTCAACTGGTAGCTTTCTGCTCCTTCTTGTGGGACTGTTTCTTCACAGTGGGGCTAATTAAGCATGTAATAGAAGAACTATTATGTTTTTTTCTTTAATAACATTAACCTCAGTGTTTTGAAACCTGAGTTTAGTTTTCTGGTCTAAAGTAAATTCTTTAGTATGTATCCCTATCTATTATGAGTATTGACATTAAAGGTCAAGAGAAGATGCTGATGAGCAGCTCTGATTAACTGTGTGATAATATGCATGAAGTTTTGAGAATTACATAAATATTGAAGTAAATGATTCCCATAATCCTGTGCCCAACCACAGTATTGGTTGTTTTCCGTTGTCTTCTTGACAACTGAATTTTCCTCTTAATGCAGATAAAATACCAGTCCACAGTCAGAGAAAGACTAAAGAAGGCCAAAAAAATGTTAGGATACAGGGCAGAACACAAATGCAGGTGTTCACTGAATGTCATGTTTGGTCAACTTGAAAAAGTTAAATTGCAACACTAGCCGATGTCTCATCCTGGATTAATACTCTTAAAAGTTGCAGTTGTGATGAATTGTGTAGGATCCTGTTCTAGGCACCGATTGCAGTTCAGTATTAGTTTAGGGAATGTCATTGTAGTTATTTGCTTTGAAGGGACTGCTGTTTGAAATGAGTTGAGGGTTGCATGATCTTGTATAACAGCTGCCTGTGTAATAGCAGGTTTTGAAATTTCTTTGATGGATCCAGCCGCCAAATAACTGAAGCTGATCCAGTTGGGACATAGTTCTGTAGCTGATCCCTGGTATACTGTGTCAGTTTCTGATATGGTTGATTCAGAATTTGATTATCCAGGTATATCCTAATCTGCTTTCAGCTTGACTCTGGTTCGTGCTACAAGACTATATGGAGTCATTGAGCAGAAAGAATTGTGTTTTCCAGGAGTATTGAGGCTTGGCTTAAAGGAAGCCTTTATTTTTCTAAGACTAGCCATCTTAGTTTACTCTGTATTAAAATATCATTTGATTGTGCTTAAACTGTATCAAGTGATCTTGATTGCTGCATCACTATGGCATTGATGAGATAGGTGAGATTAGTTCCCAGCTGCTTCTTAGCACCCTGTTAGACCTAGGGACATTTGGAATTTTTAAACATAATTTAGGATAGTGTTTTGACTAACTTCTCTAGATATGTCCCCACTGATTGATGAGGAGTGGCAACGATCAGAATTAGTCACCCTCCTGTTTCATTTGACCCCACCTTTCCGCAGCCTGGTACCACATTATGATTAAAAACATATTCTATCAGTTCTCTATTTTTTGGGCAAGTGAAAGGGAACATGGTACTGTCATTTGTGGACAGGCAAGAAAAATAAGTTCTGATTGAAGAATGTTGAGAAAAGATTAAAGATATCCATTTAATGCTACAGTTAAATCATATTCTCAATTTTTCCATGCAGCAATTTTATTTGCTTTTCTAATTTGCTATTTAAGCACATAGCAATGAGAAACTGCATATTGTAAAAATCCTAAACACAGTTCAGTAATTAATAGAGTAGCATCTTTAGGGTACTAGGACTAGTGAATGAGGAAACCAGACTTGAAGATCTGGGAAAGTTCCCCCTTCTATGGGGGATACTGAAGGGTAGGTGCATATTTGCTGAATATCTAAGAATTTAACAAGTTTTCAAAAAATACAGATTTGAGAAACCAGCATTATTTAATATCTCATTCGCCTTCTTGCCAGTTTTTGTTTTATATTTAAGAACCTTTTTATTAAAAGGACACATCCTGACATGCATTTCTAACAAGGGAGATGCAAGCCTCTTAGGGAATGGTAGTACCCTTTGTCCCCAGACAAATGTAAATTGTAAAGTAGTAAATCATATGGACTAGGTCTCAGAGTTAACCACTAAAGCAGAAATCGTGTTCCAACTTTATTTTTAAGGATGGCTGGGATTATAATCCAGTTGTGAGTTGTATCTGTTAAACCTCTAGAAGACTGCCAGATGTCCTTGGGTACAACGTCTGTGTCTTTGCACACTGTAGAACAGTTTAGCAAAACCCTTGGCTGCAGCTGTTTAGAAGGAAAATTTCTTGCCAAATTTTCCATGAATTGGACATGGTTTTTCTACAGATTTACTTCCATGGAAGGAAGCCCTGAGAATGTTTCTCATGTTTTAAGACTGAGAAAATGAGCGTTCTCAATACTGAAGTTTTTATTTTACTTGTTTTGTCTCTGCTCACATGACCCTCTGCCTTCTCAAGTTTCTTATTGAACTGTGCATCTTATTTAAACACGTAGGCTGAAGGATATGAATGAACATTCCTTTCTAGTTTCTGATGTGTGGGTAGATGAGTTTATTGTAATTGCTGAAAATGTGAACGTGAAACATCTTTCTATGCTCACATTCCTCTGGGATTGCATGTGTATTTCTGTTCCTGTGCTTTTGGAGGAAGTTTATGGCCAAATTTACTAAGATCCAACTAATGTTAGAGGAAATAACCTAGACATGAATTGAACTTTCCTTCCTTAAAAGCTAGTTCACAGCCTACTTGCATGCAACACTTGAAAAGTTCTCTTTTGGACCTCTTTTTTTCCCCCCCTAACAAGAAGTATTACTCAACTGGAAAAATGCACATTTCACACTCAGTTGTTCAGATATGTTAAGATGTGTGTTCTCTGGGTTTGTATTCTTCTAGAAGCCATCATTGTCTCTGAAATGTGACCAAGCAAAGAAGTTTTAGTACAGAAGATAGCTTAAAAGAAAAAAAAGTTGGAATGTGTACACTGAAGCTAGGTTAAGCTCTCAATACCACAGCTGTGGATTTAGCTGTTAGAAGGCTGTAATAAAATATTGTTAGCAAATTTTTAAGTATTCACAAAATATTATTGGGAAATAAAAAGGAACTTTTCTTCAGAGCTGTTGCTGAAAACCTGCATAATCTTTTCAAGTTCTATATGTCTGAGATTTTGAGCCAGAGCTCAGAACCATTCCTCTTAGTCAGTAATGGGTTTAACAATTTTGTGTATTCCTGTTAGAGCTGGATCTTCACACGAGCTTTTTCAAAACTGTTTCAAGATAATATTTGTTAGACTAATAAACAAGGCAGTTTCAACAATATGCATGTATTCATGAATGGGTGTTTGTGTGTGCATAGGCAGGTAGGCAGATTGCAGGTGCGTTTCCACACTTTGTGCAGGTGATCTGCAGGCAACTTCAAGATGTGCATTGATTTCTTAAAGTGAAAATTAACCTACCCAGCTTCTATTTAAACACCTTGGAATAAATAGAATAAAATAAGTTTTCATAAATTTTTTGAAATTTCAATCTATAAACTGAACAAAATGTAGATTAGGAGCAAAGGATGCAAATTCACTACTTCTTCTGGTCTGCTTTATGTTAAGTGCAGTAAGGACTAAACTGTCTTACATTTCAGTGCTACTAGGACACGCTGATTACCATACAACATGCAAATGAAGCAGTGAGATCACTTTAGATAAATTTTTAGCAACCCCAGGTAAAGTAGTTGAGGGTTTAATAGTCATAAACAGGAATAACAGAAGTTTTAAACTCACGTGACAGTGATCCCCCACCAAGACAACAACACTTCCCAGAAGAGCAGCCACTTCCTACAGGAGATGCACTCCCCTTGGTGGCTGACTCTTAAATGAGCCCAGGGCAGCCCCACCCTGGGTCCATCCCTTCCAGTCACCTGGGGGAGGGCACAGGTACGGACAATTTGCCTGTGCTCCGCAGGCAACCGCAGCCCTTCAGCAGGTGCTCGATCACTGATTCAGGCTGTGACCTAGTGTTCCCCTTACACCATAGTAGGGGATCCTGGTCTTGTTCAGGGTTTTTGAATGAGAGGTTAGTACTGAAAATGGCTCATTTACGCTGTATGTGCCTGAGACAGAAAGTCTGAGTCTTCCAGAGCTTCTGTAAATATGTTTCAGAATCTTCCCAGACGGAGATGTTTGCCTGTTTGTAGTTGGCTAATCCACAAGTGGCTCCCTGATAAGGTTAATGCCCAGTTAATTGCTCCTAGCCTTGACATGCAGTTTAATTGCTACTTGGCCAACATATGTTTATTGCTTGCTCTGTCTAGAATTTTAGTGGATGTAGCGATGCAAACCACGGACTGGTGGAGGGCAAACAAAATAAATACAGTATTTTATGTTCTTTTAATTCAGGGCCAAGTGGATTTGGATGAAGTGTTTATTTAGTTTGCTGGCTGCTTCAGATGCTATGGCATATTGATTCCTTTTATTACTAGCAGCCATTTAACCTGACCTCTCTCAGATCTAGTATTTTAAAAGCCATAAATTTTAACTTTACTTATGAGCAAGGGCTGAAATGCTGTGAAAGCCTTTTTATTAGCAGAGCTTTGCCTTACTCCATGTACATGCATCACCCATGGCAACAATATTTAGAGCATCTTAAATTAGAGCGGCTCTTGGGCAGTTTCGTGGTGGTGGAGTTAGCAGTGAAGAAATCTCATAAATATCTCGAGCAACTAGTATTCACTGATCAGTGTGTGGACAGGTGTATGAAAGAAGCGCCTTTGTTATTAACAGAAGGAACCCTCTTTCCAGGTTATTTTGCTAAAATCTAGCTTTTTTCCCTTACTTTTAATGCTCACAGATAAGGCAAAGCAAACATACACAGGAGAAGTGCTTTATATAATTTATTTTTTAATTGCACGTTAAATAGATGTAGTTTATATTTATTTTTCTGTATTGTCTCACTTTGGCTTTTCTTTTACATCAGTAACCTTACTTGTTGTTGCAGTAGCCTAAATTAATCCCTGAACGATGCTGAAAGCAATCTTTAACACACAGCTTATGCGAGTGTTTGTAAAAATGTGTCCAGGCTAAAACTTGATGACAAAAATGGCGTAGCACTTTTTTTTT
>WBMW01002179.1:16287-164698 GCA_013396635.1 Penelope pileata | reverse complement strand
TTTTTTTTTTTTTTTACCAAAAGAAAACAAATGTGAATAAAATGATTGATGTGAGAGGATTTGTTTCTGCATTCATATGCAAATAATTTGTTAAAAAAGCTTTGAACTAGTGAAGGAAAAAAAAAAGGGTTGTGTGAAGTTTTTATTTCCTTATAATTTGTTACTTCAGATTTAAAGCAGTCAGACTTAAAAATCTGATTTCAAGCTTGATGACTAAGATTGAGTAATAATTCAGCAAGCTATTTCAAAATAGGCTTGAGGGTGACTGAAACTGATAGACTGTAACCATGAACTTAACCTAAGTATGGGCTTCCTTTCTCCTGTTGAGCTACTGATGAAGTTTCCTCCTCTGTCCCACAGGTCAAATTTAACATTCTAGATGTTAGCCTCATACCATTAAAAGTGGCTTTGTTTGAATAGCAGTGCAGGGACTCTCACTTCATGTTAAACTTTGGCCCAGGATCAAAAATGTTGTTTTAGCTTATGAGAAGTGTAATTTATATCAATTAATCTGAGAAAGTGTCACATTTCCCAATCGTTTAAAACAAGATTGAAATCTTTGACCTTATCAGAGGGTGGGTGTGGAAATGGGAGTAAAGCAATCACAAGGCACTGGAGTTTTTATTACTTTTCAATTCCAGACTGATCAATTTACAAGGTGCCTGAAATCACAGGGGAATCGTATTTTCTAAAAACTGGACTTTTTCCTGTCTGCGTTGCTTTTCCTGTACCTGCTTTCCCCTAGCAGGTTGTAACAGCTATATCTAAAATCAATTTGAAATACATAAATATCAGTGAGGAGAAAGCTCCTATTTTGTAGAAGGTCAGGTAGCTTGGTTTGTACTCGTACCTGTCCTAAGGGCAAGTATGGCGGTTTGCACCACGCTGCTGGAGGAGTAGGCCTTCAGATGCCTAGGAAAGCTTTTCTCTGAGTTTGGAGCTGTCCGGTGAAGCAGAAGGTTATGCCAGAGGTTAAACAAGTCAGACAAATAAAGAAAGCTGACTATTTCAGCAGGTAACAGCAGATGTTCTTTTCAGCTGCCTTTTGTCCAGCGTTCGGCACTACCGCATGTGCCGTTTCTCTGAGTGCATTTGTTGGAGCCTTTCTTCTGCTCCTAATTCTTAGCTTTAATACTGTTGCATGGTGTGACTTGCTAGTATTTTTGAGATGCTTTATGCTGTAGATATTACTCTTTATGAAATATTAACGCATTCCTTTGCAGTGTCAGTGTTTCTTAGTGATAAGACTGTAGAAATCAGCAGCACCAGCGCACCTTTCTAAGATGACAGTAGTCATGCGTTTTTGTCTCTCGCCTAACGACTACCTTATTCCAAGCATGTCCTCTACAGCTGGCTAAAGCTCAGCATACGTTCTGGGCTCCACATTGTGAACCACCATTATTCATAGTTGAAACTGCAGTTTGTGCAAATCTGAGTTAAGTTGCAATCATTATATGTAGTAAAATAGATTGAAATATCTGTAAATCTGAAGTCTGTAGCTGGCTCTTTTAATCAGAGAACTTGTTACATTTTCCCATGCTTTGATTTCTCTTTCTTAGATATTTTTGCCAGAAGTGAGGCTGTTCAGTGTTCAGTATTCCTGCTCCTAATTTGAAATGCTTGGTTTGAGGTGTAAAATGAGCAAAATGATACATGTTGTCTTTAATATATGAGTGCAAGGTAGTGATTTTCTCTTGCTTTTTATCAAGCCCTTCATAATCTTTTTCTATGCTACTTGAGTAAACTAGTGCTGAAGAAAAGTCTACCATAAGGTCTGAGGTTATTCTACAAAAATACCCTCTTAAAGCTCTTCATTTGAAAATCACAAACTAGGTGATGTAATGACTAACAAATTCCTCCTTTATATATCATTTTCTGCATTGAATTTATTGATAGTTGAGGAAGTATCTGAAAATAAAAATGTGAAAGGAAAAAATCCTTCACAGTTACGTATACTACCATAAGTAAAGTAAACTGCATTAAACAAAATGGTTCACGAAGTAACGTATGTGAATTAATTTTAGTCACTACATAATGTTGCACCTCTGTGGGAAAGAATTGTGTCTGTCCACCTGTTTTGTATTGTTTCTGTTTTATATCTTGGCCTAATGCTTATTAAAAGAGAAAACCACCCTTTTCACTTCATAGACCAATTTACTTAGGGGTGAATTTTCTTACTGGCAGTCTTTTGGATTTTATACCTTTGAACATCTTTCCTTGGTTAACAGAATCAGAATTGTTGGTTAACATCCCAACGGGGTTGGTCCATTCTCATACAAATGGTAACCCTACAGCAGAGATTCCTTTTGACTAAGTTTTGCCACCGGGCCATTTGGTCAGCCTGACAGCTGTATCATATGATTGTGTACAACAGAAACCCTGCTTTTCCTGCCTGAACAAGTACTTGGGTGCTTCTGAAACCCCTTTGCTAGCCTTTGCTCTGCAGGGGCAATACAAGTTTAGCACTGCTTCATTTTTATTAAAAGAAACCAATCAAACATATGTGATCAGTGAATTGACTGTGCTTTGAAAGTAATGTGAGCATATATGTATCAAAACACATTGAACTCATCCCAATTACTTTAGAGAAAAGATAGATTTAGGACCTATTGTAAGAGCAAGCAAGATCAGTTGGTTGGGGTAGGCTGAGGCCAGTGAGGCTACGTTGGGTATGGCAGATGTCACCCAGGATGCATCCCCCAAGCAGGACAGGGGCTCGACTATAGCTGCTTCCCAAGAACATGCTGGCAGATCTCACGCTGATCTGTGCCACGGAGAAAGCCAGCCTTGATGTTTCATGGACACTGTAGATGGAATTCAAATATCAAATTAGTCCAGCTTACGCAAAGTTGTTCCTCTAAATGTTATCATTTGGGCGTATTTGTAGTTTCAGCTTTCAAGAATCGTTGTATAAAAAGTGATTAATGATACATCTGTAAAATGTTTGAAGTTTAGGGTGTCACAGGAGTTGCATTTCCTTTCAAGTTCCTTTGGTTATGGCTCCTTTCCCATTCCCCTCTGTATGTCTGCCTTTGGGGTGGCTTGCATTGCCCGCTATTCTCGGTCACTTACTTCCCTTTGATTTTCGTGATTTACATCTTGCTTTTGCTGTTTCCTTCTGCTGGACTACGAAAGAGAAAGGAATGTGCATATGTGGGGAAAAAAAAGAAGTCTGGAAATACCTAAACCAAATAATAATAGTAATAAAAGAACAGAACATAAAGTACATATTACATAAAGAAAAAAGCTTTGGTAGCCATCTTGGCATTGAACAGAAAACTGAACTGTGTGTAATACTGCCTTTCAGTTAAAAGGTGATTGCTTATGGACATTGTCTTGGAACCAGCGACTTGGTTTCAGGCAGTCATAGGCAGCAGATACTGACATCAGCTGTTGTTTTCTGAAATTCAGAAATGATGCATAAAATATCACACCACTTACCTATACCATTTATAAAGAAATAAAGTAGATGTTTTTATCGTGATGCTGTTGGAAACTGTAAAATGAGGACTAAAAATTTAAAATGCACAAAAAGCCACATTTGTACACGTAGTGAACAATGAAATTATTTCTTGCTTAACGATAGTTTTGCATTCAAAATCTGAGCATGGTTAGATATTTACTCAGACATTCATGCATGTACCACCTAGAAATGACTTCAAAAATATGAGATTTTTTTGTTGTTTTTCTATGGGAGCTTTTTCATTGTTCTTTTGTTTTTTACCAATGAGTAAAATTCATGTTTTCAGACTTAGAGCTGTCCTAGGGGCGTGCAGAAAAGGTCACTGGAGGCGGACAGGGCAGGGAAATTTCTCTAGCTGAGAGTCTGGTACTTGGTTGTCAGGGAGTCTTGGACATTTCTCTATACAGCATCCAGTAATGGATGCTGCCTGTGAAAGCATGGGGTCTGCTCTGCCTGCTTATGGGAGCTCCTCAGCTCCTCTCTTTAGTTGCACACTGACGTGTGATTGCTGCAGCCTTACAAGGAAAGGAAAACGGAGTGAAAACTGAACAGGAAAATTAACAAGCTCTCTCTGAAAACGCTGGTGGATATTCCCAAGGAAACTGACTATATATTTTAATGTTTGGATTCTTAATAAGACTGCATTGCTCCTGCTGTCATTGATAAGAAAAAATGCTTTTTCACCTGGATTCAGATGCTTTTTTATGGGTGGGTTTTGATAGTAAGTGAGAAACTTGCTGTTGATGCCAGTGAAATTTCAGACTAAATGATTACAGCTTTAGAAAAGGGCAACGTAAATGCCTGATAGTAATTTGTTACTAAAGGGTCACGGTCAGCTTTGGAATAAATGAGGACACCTTTTAAATGGTAGAACACAGGAAGATCATAGATTAAACTTCACTTTCTTTGCCAGTGAGAAATACAGTTAATCTTCACTGTTTTATTCTGTCTTTTAAGGTTACTCAGTATTTGCTGATGGTCTTGGCCAATGAAGTGCCCATGAGCAATTTTCCAAGACATTATTGTTCTGAACTTTGTAACTAAAGAGTGCTCCATTTATTTATTTTTCTAATTTCAATAGCAAACTGATAATACCACATGGAAGTCACTGTAAGTGTTCTCTTAAAAATATAAAAACCCAGGAAGTTACTGCTAATTACTGCTAAAATTAATTCTTCAGAGAGGCCTTAATGTTAGGACAAAATGGCAAAGTAACAGCTACTTGTACAGAAAGAAAGAACTTTACCAATAACTGTAAGTGCCCCATGCAGTTGTCCAAGGCCCGTGTTTGATGCCAAACCTGTTCTCTGCGACTGGCTGAACCAGGCACGATGTGACCTGCTGCCTGAAACCTGTTTCACAGCCTGCTCACAGCAAAGGCCGAACAGGCAGCTTGTGCTGAGACATAGAATTTGAGTGTGTCACTCCCAAACCTTGGATATTGGTGTGGATTTGCTTGAGAATGGCCTTTATATGCTAAGAGTGGTCTTCCAGTCTGACTAATTGGCTCAGCTCTGTATGAGACAGGCTCTAACTGGCATTTAACCCAAGACTTTTTTCCAAGTAACATAGCTGAGGGTACTAATTTGATGTTGTGCTGCTTGTACTGGGATGTGAGTATAAACACCTGTGCACTGGCTTTTGACAGCCATTTCAGGTACCTGGACAGCTGCAACATCCTGGAAACAAGCACTAGCTGCAAAACCTCCCCAAGCAATGGGTGCTGGCGGATCCCTGAGCACAGCACTGCTTCTGGACATGGGGCTGTGGCTTCCTTGCAGGTGCTGCAGGCACCTGTTGCCATCCCCCAGCAGACAGCAGTCCTCTAAGGCTCTGCAGGTGAGGCGCTGGGCACCTGCCGTCAAGCGTAGGCCCAACGCAGCCTGGCGGAGGCAGCCGTGTGCTGGCTGCCTTACCGCTATGCCCTCTCTGCTGCACCAAACCTCCCATCAGTGCTGTTTCCTGTCTGAAAAACAAGAAAGCATTTTCTCTGCTGATCAGAGTGGCTTTCACTTTGCCGCCTTTTACAGTGATTATGCTTCTCTTGTCTGTTTTTGCTCTTCTCAGGCTGAGATAGGCACCACAGTGCCTCTCACTGATGCACGCATTTGTAGTGATTTTAAGCACCTTTGTGTTTTATGCAAGTCATTGCTCTAACTCCATTTTAGCTCTTGCTAATTTGGCAATAATGGTAGTCTCCAGAATGGCAATTAGTGAACAAAAGAAGGTTGCACTGTGACCTAGCAAACAGGCTGCCCTTAAACTTGTTTTCTCTCTCTCTCTTTTTTTTTTTTCCCCCCCTCTTTTTTCAGCTACATATCTATCTGCAGGGAATGGAAGTGTAAATTGCTTTATGTAGACAGGACCGATGATTCTCTATTTGGTGCCAGTTCCTGGCTATTTTCCTTTTAAGAATTCACTCATCGCACTGTTTTAGTTCAGAAATACCTGCACTCTAGGGTTGTTAAGACCACAGCATAGTATTAACATAGCTGTCTTTCGTGTGATCCTTGAATCTCTTCAAGGGTGACAGTATATTGGCATATATATGTGAAGGTCTTCTGTTCTTGTATTGTCTGGTTGCTTGTGTTAGTATCACTTAAAGTTGAAATCAAAAGCATTTTGTGCTCTCAAAGACAAGGCATTTTGCACGGCAAAGTCTATTCCACAGTATTTTTGTATATCACATTTACTGCACTGCCATATAAAGATGAAGTAGTTGCTACAAAGGCTTTTCAATTACTTTTTAGTTGGGAATTTCTCCACTGTTTGGTACTCAAGTATTCTGTGAACTTTTTTTCTTTTCTTTCTGGCCTGTTCTACTATCATTGTATTCATCCTAATAAACAGTAATGCTGCCACAAAAGAAAGCCTTTCTAAGGTGGGAGAGTCAAGCATTCAAAGAGAGGAAAGGCTTGGGAGCCTTGGGAAGGTATTTGCTCTTTCTTTTTTGAATGAAGTGCTTTCTTATATAGAGGAGGCATCAGCATCCTTTATGTTAAGCTGTATTCCACTGGAAATACTTTAAAAAAAAAAAAAGAAAGAAAAAACAAAAAAAACTATTGTGTGTATTGATAGCATAGCACCAGTTTCAACTTGAAGAAGTAGTTTGGATAAGACTATGAGATAACTTAATAATATCTTCTCTCAAGAGAAGCGTGTTTGAAGCTATCAGCCATTCAGACAACCTGACTCATTCTAAAAGCCAAAGCTTGTTTTGCAGCAGTGTTTATTTCTGTGAGTCTAAGGGTAACATCCTCCGTGAGACTGTTAGCAGTGTGTGCAGTTGGACATGGCTGTCGCAGGTTGAGGAAATAACCTCACCCTTACTATTGGTGCAGACTTGAAAGTAGCATAGAGAGAGCCTGCTACTGCCCATCACTGTTGTCGTATTTGTAAATTACATGCCATTTTCTGCAAGTCTGAATGGAGATTTCTACAGAACCAGCTTTAACTTGAAGTTATTTTTAGAACAAATTACATTGATTGCATACTATTTCAAAGGCCTCAACTAATAAAGTACACAATTAAAAGTACCTGTCTAACTATTTTAATTTCACTGTGTGGTTCTAGGTATAAATCCTTAACTGTTTGTTTTCCAGACTCTTCTGGGAAGGATTTTGGTCCTACTCTGGGACTGAAGAAGTCCAGTTCTCTTGAAAGTCTTCAGACTGCTGTGGCTGAAGTTAGGAAGAATGAACTGCCTTTTCACAGACCCAGGCCTCATGTTGTCCGTGGTCGGGGGTGTAATGAGAGTTTCCGAGCTGCCATTGACAAGTCTTATGATGGACCTGAGGATGCAGAAGAGGGTATGTTGCTTCTAGTAGTCTTTCAGGGAACTGCCTTCACGTACTGTTGGTGAGAGCTAACTTATTAAAGCATATAAGCAAGTGATTTAGTTCAGCTGAAGTTGATCAAATTTAAAAAGCTGCTTATGTCTTGCTGAATGGGAGCTGTCTTTGTAGTACCCCATCCAACCTTGACTGGGTTTAGTGTAAAGTCTTCACTGATCTCCTTTGGGGCAGGGATGCATTGGAGGAATTATAACTCAATCCTTAAATAATTGTATTTTTCAACTTCAAGAAGCAGCTGCCTTCTTCAGATTACATTAAAAATTATCTTGCTTGTTTTACAGAGCTGTCTGCAATTCCCCCTTCTCCAGCTAGTAAATTTGTTTCCTGGTATAGGCAAGGCAGAGTGTATTGATAGCACCCTGCTGCTCATTCGTTCTGTCACCATGGGTTTAAAGACCCCACTCTGGAAGTAATGTCTCCTTTAGCATGAAGCATAAAACTGTGCTTGAATCCTGAGCCCCCAAACAGAAACAACACAGGTCTTCTGCAATCAGACAAAGCAGTTTGTTTATTTCTTCTTCACCTATTAGAGTGGAAAGATTCCAAGGAGTAAATGAAATAATGTTTTTACTAAGTTGTTTTTTTTCCGTTACTACGATCTCTTGTTGAAGTAAGCACGTGACAAGATGTTTGCATGCCAGTTTTCCTGATCTGGCGAATAAGCCAGATTTCAAGCAAACTAGTGTTTTACCATGTCAGGATTTTCTTATCAGGATTAATAACTAGAAAACAGGTCATTATAATTATTCTGTATTTAATTTACAATAGAGCTTTGCTTGAATTCACTAGAGATGTTTAGTCTGCTTTTTGAATTATTCAATTAAATGAGTATGTGTTGTGAGTCATTTGAGTACCTTGTAGACATGGGTACTGTATTTCATGTGCTTGCATTTTGGTGGCCCCTAACTATCCCCATTGCTTTTTTTTCATTTTGTGCAGATGGTTTCTCTGATAAGAGCTCTCACTCTGGTCAAGAAGCTCAGAACATGGAATCCACAGCTCCAGGGAACCCTGAAATAGAAGATGTAGAAACCAAAGCAAAAAAAGACAAAAAAAATAGAGAGAAAGAGAAGAAAAAAGAAAAGGGCAAACCTAAGATAAAAGAGAAGAAAAGGAAAGAAGAAAATGAAGATCCTGAAAAGAAAAAGAAGAAAGGCTTTGGTGTCATGTTGAGGTATGTCATTTTAAAAAAACCAGCCACCCATGCTCATTATAACATACGAAACAACTGGTGCTCTCACAAATAGTGGAAGAATTATTTCACTTGGACTCAAAATAATGTTTATGTTATTTAAAAAGAAAGCAGTTTATACTTTTACACCAAACTTGTGGCTGAGGCAGAAGACATTTGGCAGACAAAATGTCTTTTTGTGCCTTTGAAATTCATTCCCATATGCCAGAAAAAAAATCAAGGTTTCAGGCTAAAAACAAGCATGTGTGCAGGGCGTAGGTTTTGTAGTGAATATTTCTAAGTAATATATGACCTGCTCCCATGCTCAGACATTTGCTTCCTTTTCCCTTGCTTATCTGCTTTCTTCACGAGCATTGGGGAAAGCAGAATTGCTTGTGTTACTGTAAACAGTCTAGTGACATTTGCTGTTGCTGAAAACTACTAGTTATGATAAAATCTTTGCTTCACAGCTTCAGCCGCTGCCTGCAGTGGTCCAGAGTTCACTGTCCTCCATGCTTGGCACACAATTGTTTGGATTTCTTCTGAACAATTTTGGATTTTCGTTGTTTTTGCATCTCTGGAATTATCAGAGACTGGACAAAATTCATCTGGACGTTTACTTACTGCTGCTTTGGTGACATAAGCACTCTGCTTGCTATTACCCCTGTGTCTGGTACCTGTTTAGTAGTCTATCGAGTAGACATAAAGGTACACTTTAAAGTGTTTTAATTGAAGTAGTTGCAATTAATATATATGTGAATGAAATCTAATGATCTCCTATACCAAGAGGTTATTTGACTGTATAACCATGTGGTTGCCTCTGACACAGAACACTTTGTTAGCTTTAGGAATGTATCATGTTAATGATTGGACTTGATGATCTTGAAGGTCCTTTGCAACCTAGATGATTTGGTGGTTGGTATTTCCTAACATGCTGTATTTTAAACAAGCCAGTTGTATACAAAAGCCACAGTCATGGCCTAGTCAAAGATGTATTTAACGTCCAATTAAGAATTTTTTGTGTGACATCATTCACTCTGCAATGATATTCTTCAGGACACTGATACATGAACTTGTAGCCCTCTGTTGATATGTCCTCTGGAGTCAAATGGTTTGTGTTATACTGACAGGATAAGTTTTAGCTGACTTGCTTCCATATATAATCAGTAGGAATCCACAAATTGTTCTAGTGAATTTTTAACACTGAAGAGATATTGTCAGAAATATACAGGCATGATTATGTGCCAGATTTGCATGATTTCAGCAGTTGTTAATGTTAGTAGGATAAAGGTACGTGGGTATGCCAGTCTGCATTCAAATGTGGCTCTTTAGTAATGCTGAAGAGGCACCTACTCACACCTGTGCATTGCACGTGCATTTGTGTTCATACCGTTTAAAGAAATGGGGCTTAACATGGAACTGTAGTCAAAACACTGAATAATTAGGAGGATGACTTCAACAGCTCTCTTTTTGTATATGTTAAGCTTTATGTCTGTTTCCATTCATTTTAACTCTTTGGAGTGAATAGGGCTGGTTCATGTATTGCTAGCAGAACCGATGAAATTTGAAGTGCAAGGTCTTTCTTATGGAGGTGTCATGCCTGACCCAGAAAGAGCAGGGGATGACATCAGAATCCAAGGCAAGTGATTGCAGTTGGCAAAAATCCAATAATGATCAATATGTAAAACTAGGAACGATAGGGAGTTACCATTCCTAGTGATTCACTTTTTCAGAAGGTATTTCACGTTTTGATTGTACACAATCTTTACACATCTGTTCTTTTCACATGCACGTTTTTTATTCCAGTTGATTGTCTTCCCAGCAGGCAGTGGTTGTTGTTAATATTTATTTATCAGCATGGCAGCACAACCAGGAATTTCTATCCCACACCATTGAAAATCTGTACAAAGTCACAAAGATGGTGGGAACAGGTTATAGTGAACAGAGAAAAAATTGTTTGTAAGAACTAACAGCACAGCTAGGATGTTTTTGGAGATTCTGTGTCGGTGTGAGTGTTTCTCCCCAGAATTTGCAAAATTGTTTTTCAAAACATATTTCCTTCATGAGAAGGTGGGAGTCCTACAGGACCCTCAGCCACGTCAAAAGCGAAAGGTGGGTAATGACCTGTAAAGATGGAACAAGGGCAAACACCACATGTTTGCAGAAGAATTGGAGGGACCATATGAGCTACTAAAGAAGAACAGAACCAGGCTGGTATTTTTTCAGGGAAAAACTGCTGTGGATGATGTGAAAAACAAAAACAATGAATCTGAATACGTTTTTTTTTAAGAAAGAATGCAAAAAGAATCAGTGAACTTACAAAGTGTTGAATACTGACTAAATACTAGATTCGAGAGGTATTTTTCACACTAGAGTTTAGCACTGCTGTGAAGAGTGAGGAGACTGTCAGGAGAACTAGAGAGGAGACTGCAGTAAGAAGGTTTAAATGATCAAGTATTTTAGCAGCATGGGTGGAAAGAAGCAGCCAGATTTTTTATGACATTGTGGAGATGAAACTGGCATGTTTTATTGGTAGAACATCTGTGAAAGGAAAAAGAAGAGCTGCAGACGACAAAGTTGTGAGCTTCTGCAGCAGGCAAGGTAACTGCTAATTCTTGATAGTTTAAGAGAAAAGTAGAAAGAAGTATTTAGAAACAGATACGAGCTCCGTTTTTGACATGCTGAGTTTAAATTGGAAGGGAAATCTGCCATAGGAGGCATTGGAAATGTAAACACCATAAGGGAGCAGAAAGCAGGATGGAGAAGGAAATCTGCAGTGTGCCTTGTTGCAGATGCGGTGGTAGCTGTACTGTGGTTCCCCATGTGGGACACTTCACCAAAACGAGGAATAGGGAGCGGAGCCCCTGCTAGACTGACTGGAGAAAGTAGGTTGATAAAGCAGGTGGCAAAGGTGGGAAGAGGATTTATCTACCTGGAACAGTGTGATGCCATGAATTTTTCAAGTTAGTCTAATGACTGCAGCTATGTTACCAATTGACCTTACTGAGGACCACAGAGATACATTCATATTCCTTGTAATTTGTGGGCTGCTTTGTTCAGAGCTTTTTCAGCTATGCCTGCATGGTTCTGCTGTGCCATGTAGATGCACCCAAACAGGAAAACAAGCTTGCTGAGCTCATGTCAGAGTTGGGTTGAGGTGAGTCAGAAGTGATCATCTGTAGTGAAAGTTCCTGGGCCAGAAGGGCAATGAAAGTGTTTGAGGTCTCACCAGAAAGCTCAGTGCTAATGAAGACACATGCACTGTCTGCAGAATGATGAGGAGACAGGTGTGAAGGACAAAGGAAAGGGGAACTGGAGCCTGAAGTAGCTACCGGGAACGTTACACTTGTCTGTGATAGAGGTTTTGTGCTACACTCACTGGGTTGTGTTTACAGCTATACCAAATTTTATCTTGATAGTAGATCCACGTGAATTGGCTTGCTTCTGCCTTTTAATCAATAACAAAGCATATCAAGATATTAAGACAAACCCAAGTATTTATCTCTAGTACAAGAAGGTGCAGGTGGAGGCTTTAGTCTTTTGTATCTGAGATTTTTGAACATATTGGAATCGCTACTGCACTGGTTTTTTTGCTTCTCTCTCTCTCTCTCTTTTTTTTTTTAATTTAACAACAGAAAATAGCAAAGCTGTTAGCAGTTGCTAACAGATTTCACTTAGTGCCTCATCTGTTGCTCAGCTGCTATTTACTTGTAGTTCCTGGTCTTTTTTTTTTACACATACGAAAAAAAGAAAGATTGCTTTCCTGCTAAGCTTTTCCTGGATTGAGGCTTTATTTAGGTGACTGTAATTCAGGGAGACCATCAAGAAATTGTGCTTTTATTTTTGTAATCCTTGTTTTTAAGCCATGTCCTGTTTTATCCAGTATGAACTGGAACTCCTGGCTGCCACACATCAGTGACTGCAGCTCCTGGAGCATGAGTAGCATAATGGAAATTTAAAATGCAGATGACACTGGTTATTACTAGTTAGTTAAGTTTCTATAATCCAAAGCACTGCTTTCTGTGGTGCAGACTGCATAGTGTTTGTGTTTTCTTGTTTGGTCCTGATGCATGTATTGCTTGCCTTAGGACTGGATCCACATATGTGCTGTTCAGAGAGCAGCAGAAGCTGACTGGCTTAACTGTTTGTATGCGACATCATTTAAGTGAGCATTATTTTACTTTTTGGTGTTTTCTGGCACATTGCACCATCATAGCTTATTAAATAAGCCAATGCTAGACAACAGAAGGCAAAGTAAATTGGTAATGTATATCAGGAAAACAACTAGATTAGATCCTATCGTTACTGGCGCTGTGACTAAATCTGTACTGTGGTCTCAGAAAAAAGCCACTCTTTAGCATCCAGGCTTCAACCTGAAACAAAAATAGTGTTCAATTCCATGCAGATGCATCACAGCAGCAAGATTACTCAGAAGTAGCGCAATAAATTCTTGCTTCATCCCTTTTCTTACATGGAGGTGACTGATTGTCTCAGGACGTGGTGAGCCTTGAGTAGACCACTGTGCCTCAGGTGAGCTTCCCTGTACTTCTTTCTGAACCTGTTTTGTATTTTCATGAGCAACGATATAGCAAACCAGTGTTTTTGAGCCTTTGAATAAAGGAAGTGTGTAGTGTCATTGGTTTAGAGCTGTCCAAGGCCTTGTGAGGTGGCTCTGTAGGCTGCTTGGAAGGATTAATTAACCCCTTTGTGCAGGGTGGTAGAAGCCCCTGATGCTGAGCACTAAGGCAAAGCGGATCTAACCAAGAGGTTAATCTAAAAAGGAAAATTGAAAGAAAAAAGTTATTTTTATTCCTTGGTTTGCTTAGCGAACAGTAGATTTTCAATTTGTGATCTGTAGTTACTGCCTTGCTTTGAAATCCTATCAAAATATTTCTTTCTAACAAAGGTAGACTTTGAGTTGCTTTCTAAATTAAATTGGAGAAAGACTGAACCTTTAAATCACCAGGGGAATGTGACCTCTGCTGTGCATTGCGTTGCTGCTCCATATCCTAATCCCATTGCAGTTGTTACAGTCCTGGTGTATAATAAACATAAGTCTATGGCTCTCTTACTACCTTTCCAGATAGGAGTTGTAAAAAATTCTGGGTAGCCCTTTCAGCTTTATGGGTATGAAGTTAAGTTAGCTAATGGACTGCAGCCACACTAGTGACATTTTAATAGCTAGCTCCTCATGGGTAGAAACCAGTCAATTTTTTTGTGATTAAAAAAAAAAATCTATGAGCAAGTATGTAATTGGTGGCTCAAAAGTAAAGAGTTTTGCCAAACTGGAGTGCAGTTGGAGAGCAGCCTCTTAGTCTTCAGTTCTACACTGGTTTCAGGAGGAAAAAAACACTTCATTTAAGGCAGTTCTCATTACCTTAACTTCACTGGTTCTCTAGTGAATATTTTCAAAATTTGTATAGGTGGGGAAATGTCTGTCCCTCACAAATAATGTATGTCAGCCACAGCTTGCATATTTGCACACGTATACAAGTACATGCAAGTGAAGAAAGTAGAAATACATATGCATATCAGTTGCATCTTGCTTTTTCTTCTTTAGACAGTACACTTTCTCATGTAACAGTTCATCTTAAATTATTTACCTTCTATTTTACAATATGAGTCATGAATATTTTATTTTTGTCCCCTTAATTTGCCAATTTTCCTTTGAGCTAAGTGCATTAGTGATTTTAATTTTTCATTCTAGTTGGAAGACAAAAATGACCCTTTTTTCATTACTACTATTACAGGCCTTGTGCTCAGAATAATACTTTTTACAACCAGCACTGTTGAGCCTGTAATGGTATTGCAAAGTAGATCGCATAATATACAGATATTGACTTCCATTAAGTATAGCACTACGACAGCTTACGGAGATTTTTTTTTCTGGTCTTTGTTGCCCTGAGAAGGAATTATTGGGGAGGAAAAGTTAGCAATGCAATTTAAAAAAAAAAAAAAGGCAAATAATAGCCATATGATTTTATGTAGAGAGACAGTGCATGTATTTTTCTGTGTGTATGCACACTTCTGTCTATGTATAAATATATTTATTTATGTATAGATATGTATGTATCATGCTGGAAATCAATATGGATTGTGGATGGACAGAAAGAAGAACCACTATTAGACTAGATTAAATTATAATTAATTAGACTAAAGTTATTTTAGATTCTTTTGTCCTCAGTAGCAAAGTGATCTGAGATGAATCAAGCGTGTGGATTAGGTACAGAGCATCAGTTAATGAGGCGTATTAGTTATTGAGAGGCCTTGACTTCCTTTTGCCTCATAAATATTCCCACTTTCCAAATACATAAATTGATAAATAAAACTCCTATTTCCTTTAAAGAGCACAAAAGGATGAGCAAGATAAGATACCTAATCTAGTTTAATGCATCTCAAGTTTGTCAAGTATTTTGAACTAAGACAAGACAATGATCTCAATTTGTGTATCCCTTTTTCTCCCCTGTATTGATTCCTCCTTGGCTGCATTCATAGTCAGTTCAAAATAGAGAAAATAAGGGGGTTTTGTACTAAAAACGATCACGTGGATTGCCTACTAAAGGCTTATTTGTTTAATTAAGCATCTGTTCTCTTCTTAATATGCATGCATAAATCTCATTAACATTAGATGTATTGCAAGTGCAATGAAGAAGAATAGACCCCTTACTCTCATTACTGAACTTGGATAACGAGATTTATATTTACTTAACAGATCAGAGCAGAAAGTTCCCTCTGACTGCTTGAAAGGACTGGAAATTACAAACTGTTTACAAGGAGCATGCTTTTTGTGAAATGGTTGCATGTTCACTTCAAGTTGAAATATCATTATTCAAGCCATTACTAAGATAAAAAAAGCAGCATGCTTTGTCTGTAAGAATTAACTTTGTGCACTAAATTCTCAGATGTGTCTAATTAAATTTATACCTGCCTATTCAGTATTGATCTCTGTAGATGCCACAGCTGCTAAGATAGAAGTGAACTTCAGTCCCACTGAAAATATGGCTGGGTCCTCTCTGGAAGCGGCATGTTTCCTCTGAGTGCCTGTCTCCTCTCTCCCAAGACACTCTTTCTGGAAGAAAAAAAACATATATATCCTAAAAAGCAAAGTGTGTTCTTGATGGTATCCTCTCTTCAGCAACACTGTGGCAGTATGTTTATCCTTCATTCACTATACTTGTCTGTTAGCTGTTTTAAAATCCATCTCGTGTCTGAAGATAAAACTTGAATACCAAATTTTCCATCTAAGTTATGATACAGTGAATGTTTCTATATGTATTGCAGATGTGCTATGGTCAAGGACCCTACAGGGTTTAAAGCCGTGCTACCTGAGCTGTATTTTAACTAATAAGTACATATGTTGCTCAGGAATATTGTCCAAAGTGAATTCTACCTTGAAAGAAACAAACAAAAAGTTTTCCTGATTTTCTGGTTCAGTATTTCTTGTAACATGAACTCGGTAAACGGGGGTCTGTGGTGGTGGGGAGACAAAAATTAACAGAGAAATCATACAGAAGGGGCTCGTGACAGATTCCTTAACTACAGAGTGCTGGCAGGTGCCAGTTTAATAGGTATTGCTATTAACAGCCATCTGTAGAGAAAATGAAATGTGCTCATCTCACTGAATTATGATTTATGCCAGACAAAGCAGTCAAACCAAAGTAATATTTATATTATAATGCAGAGTCATTGATTAAATGCACATGGCATCTCAAATCCAGTTGACATTTGAAGTTGAAATGATTGCAGACATGTAGCCATTTATTTAACTATTACTTTAAAAAATGTGTCTCTACTCGTTATTAATAGAAGAAAGTCAGACCTGGCCAATATTTCAATAGGCTGACCTTTTGTTTTGCTGACATATAAAAGGAACAAAGCTCCTTTTGGGGTAGTCACAATTTCAGAGAATATGAAGTATGCTAGCTTCAGAAAAAACTGACCCTTTGAACCACTCTGTCTCTTTCTTCCCTCTTGTTTTCCTCACAGGATTTTTAAAAGAAAGTGGGCAAGAGATGGTTTAGGAGATAGGAAGACAGTCTGAGACTTCAAGTGCCTGCTCTGCTGACTTCCTGGGTGGCACTGGTTAACGCATCTAGCCACGGTTATCCTTATAGAAAGTTATCCTTTATGCTTACTAAAAAAAAAAAAAAAAAAGAAGCCACTAGCAAAAACAAAAAACACCCAAGCAAAGAAACATAAACTAGCATTTCCCTGCTTCATATAATCATTGGTTGGTTAAATGTTTAAAAAGTACATACATTTAAAAAACATTTTGGCTGCATCTGTAAAAGTATAGCAGGTATATAATTTCATTTTTAAGAGAGTGAAAACAAAAAATAGTAAGCTTTTGTGTGGTTTTCTCTAACTTCTTTAATCTCTAGGATACTTCTTTCTTTGTTTGAGCACTTTTTTCCAGTGATTCCAATTTTTCTCAATTGTTAATCTCCTGCTGCCCAGTCTCTCACGCAGCATCTCTGTTCTCTTGTAACCCTTCCTCATTACTATTCATATTCCAATCAATTTTTAGCAAACTTTATTCTCTTCCCTCTTTGGAAAAACAATACAAGCCTGGACCGATTTGTAGGTTCAGCCCTCTGCTGTTGCGCCATTTGATGGAGCTGTTGATGGCGCTGGATTGGTCACCCTCCGCCCTCCTCGCTGCTGGTAACACACGAGATGCTGAGCTGGGTTTTCCTCCTCCTCCTACCTCCTAGCAATGGATACTCATTCCTTCAGAAGTGCCATTTGCCATTTAGAATACAATGGCTCAGAAATAAAATTGACCTTCTGTCTTTTGCTCTCATTTTATGCCTTCTTGCTAGAAAAAATTGATTTGTCACTTCAAATTTAACATGGGCAAACATTTTTTTTTTCCTTTGCCAACCATTCCTCTTTATTTCCTTGCTCTGTCATCATGGGAACTTCAGCACCTCCCCACTTTCACAAAAGGGATAAAGCCTGGGATGTCATCTTGCAGCGAAACTTAAACTCTCTCAGTGAGGCAGTAGACAATTTGCTCTCTTCTTGCCCAATGCTGAAGACTGCGCGGAAACTGTGAAGCTTATTCCCCCTCTGCTTAAACTCATATCAAGTGGTGGCTTCCAGATTATTTTGTTCTGCTGTGGATCAGAGTGCTGGGTCGCTCTTGCCTGCCTGTCAGCACAGCATGAACTTTGACTCCTTCCCAGTTTGGCCTGTGTTAACAGACCAGTACGGTAACGTATTGCTCTGAGCAACTGTTAACGCCAGCCAGCCTGTCTCAGCAATACATCCGCAGCGTGTCTGGACAGAAAGTACATACGTGTCCCTTCAGATTTTTTCAGATTTCCCGAAGATTTGTACCTGCTGCAGAACTTGCACAGTGTGTGTGAGTGCTGGCAGGACCTCACCCCCTCCTATTTTAAGTGAATCTTTTAGGAAGCAAATGCAAAGGTGCAGGATTGATCCTTACCCAGAAGTTCTTGCTTGTTTCACCTGCAGTGTTAACTCCATCTTCTCTTCACCTCCAAGCCTGACGATGCTTGTTTGTCCCCAGGGCTCTGCCTCTCTCTTCCTCTCTCTGCTGCACACTCTACCCGGGGCTCTCTTGCCCTAGCTTTTGCCCTGCTGGCACAGAGCCTTGACTGATAGCCCTGGCAGAACTTGTTAGGATGGGCTCTGCCACATGTCGCCTCTGCTCTGCACCTCCTCATGAGGAGCAGCTGCTGATTTCTCAGTGATCGCAATGCTGCATGACACTTGTCATAGAAGTTAATGATGCTATTGAGCTTGCCCCTCACAGAAATATGTACATCCAAAGAACACTGCCCTGCTTGCTTCCTTCATTGAATTGAAATGGCTTTGCTGGTGTCTTGGCTTGGGGCATTTGGGAGAATTTGCTTTTATTCTTTAGAAGTCTTTGAAAAGTTCTTAGTAGCGAAGATCAAGATGTATTCTTTCTTCTCCCTTTCTGGTCTTGCAAATTCCCAGGTTTTGTCTTACTTTTTAATTTTTTTAAATGCTGGGGAGAACCAATGAAGAACGAATAGAAAGGAACCTCCACAAATATAAATTTAAACAAATGCTGACATGAAGACCAGCATCCTTTGTGTGTGTGTATGTACTTTAATATATATATCAGCTACTGAGATATATTGCTATGTCACACTAGTTTAGAACCAAAAAATACAAGTAATCAAATCTTATAAGTTGATTCCCAAGGCAGAGGACTGTGTATATGTAGTACAAGGTAAATAGAGCAATAAGTATCTACAATAATTCTGCAGCATTTAACTTCAATATTAGGTTTGAAATAAGGAACTGGATGCCTGTGCCATTCATTGCCCCGTATTTGAAAGCAGTGAATACCTGGTGGTAATGTGTAAATAGAATTGTAAAGCTATTTTCTGATGATAGAAGACCACAAGCATTTTCTGCTGTTTTCTTTCTAGCCAAAGAACCTCAGTGAGTAATGAATCAGGCACTGTTCGTTCTACCTCTGTTGGCCTTTTGTTCAGCTTTTTATCCTCTAATGTGGAAATCTGTATTACAGTAGCTTAGTATAACAGACATCCTAATGTTCTGGTTTTAATTAAAATTAGATTGAGGAAATAAACAATTCAAAGAAGTTAGCTTCCCTTTTTTTTCCCCCAAATAGCTTTTCTGTATCCTCTTCTGCATTTGGAGGTGCTTGTTTCCATTCAAATGCTCTTGAATTGTTCAGCCTCCCTAACAGATAATGAGGGAAGACTGTCAAAGAAGCTCACGTTCATTCATTTAGGCTGCTTAGTGACACGTTTTTAAATTATTGATTTTTGTCTGTGTTTATGCAGTCTGCTCAGTAAAATACAATTCTTAATATGAGGTTTGTCAAAATGTGAAGACTTTGCAAAACCAAAAATACACTGCTCTTGAGAAAAAAAGAAAATGAACTTTACATCAGCTCATCGTTTTTACTAATAAAAACAGCAGAGTGACCTTACATGATCTAAGTTACTCTCAAAGAAATTAGCAAATCTTTCTTTTAAGAAAGCAGATTTTCATGAATGTAAGTGCTGCAATGGGTTAGTGCAATTCTTCACCTCTGAAGACCTCTGCCCCAGCTGTTGGTTTTTTGTTTGTTTGTTTTTGTGAATTACCATTTTTGCTTGGTTGCCTTTTGTTACTTCCCAAACCACTGTTTGTCTGTAGCAACGGAGGGTGCTCTAGGCAGGCTCAGGCAGAGCTGCAGGAGCTCTGGACTGAAATGGTTTGGGAAGCAATGTAGAGAATTTCCTAGGTATAGTTCTGCTTTGAATTCCATCTGCCTATAAGCAGTAGCATTAGCTGCTTTGTTCCTGCATGGAACATACTTGTTAATTTCAGTAATTACAAAGTGGAAGTTGTATTTGTTTATCTGTAGTAAATGCTGAGGGTATTTTGTAAGACCGTGGTGAGACCTGTAAATCCTACGGTGCAGGTTCTCTGTAAACTGCGTTATTTGCCTGTTAAGTGTGTAGCACCCAGTGAGTGGTGAAAACTGATTGGGCATGCAAGCTTGCTAATTCTGAGTGGATAACTGGCTTTAGTCTCCAGTGCTGTAATAAAGTGGATTTGATTTTATTCTATCTCTTGCATGGAAATTGCTATTAAAAATCTGTGTTGTAGAGATATTTTCAGTGTTTTACAAAGCCTGCATGTTTCTGCATGTTAGTAGGGAGGAAAGAAGACACAAACCTACCAAATACATGCTCTGTTGGTCTAAGTAGAAGCACACCAAGATTCAGGCGGTCTGAAGTATGCTGTTAAAAATATTCCAGTAGCAGCATATTTATTTAATTCATCCTAAATGCTTATTCTGGCTTAAATACCAGCTTCCTCTACCTTGTTGGAGGTATTCAAAATGAAAAGAATGAGTTTAATCTTTTTTGGTTTTAGGCTAGAGTTTAAAGAAATTGAAAGATGATGATCCTGTCACGGTGGGGAGAAGGATCACTGCTGGCACTAGACCCGCTGCACAGAACTTACACCATAAACTGCTGTCCATGCACTTCCATGCAATTGAAAGTGCAGCACAGACAAGATGATCTTTCACTGAAGAAGGTTAAAAAAAAAAAAAATTATCCATAACCCTGGAGTAGAAGATAATCTGAGAGTTAAGGCTTTGAATAACTAAATAGTTAAGATTTGCCTCAGTGGTTTAATAATCTGAGAGTTAAGGCTTTGAATAACTAAATAGTTAAGATTTGCCTCAGTGGTTTAATAACTTACTGAGGCCTCAGTCCAGCAGAGAGCAAAGGAATAAACTACAGCTGCATCATATACCTTTCTGTCTTCTTTGCTCTAGGTCTTTACCTTTGCTATTTTAAACTGTTATTTGTATTCTTGTGTTTTTATGGAACTGGTGGATTAGCACATAAATCTTTTGGAGTATTCCATAATTAATTTCCAGGATATCAAGTAAAGACTGGGTCTTTTCCTTTGACAGGCTTTTTTTGTCTCTGTAATGAGAACAGCAAAAGGTTAGGAGAGAAGGTAGTGGATTCACATGCGTGCTATAAATACTCTGGGGAGGGGAGCAAGGAGATACTTAAGGCCTATATAAGGTACAAAGAGTTTCTTTACAGTAGTCTCATTGCATCACTGTGCACTTATCTTTTTAAGGACAGGGATGGGCCTTCACATGCTGAAACAGCCCATATCTTGAGCAAAGCATGTTTAACAGAGTATTGTATTCACGGTTTCATGGGACACCAGAACCATTTGTTGATCTTGGCTGTCAGTTTATTGTCTTTCTCAGTCTTTGTTTATTTTGTGTACATCAGCCATTCACTGAGTACCTTGGGACACAAATTATGTATAATGGATCCGATTTACTGGTCGAATGCTAAGTCAGTCTCGCGAGGCTGCTTGCCTGTGGTAGCATAAGCTTCTGTTGACTTTGATACCATAGTAATTGCAGTAGTCTTAGCATAAGAATAAAAACTCAATAGAAACTTCTGATGTAGCAGTTCCAAGTAGGTGTCAGCTTGGTGAGTTTGTACTGTCATTAACTTGAACAGGCTTCTATGTGGGGAATCTTACATCTTACCATGAGAAAATGCCGGTCTGCTTGGAACTGTCTGCTCTGTGTGTAGAGAGAAACCTGTGTCCAGAGGGGCTAATATCTTTTGTCTAACAGTGTTTAGACCAGCTCCATCCTCAAGTTTCCACAAAGACAAACGGAAAGTTATGTTGAACAACTAGATTTCAGCTTAATGATGTGAGAAAAGCAGCATGGAAAGCAGGACAGTCCTAAAATAAGCCTACAAATATGAAGGTTAATATAGAAATCTGTGAATCGGAGGAAATTTCATGCACAGCAGTGATCAGAGGAGGAAAAATTTAAAAAAAAAAATTTTTTAAGAAAAGGTTGCCTAAAATGTCANATCGCGAGGCTACTTCCAGCTGCTAACAAAACGAAAAGCTTACAAAAGAAGATTGTAAATGAAGCACTGAAATATGATATTTTCATTCTGTATGTAAATATTGAATTAAAATGAGCTTTCAAAAGCAATACCAAATACACAACACACTACCACCACCAAAATAAAAAGCCTTTGGTTGGTAGCCTTCTCAAGCACCCAGTTTCAAGGACTGTCTGGAGAGAAGAGAGGAGACCAAAATAAAACATCTGGGTGGAGGGAAAAAAAAGCTTGAAAGTAACTTATGTTGATACAGCGTCTGCATGAAGATAATTAAAGCCATGAGATGTAATTAAAATCACCAAGTGACTGTTGTCATCAAGAATGAGACAGTGGGGCTTGAACGGAATACCTCTGACTGTGTAAGGGGAGCAAGATAAGGAAAAGAGCAATTTTTACTACCAGTTATGAAGAAAGTAGACACTGAAGAACAGCCCAGGCTGGGGGTGTTTTCCAAGGCCCTGCATGCCAAGTTTCTAGGATAACCGAATGCTCTTTAGAAGCATCTTTGTGATCAATTGTATTGAATGGCACAGACAAGTTTCATTGAATCAACACAGATGACAATCCGTTTGACTGAGCACAAAAAGATTGTTACAAACCTTTAATACGGCAGTTTGGGTTCAGTGTCTGCCCATTTTGGAACTTGGGCTTGTAATAATCGTGTTGGTCTCTTGAAAAAACAAAACTTAATTAACATCGATATACTGTAGCAGTTCTGAAACACACAACAGAGAAACAGGAGAGTACTGTAACAAGCAGGTTTATTTTGAAGCACTGCTAACATTTATGCATTTAAATGACAGCAGAAAAATTGCAGAAGCTTCAACTAGATATGCCTGACCAGTGATGAGACTGAGAGTAAAAGTGTTTGTTGTTTCATGGCAAAAGTGGAAGGAAATAGGGATCAGCTGCACAAGTGATCAGACCTGATTGCAGAAAATGAAACAGAAATACCAACTGGGTATTTGGGAAACGTAAATAACCCACAGTTATTTCAAAATAGTGGAGAGCCTCCTGTCTTCACAAGGGAAAAAACAGCAGACGTTTCAAGGAGATATGGATTGGTTTTAAACCACAGAAAAACAAATGTAGTGGCTTTGTGGCAAAATGTTCCAGGCCTGAGTCAAAGCCTGTTGAACTTCCTGGAAGTTTTGTACTGGATATGACCACGTAGGTCTGTGAGATGGAAGTGAGCCTCCCTAAAGTTGTGACTAATGCTTTTTTCCTTTGGGGTATAAGGGTGTCGGAGAATTAACTCTAAGCCCAGTTCTGTTTAGACTTCTGAGTGATGAATGTGTTTTTCAGACTTGCTGAGGAAAAGCCTACCTTGAAACTGAGAGCTTGTAAGGTCCAGTTCTTTCCTGAAGTGTGAGTCTAAAAACAGCACACTGAGTTTCTATATTTCTTTCATTAACTCAGTATCAGTTGGTTTGGGTTTTTTTTGTTGTTTCGGTTGGTTGCCAAAGGTTTGCCAAAGGTTGCAAGGTCTGCTTGCTTGCTTGCTTGCTTCAGAAGTACCCTTGAACTGATAATTCTGAAAGCTGTGATCCAAACTTACAGGCATTCCTACTACACATTTATTGTCACTGGTATGCAAAGATTTCAGAGATCAAGTTCTTCCTTTAGCCACTTCTTTACAATCCTGTTCTTTTGACTTGTGTTTCACAAGAATAATTCCAGATAGAATTTAGTGTAGCAATTCATGAAAAAGAATAAAATTCAGCTTTTTGTCTATTAGTTTTGCTGACTGTTCAGGGGTAAAAGGAGTGAAGAGTAGGAGAAACTTGGTTTATTTCTGTAATAATATATGGCTGAATTCTCAGAGGAAGCAGATCTGTGGAGTACTATTTCTGTCATGTAGCAGTCAGTGTTGGGTAGGGAAGGGAACAGGTTTTCTGTTCCTGAGAATTTTAAGATTCATTGGACATTTTTCCTCAATGGAGACAACAGTTCAAAAACTCAAGATATCTATCTCTCATGGGCTAATTCTGAAAAAGAAAAAGGCTGGATCAATTAAAAATATTTATTTTTGCTCACAGTTTTCATTTTTAGAACCTTTTAATAGATAGATATTAATCTGAAGAATCATCTTAGTTAAAATTCCAAATAGCTTACTGTGAAAATATACAACTTGACAATTTTGAAATTAAAATATCAATTTGTGATGTTACTGAGAAACAAAGAATTACAAACCAAACAAAAATCTGATAACCTCTACAGTCTGCTTGCTTAGTGAAATATCGTAGCCTAGAAAAGAGAAATGTCTTTTACAGTACATTAGGAAGAGGATCATGAACCCAAGGTGTAATACCATAAAAAGGTGTGCATGATGTGACTGAAAAATGTAACCTCTTTTGTAAAGTCATTACTGCTATTAATTCTAAAAATCTAGCCTGTGACATGACTAGAACACGGAGCAGAGCTAAAAAGAAAACAGCCCATGATCCAAAAATCTATGATAAACTTCTGATAAGGCACTGCCTCATAGCTGGGAGGAAAAGATGGTGATGGCCAGCCAAGTGCCTGCTGCAGCTCAGGCAGGATCTGGTAGGATTTAGTGTGGCAATGAAAGTGTCCAGAGGGAAAAAAGAAGCCTGCTCAAAGTAAAACCAAATATCATGTGCTAATAGACAGCTTCATAAGAAAGCTACTCAGCAGATTTAGCTGAAAGGTTGTAGAATGAAAATGAGTAATAAAGAATAATGGCAACTCTCCAGGAGTGGAGAGGGAATAGTAACTGTGAAAATCAAGGCATATCTTTTCCTTCCTTTGTGCCTCTTACTTAGTTAAAAAGTAGAGCTGACACTGTGTCCTCTTCCATTAAAGAGAGGAAGAATGCTAATTTAACAGCTTCCGCAGTGGTGCTCTCTCCTCTGGTCCCCCTGCCCCCATCCCATGCTCAGTCCTGCTGGTAAGGGGCAGGGAGGGAGGGACCCGCTGCCCACCCGGCTGCACTGTGCCCTGGGCCCTGCTGGTGGGGAGGACACGTGCTTAGAGAGAGCTCGCCTCTGGCACGCCCAGGCAGAAGAAGGAAAGGCCTCGTGAAAGAACTCTTCCCCATCCCTACAGAGAAGTCCACCATATAGTATGAATGAATGAATGAATTGAAGAAATACGGTTAGGCATTACATTCAAAGTACTTACAAAAAAGGCTAAAGAAAATGCAATCATTTTTTGTTCCCCTTCTTTGAGCTGCATAGCATCAGCTTTCCAAATTTCCGCCGTGTATGCCAGCCAAAAATCTTTTCTCCACCGTCTGCCTCTTAGAATTCCTGATACAGAACTTTCCTTTGTCTTAACTGGTTATGATTTGTGTCCAGATACAGATGCCCTTCTCAGCTTGTTTCCAAAATGAAAGTTGGCATTATGCTTGTTATTGTTCAGCTATATATAAAGTGAAACAGATTTTCAAAAATCATTTACAGAAGATTTGCTGTGACTATTGACGCTTTCTGACAACCTAATTTTTCTTGTAGGCCTTCCCCTCTCCTCCCACCTCTCCCCACCTCCCAATTTCTACTCCGCAAACAGCAGAAAGGTATTTGGGAAAGCAAAAAGGTTATGAATCAAACTTTTGAGGTATTTTTTAATTGACCCTGGGTAGACATTTAGATGGAGCTGATAGAAAGGTTGCAGATGGTCTGTATTAAGAAGTCTCTTTATATTAGATGATGCTGTGTCCTGTGTCTAATGATTGAGTAGTCTCCTGTGGAAACATGCATTTACCCATAGTACATAAGGAGCAATTTCAGTTCTGTACATATTTCATCTGTTACTGGATTAACCTGAAAAGTCTTTGGGTAACCAGACCCCTTGGATGGAAGGACTGGCTTGATGCTTGTTTGATACTGAACTTTTTTTTAGTACTAAAACTTTACAATTTTGTTCTAAAATGCAGCCATTGATATTTCACTTGACACCCTATGCTATGTAGACTTATGAGCCTATCATGTAAAATACAGACTTTCTTTCAATTTGTTTTTCATAATTTGCATCATGCAATGTAGAGTGTTTTGGGACAGGATGTTTTTGTTTGGCTTTCTTGTTGTTTCATTTTGGGGTTGTCTTGGTGTTTGTTTTTTCAATCCTGACTAAGAATGCAAGAATGGTATTAAGGAAAACCTAACCAACTATCGAGTGTTTGCACTTTCATTAAAAGAGAGTCTAGAGATGCCTATTCAATAGTACTGATAATTTCAGCCTTTGGAGTAAAACAGTGTGAACTGGGATTGAATTTCAAGGTAGAGAATGGATAACTAATTCAGTTTGAGGTCTTGGTTACAAGCTAGCCCTTACAATGTAGCTGGGAATCAGTAATACTGTGTACAGTTTTACTTTTATGAAAACTTGATCATTTCCACAAAAAAAAACAAAATGAAACCTTCATTTTTAATGTTGGAACCTTTTAATAGTGAGTGACTGAATTATCTCTGTAATTCATTACCCTCTCAGCTGTTAGATGGATGGGATATGTTATGGTTTGTCATGGTGGTGTGAAGAGCAGACTGGGGATTTAAATCGCCTGCCACCACATGGGCTATAGACATGCTGATGCCTTGCTGTGAGATTGCATTTAGTTCCAGGATCTGTGGTGCTTCAGAGTATAATACATTCAGTTGCCATGATGAACAAAGGCTTCTGATAGTTTGTATAGGTATACCAGGAGTAAAATAGGAGAGAAATAGCAAGGAATGAAAGTAAAATGCTGTTTTCTTTTACAAGCGACTAGCTGAGTACAGAGAAAAAGTAATGAATTTATGTCAGGCGGAAAACAAATACAATAGGTGAAATATTATACGGGCATCTCTACACGAGCATGTATGGAGATATATAATGTGAAATACAGTATAATCTTAACGTTGTTATGTACATACTTATGACTGCACTGGCTCATTACCCATTGCATCAAGGATGCTCAAGTGTTTATTATGCTATTTACCAAATTATAGCTATTTCCTGAACAGCCGGCCTCTGCTGCGTATACTTGTTTTCTGTCCATCTTTAATAATGAAGCCTGCACTTTGGGGCAGAAACATAGTCTGGCAATGATCAGCAGGAAATACGAGAGAAATTGGTAATCTCTTTAGCTTTACTGTTTTATGTTGTTTGTTTGCCTCTGCCAAGTATTTGTTTAGGGAGCTTGAGCTGCACAGGTCAGGCAGCTGAATTTTAGTGGCTATTTCAGTAGGCTAAAGAGCAAACAAACGCCTGCTAAGTTTTATATAGCATTTTGTTTTTTCAGTCACATCAAAGATTTAGCTCATCTGTCTTGGGGAGGATGTTGTTATGATTCTAATAAAAAATATCAGTATGCCATTTTATAACCGCCAGTTATTTATTGCAACATCTGAGCTAGTACGTAAGATGGATTATGTATATAAATAAAATAATTCTAGGAGGTGAAAGGAATCAAAGGAGTTCTTAGATATTCAGGCTGTTCTGCTAACAGGTGGACAGTTTTGACCGACATGAGAAAGGAAATCTTCTTCATGCTTTTTGAGGATGGATTCTGCCATTGCCACCTTGCTGGCCATGAGGACAGCTTGGTTGATAGCATGTCCAGGCTCTCGTCTGGGACAAAGATCTGCCCCACAGAAGGGCCCAGGCAGGTGGGGTCTGCCCACCTCTGGCCGGGTAGAAGGCAAGGTAGCTACCTGAGGTAGCATGGGAGATGGAGTTGTGCAGTTCAGGACAGACCAGGAAAGATGGCTGTTGCTAGTGGCTGAGTCTAGCTGTCCAGGGTTGGTTTTACTTTTTACAAGCCTTAAAACAGATTGGGAAGATGAGCCTGTCATCTTGTTTACTTCTGCTGTTGCTTTACAAAAACAGCCTGATACAGACAAGAACTTCATCGTAGCAATAGGAATTTATTGGTTAATAGATGAGACCTTTAGCTGTGGGAAGAGAGACCTATGACTAAATTAAAACACGTAGATTTCTGATTCTGTGTCCAGTTGCAGGTTATTTTACACTGAAAAAAACTTATTCCCCTTTTAGTAAGTAAGGCTTGAGCCATTCATGGGATTTTAGAGTTCTTGAAACAAGTCAGTATGCTTGTTACATCTCTGTGTTGTTAATGTTTTTTTAAAAAAATTGTCAGAGTATTTAAAAATGTCTTGGAATAACACTCAAAAACTAGAACTACTTCAAAAATCCAGTCCACTTTCCACCATTTATGGTGGTGTAGGTTTTGATTTTTTCCGTTTCATTCTTGGACAAGACACAAGTCAGCTGCACATCCTGTCTTCTTTACTTTTATAGAGTTGCTCTGAAGTTTTAACTTCTCAGTAAAGCAGTGCTTAGACATAAATCTGATTTTATTTCATTTTAACGCTCAGAAAAATATCCCACAAAAAGCTTAAGAAGACTGTTCAGAATATAAATGTTGGCATATAATTCCTTCAATTATTGGAAAAAATAGTCCAATCCATCTCTAGGTTGGCTTTGTGGCTCAAAATGCCTTAATCTGACAGGAATGCACTATAATAATCTATGAAAAGAATGTCTTAATTTATCACAGAAACCATTACTTCTAAGTTATATTTTTTGCTCTGGGTAGCTGTACTTAATTCTTCACAGATAACGTAGAAGTCTTGTTCGCAACACATTTTAGGAAATGGAGCTTATCGTTTGCTTTTCCAAGAAAAAGAGTATATTCTTAGTATGGATGTAGATGTGGCACTTTCTAACTTTTTGGAATATGCTTGTGATTCTACAAAACAAACGTTCTCAAGATCTTAAGCATCAGCTGTGGAAGCTAGACATTTCTTTGTGGGTAAAATGCAGCTGGAGCCTCTTCAGCTTTTGCATTTCCCCTTTCACCACTAAGGTCAGTACTTCATACTCATTTCTCATGTGCAAGAGAGTAGCAGTCTGGATTGGTTTATTAAATACTTGGGTTTGAGTTAAAAGTACACTGAAGACGGACATGTGTTGAGCATTATCCTGTGTGTCTGGAATTTGAAGAACCTCCAAGTCTATTTAGGATTTTGTGTGATGAAGAGTTGAATTCTGTTTTAAGGTACTTGAATCTACCCAAGACTTGCTGCCAATTTTTGTTGCTAACAGAGATGCTCTCCAGCCCCTAACTTTGTGCATCTGTATTTCATAAGGCTGGCAAATGTCTTTGATTAGGGTGTTTTTTTGGAGTGGCCATTAAGAAGCAACTCTCTTCTATACTCTGCTGTGTCTCATAAAGAAAGGTTTTTCACATTAGTGAAGCACTTAATTGCATCGAAGCAGCATACTTACCTTGGATTTTAGACTTATTGGGACTGTAAAAGGAAAATGTAACAAATGATACCATCTGCTGTTCTCATTCCTCCTCCCCACGCTGCCCCACCTTTACCTCCCTGAGCCCCAACAGACTCTCTTCCTCTCTTTCATCCTTATTGTATGATGCAAAATCTTGTCAGGGTACTTAGGGCATGTAGTAGCTTCAAGGCATGAAGCAGGAGATCAGCTTTTCCCAGACAGGATTCCACACTCGTTCTGAGAATTAAGGGTTTCTAGAGAGGTTAGCCAGAACTATGACAGCACCCTTTTTTCTCCCTGAAAAGTAAACTTGGCATATTACATCTGAGGACTGGAAATTTCTAGCTTCATAGAGGAAAATGTGTCACTGTGGTGTGTGTCATCTGACCTAACTATCCTAAAGATTTTTGTTCCATTTATCTCCTACATGCTTTATATAATGAAGGAAGTCTCCATAGGCATGATCAACCACAGAGAGTGAGTGAAACATAATGGTTTCAATCAAGCTTTCTGCTAACCCAAGTTACTTGTTACTCTTCAGTCAAAGGTGATAGCTTTCACCTTGGAAACCAGTAATAATTATTCTATTCATTGACAATTTGTGAGTTTTCACTAGCCACTGGTTACAGCTTTGCACTTAAATTTTAAGAAGGTTTGTTTTATTATTTTGAATTGTAGTATCTTTTTCCCTTTCAGGAAAATCACATCCATGATGAGAATTTGTAGAGTTTTGTGATGATCTCTGACGTGAATATCTTGATAGGAAATGCTGCACAGTTCTTTGTGTCAGCCCAACTTTATTCCAAGCTTATGTACAATGCAGTTCCAGCAGACTTGGGTTACTGCTTTTCCTGTAGAAATCTGTCCATGGCTTGAAGTTGCTGAATAATCTTAATGATTGACTTCAGGCAGGATTGTTCACTACAAGATACAGATCTCTGAGAACAGTCAGAATTTTTCCTTTCTAGTTTTCAGTGGGGCTGCACATCTCAGCCAAAACAAACACCTCTGCTTCCAAAAAAATGATCATTTAAAGTATGTGTGTATATATATACAAAAAAAAGGCATAGCAAAGTTTTCTTAGCCACTGCAAAATGTTGTGGATTATCTTTGCCCACCAAGCATTCATTGCTGGCATTTTTTGTTTTTATTGTCCTGGATTTCTGGAAACAGGTTTTATATTGTCATGGCATGACCCTTTTCAGTTTTAGTTTGATTGTTATTACTGACAGAATGAAGAAAAACAATGTTTCATCTGAGAATACATGAATAGATACTTCTGCAGTTTGTTTGTTTGGTTTGGTTTGTTTTTTTTTTGCCGGCCAGTGCTGGTAATCTGACAGTTACCTGAATTGTCCAGGAGCTCAAAACAGGGATGAAGAGAAACTAGTTTTCTCTTGGAATTTTTTTCGCACTGCATCTGCCTTTCTCAAACAGGAATATCATTAGAGAAATTTGATGCATGCATGCATCTGGCTGTACTTTTTATTTATTTATTCATTATTTGACTAAGTGTAAACCAGAAGACCCATTTTACGCTACCTCTGTGAGGAGAATGAGCATACACTTCAGATGCTCCCTAATCGTTCTTTGGTAAAGAAGTGATAATAAATGCACTGCTTGTTAAAGCAATTTCACATTAGTGCAGGCCTGTAGCATTGATCTAGTCAAAGATTCTTCACATTGCAAACAAGACTTGCATATCTGTCACAGCATTACCAGCTTCTTTTGTATCTCTGTAAGGCAAGGAACTTGCAAAAGATCTTCCTTTTTATTTGAAGGCTCTTAATTTCCTTTGCTCCATCTGTGATAAAAAGGGACTTGAAATCAAATAGTGTCACTGCTGAGGTTTAAAATATATTTCACTGTGGAAAATTTTGTGCTACAGGCAAGAGCGACTGGCACAAAGGAGGGTAAATAAGCAATGGTTAAAATATGTGTTTATAAACATAAATCAGCAAGACCTACAAAGTAAGAGTAGAGAATATAATTATGGAAATGTCAACAAATATGCAGGATTTGTTTTATGATATAGCTGTTACTGAATGACTTCGTACCCCAACTGACTGCAGAGATGAACCATAAATTCTTCCATTCTTTTTCCAGCTTGGTCTCCATCCCACACATGCAGGTGTTACAGTATTACTTTGAAACTAGCCTTGGAGATGACCCTAGCTCGTCTCCCTGGGGCTATGCAAAGCCCATCTGAAAAGAATGAGGTTGTGTGAGAGGCATTTATAACCATTCTATGGGAGGCCTAGGGCTCAGTCTGGAGATGGAAAATATATCTAAGGTGTGGAAAGCTTAATTGATGGCCTTAAAAAAATAATAATAGGAAAAAAAGCAATAAGTAACCTGATAAATGGCACAGACTGTTAATTAGATGTCTAAATTTACCAATTGTGTCAGGAAAATTAGGACAGTGGGAACAATATGTCCCTAAGCTGTTCACTAAACAACTGCTGTGCTACTTATTTATATTTATCTGATGAAATACGTGCTGAAAGGAACACAGGAGGAAATCTCTCCTCTCTCACAAGTTGGAAGCTCCCAGACCTCTCTTCTCCTAAGGAGTCTGTGTTCTTGTATTCCCGAGTCTGAATTGGTCTTTGTAATACATGGCCTCAGGATATATTAAGCTGCTAGAGAATTTTGATAGTAAGTACAGGAGGGAGCTATGGGGAACTTTCAAGCCTAACCCAACGTTCAGTGTAGAAAATTTACAAATTTGTGTTAATTTTGTCAGGAATCAGATTGGGCCCATGCTGATGACAGGAAGGAAGTTAGTATCCTACTTGGGATTCTTATTTAAGTATGTACATTTTTAAATAAGTGTGCTTCGCAAAACATGGGGTATTTACATAAGGGCCTGATGATGTGCATATTTAAATATATTTAGAGCTAAGTAGGCAAACGTTTACATACATACCCAAGAAAAGTGCCAGTTTATCCCCACAGGGGACTCTGGTTCCCAGTCAGCTGGCTGCCCTGTGCCGTGCTGGTGGGAGCCTGGCTGGAGCTGGTCACAAGAGGCTTCCTGCAGTGCCTCCAGCCACCGAGGGGCTCCCAGCCATGGAGAAGACCATGGCTCGTTTCCTGTTTCTCCTGCTTCTCTTGGCTGATTGGACTTTGCATCCATGAGGGCCAGCGGAGATCACAATTTCAGTAGTCACTAGCTGACCCTTAATTTAGGCATTGCTGAATCGGTCGTTATTGTGCTTTACCCCTGTTTTCCTGAGTTCCTGAGTACCCCTGAGTTCAGATGAGAAGTTCTCTAAGGATTTCTTGGAGTAAAAGTAGGCGAGAACAAGAATGTAATGACTATATTTAAATATTTGCACTTTTTTTTTCANAGGTGCTCCAGCCCTCTGACCATCTTTGTGGCCCTCCTCTGAACCCTGTCCAACAGTTCCATGTCTTTCCTGTATTGGGGGCCCCAGACCTGGACACAGCTCTCCAGATGGGGCCCCACAAGGGCAGAGTAGAGAGGGACAATCACTTCCCTGTCCCTGCTGGCCACCCCTCTCCTGACGGAGCCCAGGATACCGTTGGCATTTAATGAGTTTTAGACAGTTCTAGAAATGAATACAGTAACTTATTCAAATGGATTAAACTTCTGCTCTGTGATGGTATGGAGAAATCACACAGTTTACATGATGCTGAACCCATGACAGATGCCAGACTTGTTCTTATTTTGCACCAAACGGCCCCACTGCATTCATCTTCTCTGTCTTTGATGAATTTCCAGGACATGAGGGGGACTGCTTGGACTTTTAAAATCAGTACTGTTATAAAGCACTTATCTTGCGACTGTAGTTCATCTTCTAAAATTTAAAAAAGCTTTGAAACTCTTCATAGTTTGTGTATACTTTATAGCTGTAATATCAAGCTGCGTCAGCTCCCTCAACTCCCCCTTTGCTCTCTTCTACAACATAAACAAAAATAGAAAAATTAAAGGAAATTACTCTTCTCCGAACGTCACTGAACTCCAGACCTGGCAGTCTTCCACGTTTAGTAAGTTTCATGGAAGTTGGTCCCTGATTAAGGAAGTGCTCCAGTCAGTCTCATTGGAGGGATCGTATCTTGTCTCAGGACAAAGAGCAGGTACCAACTGAGAAGCGTTCTGGTGGATAGCCATGTTCCCAGCCTGAGGAACACATTTAAGAATCACAGAATCATAGAATGGTTTAGGTTGGAAGGGACCCTAGAGATCACCTTGTTCCAACCCCCGTGCTATGGGCAAGGACACCTCCCACCAGACCAGGTTGCCCAAAGCCCCATCCAGCCTGGCCTTGAACACTTCCAGGGAGGGGGCATCCACAACTTTTCTGGGCAACCTGCTCCAGTGTCTCACAACCCTCTCAGTGAAGAATTTCTTCCTTATATCTAGTCTAAATCCGCTCTCTTTCAGTTTATAGCCATTACCCCTTGTCCTATCATTGCCTGTCCTTGTAAAAAGTCCCTCCCCAGCTTTCCTGTAGGCCCCCTTCATAGCATTGAACATATGAAATGAACTCTATACCAGCTGACTTCTAGAGATGCAGTGCACCAACAAAGAATGTGTTGCAGTGGCCTGGCTTAGACGTGGCAGAGGTTGAGGTGAGACAGTTCTAACAACAGATTATGGTTTAGATCTGAGAAAGAAGGGCTCAGAAGACTGAGCTTCTTCCTGGCTATGGAATGGCCCGGAAGCTAAGGGTGAAGGCTGAGGATAAAAGGCATTTAAGCAGCATTTACAAGTCATCTTGTGAATATGGGCTGCTGGGTTATTTTGGGGTCCTGATTTAGGATTATGTATAAGGTTCAGAAAAGGAGAAACAACATTTTCTCAGAAAGGATTATGATTCAGGAGAGAAAGGGGTCTAAGAGCTTTCTTAATTTCTGGAACATCAAGGGGATGTGATAAAGATTGGTTCAAATCATTAGGTCATTAATAGCATAAGTGAACTGACTAAGCTTAATCCTGTGCTTAATGATAAGAGAGGCCTTTCCTCATTTATCTTCATGTTTTTCCTTTTTGAAGGACTGTTCTCTTCCTTGGCATGGCAAAGTTGTGCTGAGAGTATTTTCAACTAGTTTTCTCTGGTATTTGAGGAAATAATGCATCTGTGAAGTATCTTTTTGTTGAAAGGAGACGTGCAGTTTCTCTGGTGCGATAACTTGAATACTGCAGGACAAACATAATGTTTGCTTTTGTTTTGAGCAGCTGTTCTGTGAAATGGTAAACAGCGCATTTACTGGAGGAATTGAAAAGATCGGCTAGAATGAAATAGATATTTCTGGTTTTGGCCCTGCCTCAAGGAATTGAGCACTCCTTTGCATACGCTGTGACTGGAATCAAAGGGACGTGGAAGAACCATGCTCCATATCTCCTAGGCCATGCTGAAGTTCAGGAGAGTTACTACTGGGAAAAGGAAAAGGGATTTCCCAGGTGGAATGTTGTTCAGGCCTATTTGTACCATTGTTTTTCTCTACTTTTGCTGATAAGGCAAATTACATAGGTTGCTCTGAAAGTAATGCCTCCTATTTATTTCCATGGAAATTACAACAGATACAAAGAGCACAATAGCACTATTTGATAGAGCAAATACTCAGATACAAAACATTATTTTTCAACATAGTCACCACCTTTTGCTATGCATTTTTCACCAGCAATGAACAAGAGTCTGCATGCTGTGCTCATAAAAATCTGCATGGCTGTTCAGAACATGTCATGTTTTTCACTTTGCTGTCGCCACTGCTGAAATGCACCATCCACTGCCTCACTGTGCTCACATCCACTGTTTCATCTCCAGAAAGGTTCAGCAAGTTTTGATGAATGTCAATAAGTGACATTTTTTTCCACATGGAGGAATTCAGTGCCACCCCTTTGCTTCATCCGCACTCCCATGTCAGACACCTTTTGGTCAGACTGCCCCTCTGCTGCCATCTGTCACATGACAACAACATGGAATGAAATATTGGTGGGAAGGTTCAGCCTTTACTGCCATACCACCAACATCCACGTCTGACGTTGTGGGCTGACATAATAAGCTAGGAGGCATTACTTTCGGAGCAGTCCTGTAGAATGTCATGTCCATTAAATGTTTTTTAAAAGCGTAGTAAATGCTGAGAAGTAGATATTTAATGCCTAGAGATCAGCAATACTGGGCATCTATCTCAATACTAGTATTTTCTCCTCCTTAAAATTCATCTCTTGCATCAGAATTCATACAGATAATTTGATCTTTGTTCATCCTGCATGAACAAAAATGTATTTTCCTCTTTTCTTTTCTGAAGCCTAAATACCACATCTGACTTCTTTTGTATTCAGATTAACAAAAAACAAATATTTTGCAACTTACTATGAGTAAATCTTTTGTTTACTTTCTTCATCTCCAGACATTTTGACTCTCAGAATCTACATTCTAGTTTCTTGATATTTCTTGAGCAAGAACAGAGCCTTTAGGTATCTCCACTTCTTTACCTTTCCATTGTCATTTCATTCTCAAACAGTATCAGCCACACTGTGTAAGACAAAGTTATCACTGTCCTCTACATAATATGGAAGTTCACTCTTTGGAAACTTGTGCTTTCTCATATTTATCAAAATTTCAACAAATCTGTTAAATATTAGCAGCTTTTGTTAAAGAGTTCCAAAAGCAGCACTGGGGCATTAATTCGATGTTACTGTTCTTACTTGGAGAATATACAAGTTAACTGTTAAAGGAAGTGTATGTGACAGCAGAAAAGATGCAGTTGTTAATTCCAGCTGTTGTTAGTAGACCTGGGGGAATGTTTTTTCCAGGCGTACAGCCTTACAGTTAGTGAAATTCAGAACCTTGGACTTGACCATGATTTCTACTTTGCATTCCTGTATCCTGTTACTTCTTTTTTCCAAGGGTCACTGGACTGTGTTTGTATTGATACTTGCCTATTCAGCAGCAGCTGGAAGCGAGACAGAGCAGTACAACTGAACAGCTCTGGACAAGTGAGACAGAAGATGGCAGGAAATAGCGTAACTGGAGGGAAAGGGGTGGAAGGGTTTCATTTCCCATTGGAAAACAGAATTGAGGCCAGGTAACTGGGTGTCTTACTTCCAAGAGTGTGACAGAAAAGCAGCATCATAGCATCATAAATCAATAATGCAGCTTCATCTAAAAGTTCTGTCCCATCTTCAGTGCAGTTGTCCAGATGCACAACGATAATGCAATGCTAGGAGAAGAGTACAAGGATAACTAAAGAAATATGAGAAAAAAATGTTGTAAATGTTGTATCTAATGAATTGAAGGAAGTGGTATGTAGACATCAATTAATTAATGGAGTATAGTTAATAAATAAAGCACCCCTCACTCTTTCTTACAATAGAAGACCAAGGATACAGCTAAAGAAATAAAAATGCAGATGCTTAAGTTATTTCACAGTCAGGTCTCTAGTTTGTTTTACAGATGAAATACTTCCAGCTAAACATAATTCATCAACTGTGAGGGCTTGTGGTGTTTCTGCTCATACTGTTGTGGGAGTGTTTTATGCAGGATATTTTTGGGCTTGAGGCCAAAACATGTTTGTTCAAGGAGTTAAGTGTGGTTTCTCCTCCTCCCTGCTTGTGAAGGTAGTTTTTAAAGAATGACTCACAAAGTTAAGAAGTAAAAACCATACATGTGATCAGTTACAGTTAATGATGAATAAGCGTAATGCTCATTATAACGAGTAATGATTGCGTTCAATTCATGAATCACGTGTAAGGCAAAGTTTTTCCTGCAAATGTTTGGTGGACAAAGGCTGTTAATGGACATATTCAAGAAAAATCGTGTTTGAATCAGGCAGTTTGGAAACAAGAAAGTGTTAAGTTCATCTATTGATTACGTACGCCCAAGTAGTTTTTGTCAACACCATTTAGTTATTTATACAGTTATATTTGTTTTCTCCTGGCATCCCCTGTGGCATAAGATTTGATGAAGTGATTGGCAGACTTCATTTTTCTTTGGCTTCCTATGCTGCTACAGACTTTGAATTTAACATTTATTTTACCAGTCCTAATGAAGTTCTTTTTTCAGACTAATTTCTCATGCTGAGATGATCAACTGTAGAATTTGTAGGGTGTCTGTGCTCATTTTGGTCATTAGGTAAAGTTAGTGCTGTTTTTTTAGAATTACAAATAGTTGAATGGATGAATATAACTTTAGAACATGGAGATGTGGAGCAACTGAGAAAAGAAGCCATGCCTTTGTGTGGCGAACAAAGCATCGCTGCATCTAAACAAGAAAGCAGAGAAATAGATTTTTCCCTGCATTTTCACACAAAAACTTAACAGGCTGGTAATATAAGCATTATTTACAATTCTTCTAAAAATAGCTTATGCACATCTGTGGCAGAGAATCAGTGTGTGAAAGTCGAGAAATGTGCAAGGAAGAAAAAGGGTTTGGGAATCTGGACTGTTTAAGTTGTTTGTGCATGGTTGTAATAGCAAAACAAAAGTACTTTGTGGTTTTAAAGCCCTATTCTACCAATTTTCTCTGACCTTATCCAGTAAAATGTATTTCTCTGATTGCTCCAGAATTACTGCTTTTAAGGTTCAAGAAACAGAAGTGATTGCCAGGTCTTCACTAAAACCTTGTAAAGTAAGTTTCTGGTGCGTAGTTCATGAGGAATGCTATTGAAAGCAGATACAACAGAGCTCTGTAGTTCATGTAATTGACTAAAAATTTCATTTGTTTCATTCTGGTATTTATTCTCTATATATAAAGTGGCAATAAGGAAAGGTTTTTATTGAATTTAGTCCAGTTTTCTAACCTGATGAGAGAGTAAATTGTGTAGGAACTGGATGAAGCCTTCCCATCCTGAACCCTTGTCTTTCAGCTGCCAGAGCCACGTGTTGTGAGGATGGTGGAGTCCTTTGCTTTTTCCTGTATTTGTTACTTGCTCTCTTTGCTTGAAATTATCAGTGGAGTCCTGGAGGTTAGCAGTCTTGCTGACTTGTTTTTATGTGCCACCTGGATGTGGTGTTTAGGGTCATGGTTTAGTGGTGGACTTGGTAGTGTTAGGTTGATGGTTGGACTTGATGATCTTAAGGGTCTTTTCCAATGTAAACAATTCCATGATTCTGTGATCTGGGATAGCTCTACTGAAAATAGCTGATAACCAAAAGCCACAAAATATTGAGAGCTGAAAATACTGTAGATCATTCTTTTCAAAGCTTCAAATTAGCTATGACTAATCAGTTCGATTTCTAATAATTACTTGCAAAATCCATAGTGGCAGAAGATTTTGGCAAAGGCAGATTGAAGTTCATCTTCCCTGAACAGCCCTACTTCCCAGCTCCTGCTTCTGACGTTTTCCTTTGTTTCGGTTTTGTTGTACCGAGGAGAACAGGGAAAAGCTTCCTCTAGAGATTTGTGGCACAGGTTTTTTGCTTAATTAACTGTAGGGAAGGCTGTCTGAGTGACAGACAGAGCTTTCTTCCGTCCCCAAGTGAGTGGTGTTAATTTCCTGCAAAATACTGGGGAACATATTCCCATTCGTGTGTCCACACAGCTCTTATTGATGCTAATGAGAGCTGGGTGCTTGTATCAAAGGGGAAATTGCTGTTTGTGTGCCAGGGTTGCATCCTAAATCAATAAACAGTGGGATTGCATTGTTCCACTAGTTCTTTTCTGGTGCTTTGTGTCTTTTAGCAACTTCATTGTTTTTTCTCCTGTTGCTATAGCTATCCTAAGCCAAATTTTCCTAAGCAAACCACAGAATAATTTAGTATCAGTTTTGTCAGCATGCCACAAAAAATGTTTTAAAGCTGGGATTTCTGGGAAAATAGCTGAGAAGAACCAGCCTGGCCTGCCAAAATTCCCTCAACTTGAACTCAAAGGTAATGGTGAATGTGCTTCATGTGGACAGTTGTTTTTCTGAAAGCTTCCTTTAGTACAGTATGTAAGTGATTCAGCCCCCTAATACCTCACCAGAAATCTCTGCTACCATCCGAGACACTTAAAAGAATCACATTTACAGTTCTAATTGATGGCCACTGTTTTGACAGGCAAACAGATTTCTCCTCCCAGTGGCTTCGTGCAGTTGGCCTCCAGCAGACCTTATCATTAGCAGAATTCTACTGAAAAGAATATACAAGCTAATAATAAATCTGTGGGGAAGGATGTTAACCACAAACTACTATGTCTAATTAGTAATGTACAATAGCCAAGGCCAGGGAAGGAAAGTATTATTTATCAGAAGGACTGATTTTGACAGGTTAAAAATGCAAAAGCATCTATTATTTATTACGCTGAAACACATCTTTGAAAATACAGTATATGGAACTCCATTCTTCTTTTGTTTTGGCATTGTTTTGAAAGTTACTGCTTTGCAAAGAATGTCAACTACCATTGAGGCTGCAGGGCTGGAACTTGGGCTGCTTAAACCTGAAGTTCATTGTGTAATCTAAAAACAAGTCTTCTAGGGTTTTCTGTCTGCCTTTACTGCCTCCCTTTTCAATTCAACATCTGTATTTCTCCCTCATACAAACCTTCCTTCGAAAGAGGCTGAGTCTTTTCACTGTATATTACCCCAGTTCAACATTTCGCAAGCCCTCAGAGCAGTGCAGAGCTCAAATACAGGCCAGTGCGTCCTGCTGAGAATGAACTCAGACTGTTTTTGGCAGCTCAGCTACTGTAGCAGTCTCTGCATGTCTCTACTGCATACTGCTGCGCAGTGTCTTGGAGGCAGGAGTGCTGTTTCCCAAGACATGTTCCTTCCATGGAGCCTCCAGCAGAAATCTCCAGGAAGGGTATTTCTGTAGCAGTGAAGCAGGAAAGCATCTGAAAGGAGTGTGGAGCAAGGGTGGGGGAAGAGTGAGCATGTTAGGAGAGAAAAAGGAAATAAAGGAGGAGAAAACTTAAAGGGGATAGGGGAAAATAGGAAGAGGGGAAAAGCACCTTAAACTGGTAGGAAAACAAGGCAGCTTTTCTGTAATTGCAGCTCTGAGGTGATTAGAAGAGAAAGAGGATAGGACCCCTTAACCTTGGCAAGTCATTTTTACCCTTCATGCCTCAGTTTCTTAATTTGTAGAATGGGTGTGATATGCGCTCAGCATGAATAGTCATTAACGTGGGGACTCCATTCCCATTGAGAGTGGAGCTTTCATGAAGGCTGGATGTTGTCTAAGTCTGAACACAGAGGAGTCCTCTGTGCTGGTGCTATTTTTCAAGAGCCATGTTTTCCTGGAGATGTTGCTGGAACCTGCAGTGAGCAGTTTCACTTCATGCAAGTCCAATAAGCCCCAACAAAACCCCTGTGGCACCTCCCGGTGCGGCTGGGAAGGTGAGTGCTGCTGTGGTGAGATAATTAGCAGTCTGACGCTTGGAAGTGTCGTGGCTCTGAGTGCAAATGTGGCAGGTTTTAGTTTTGTTTTGCAAATGTCCTGTATTTAATTTGCCTCATGAGTTTTGTGTCTGCAGTTCTGAGAATGTCACAGTGTTAAGTTTATTCCATAGCCATGAGAGCCAAGCAAACAATTTTACAGCGTGAGTGGAGATTCTCTCATTTTGCCTCAGTGGCTGAAAAGCTAAGGAAAGCACCAAATACCATGAGAGTCATGATAGAAGGAAATGAAAAGTCCTTCACCTTATAAACACGCATACACTATCCGTATGTATGTAGTTAATAGGTCAGTGAGTTCTGGGGTGTATCACCAGTAGCAGGGTGAAGAGGCACAGAACAGACGAGGAAATAGCATGAAACAGAAAAGAAGACAAAAAGCTTTCTTTCGCTCACTTCAGTTGCTCTTTTTGCTGTCACACTTCCAAGTGGTTCTCAGTTACCTGCTGTGGCTGGAGGTGCTGGTGTAGCACTGGGGGATGCTGGCTCTCACTGGACTCTGCAGAATTTCCAAACTCACATCTGAGAAAACCACAAAGTCGGCAAGCAGTCCCAAAGGGGCAGCTGGCAGCGCCTGCAGACTGCACGGGGAGTCTCTGTCTCCTACTTTCTGTCTTATTGACTGAACCTCAAAGGAATAGGTTCAGTCAGAAACTGCATTTATCTTTTTCCTGCATGACAGAGGATAACAAATTCCTGGAAAAAATTAATAGCTAACCTAACTGCCTGCTTCTTTTTCTTTTTTCTTCAGAGTGGAGATGAGAAAATGGGAATTAAGAAAGCAGAGTGGAGGGAGAAGACCTTAATGCCCTGTTTTCTTTCTTTTCTTTGAGTGTAGAGTCACCAAGCCCAAGACATGGGTGTGATTGTCCTGTTCCCCTTGGGCTGGCATTTGCAGACTCCGTATAGAATAGAGTTAGCTATGTTTCTGTGCACTGCTTGGGAGAGAATTAGTATTCACTTTAGAATAAATTACTTTCTTATAGGGTAGAACAAAGGAAGGGGAATGGCTAATGCTATATGAAAGTAGGGAAATAAGAATATATGGGAATAAATTCTTACATGGGTGGAGAGTAATTACACAGTCTGGTGGGCCAGCAGGTAGGGCTTGGTGTGTTGTACAGACTATAAATCAACTTTTTCTGGTCAAGCTGTAAATCATAGCTGTGTTGTGTTACCGTAGGTGTTTATTTCTTCGTCTATGTGATATAGGGTGCAGTTTTCTTGTACTGGTTGTCAGATGACTGAAGCATCATTTCATGGACACAGATGGGAAGCTGCCATTCAACATAATGAGTTTCCCAGTCAGATAATAACTAAGAGGTGACCCCTCCTAATAAACACTGTCTTCAGCATTCAGACTACCTTAGTACGTTTTCTAAAACCAAGTCTCTTGAAATATTAAGGATGAGTCCTCAGGCTGCCTTCTGTTGCCTTTATTTGTATAGTGGCCAATGAGTTACTCTGTTCCATTGGTTCTGTAGATGAATCTGGTGGTTTTGCAGCAACCTTTCCTAACTCAAGTGGCTCAAGTCTTTGTGTACCATCATGTGCCTCAGTTTTTGGATGGACAGAGCCTACCTCACCAGTAGGGGTTTCCTGTTACCAAATTACCAGAATGAGTAACTCAGTGTGGTGACTCCTAGATAAATGAAGGGCAAGTTTCTTGTTTAAAAAATAAGGATATAGGGCTTAAAGGGAAGATTATAGGTAAAAAAACAAATTGGGGGTGTTTATTTAGGTTGCCTGTCTTTGTTCTGTACTTTGTAGGTAGAATATCAACCTCTTGCATTTCATATGGCAAACAACTTCCAGTCATTTATCTGATAGTGAAACAGATAACAATTGGGACAATGATACTGGCAATGAAGATTTTCTTTTGTTATTGTCCATGTGGTTGATGCTTTCAGAGTAAGCATCTGTGTAATTTAGGGCTTTTGTTTGACATTTCATTTCTAAATTTCTTAATTTCATTGAAGATTAGAGGTTACCTGTGAGAGGTTACAGCAAGCAGTTTTTTCAGGTTTGGTGCTGGGAATTCTTTCATTATCCCCTAAGTCTGTAAACAATACGATGATCCAAGCATTAATACTAATGTGGTTAACTGTCTTTTTTTCAGCTTTGTTTGCTTTGTTCTACTGATGCCTGCAAGTTATATAATAAGTAGTATGCAAGGATCTGCATTAGAGGCAGTTCCACGTTGTAGCAGACTTCATGGGAAGTTTATTTTCCTCTTAGCAAAACTTCAGTGGGAAAAATGATTGCACTGTTGATTTGTTTTGAATGAACTCCTGGAAGGCTTACGAAGTATGCCATGTGGAAAGCTCCATGAAATGCCGAGGGTTAATACTCTCTGCTATTAATTTCAAATTCAGATAAATACGGTTTCAGCTTTGATCCTATCTGTACTAATTCTTTGTCACTATACTAATTAATTCAGCATGCTGGAGAAAAGATGCTAATTTGGGCATCAAAGAAATAAACGGGTTGGAGGAGGTTGTGTTTAATGAGAATTGTTAAAAAGATAAGTTTTACTCCCATTAGACTGGATCTGGAAGCTCAGTCATTTTAGTCTAGCTCCAGCAGCTTGATACTGTAAATTAAAAACAAAAAAAGGCACTTAGTTTAATGTTGACATAAAAAAACAGGAGCTACAAAATATTGGTGTCTGGGCAAGGCTTTGTCTTTGTCATAAGGAGGTCTTGCTGCAGTCGGTCTCGTGCTGGGGCATCCCAGTGCTGCTGTGGCTGAAGCCTGCATGAAGGGGATGGGATCCGGTCACTGGCAATGAACTGGCTGTGGGACAAGGAGAAGAGATGCACACCCGGCCTGGCACAGAGCTGCCCCTCTGCCAGAAGTCTAACTCACATCACAGAGGTACTGCCATCTTCTTGGATATTGGGACAGATTTGAACGGTGTTGCCCAGCCCTTGCCATGTGTGCTCTGTTCTCAAAATCACAGCCTTTACCCAAACATATTCTCTTCTTTCTGTATTTGTTTCAGCAGTTGCAAAGCTCTTGATCCTGCTAGTGTAATACGCAATGGCAAGCTTCTGCCCAATAAGTAAACATTTAATAACAAACCTTTTAGGTATTTAGAGAGCCACTAAAAACGTAAAAGATGTATTTCATTAATGCTGCTATTAACATAAATGTAAAATGAGCCTGGTCTGTAATCACAAACAAGTCTGACTCACTAAGGATCTTTACATCGATGTTTAATACTCTGTGAAAGCGTATGTATGAAAGGGATTAATCAAAGCACAGCACTGCTTCTAGAGCATTTCTTCAGCTGTAAAGCTGAGTGATAAAATAACTAAAAACACACGGCAGTGGTGGCAGTTAATAAGCTTTTTATAGTCCCTGTGTGGACCTGAAAATCATACCTTATTAGTATCTTTATCTTTCTTGCTCACTCATTCATTCTTACTCATATTTAAATTTAATTTTAAGGGTTATTTCTAGCCTTTCATAAGGGAGCTGCTTTAATAATCACAGCATTTTTCCCCATTTGCTGTGAAATGACTAGGAGCCAGAGCTTTTGTTATATGTACTTTACAAATCATTCTGGTTTTTTTACAGATCATTTCTGGAGATGTCAAGATTTTATGACATTGTTAGGCTGTGTATCTTGCTTGACTGTGTCATATGCCCTCTTCAATTATTTTGCTGCAGATGTTTGCGATTCCGTGATGTACTGTGTTAGCTGCAGTGACACCTACTGATCTGGGGCAACTGAATCAACTCAGAAAACCAAGCTGCTGAATTTAGTCTACAAGCTGCTTAGGGTTCTACCCAGCAGATGTTTCTCCTGCTTAGAAGTCTGGGACTTCATAGACCTGACTGCTTTTTAATCCTTGAAGCAAATATCAACACATTTGAGATCTGGAAGCTCCCAGCTCCACACGGAAATGAAGTGTTGCCATGACCACAGCTTTAGGTCTTGCATATAAGACGTTTATCCCAAATATAACAGAGCAGGCCCATAGAAGGTTCATTTTAACTTTTATCCCTTGGAATAGGGATATGTGTGCTTTTATACTACAGCCAATTCAATGATAGTAAATACTGCAAGATGATGATGTCCACATCATATTCAGAGACTTCATTTAATGTTTCTAAGGGGAAAAATGTTGGTTGTTTGCAAGATGCCTGTATTTTCCTTTGAAATTCAAAGAAGTAGGATGATCCCTCACTGTGCTACAGCGTGTTCTCAGCTGTTGCATATGGGCTTTTCCAATAAGGATGTATCATCACTCTGAGGTTTGAACACTTTAAGAAAATCTGATACTTTTGCTTACAGGACTGTGCTCTGAGTAGTTGGAATATTAATTTTCTCAACTGGAAAGTACAATAAAGAAGCTTTCATTTCTTTCAGTACCGCTCAAGCATTTGCAGTGGATAGTCAGAAAACTGGGATAGTCACTCAAACACCCTGGAAAGTAATGGATTTATTTTGTTTTAGTCATTGTGATTACAAGAGGAATCATTTGGCATAAACTGGTTACAGAGAGATATAGAATAAGAGGATGCAACTGATCCATTTGTTGCAGGCCTTCTAGTTATGTTTCTCCATTTGCACATAAGGTTTTAAGAGTAACAATTCTGACATAAATTTAAAGAGAATTTTGCTGTGTTGAGTATAGCGAAACAGACCTTTTAAAAATTTATGTGCCATATATCTCTTCATTAATGTTTTTATGCTTCTGTCAATAGTATTACCATAGAAGGCATATTTTACCAGAATCCAATTATTTGTTGCCTGGAGAACTGGAAACTTTAAGTCCTAAAGCCATTCAGTTCTCATAGAATTTTAATATGAATTTGATTAATTCCATAGTATAATTTTGACAGTAGATTTTATCCTGTCTTTGTTAAGTCAGTAGTGGGCCTCTCGCTGGTTTCAGTGAGAATAGGATCGGACCCAGTTGGGCAGCAGGTAGTCGTTTGTTGGTTTTTGTTTTTGTTTTTTTTTGTCCCATAAGCCCTAAAGAACCATTAAGCCTATACTGCACAAAACCATGCAAAATTACAATGAGTGGAAGTTAATTTTATCATCAGAAGCCCACGGCAATTAGAACGCGTCAGTATCTGGATGATGAGTTTTAGGACAGGGTTGTAAATTCAGGCAGAGAGGATGTTTTTGTGTGTGTGTGGCTTAATGCTTTCTACTCTGTATTGCTCTTCTTAAGTGTTAAATTTTTGCTCTTTTTATTCTTTAATGTTTGTGCAAGATCTTTGTTGGGCTGAAAAACACATTACAATAATAATAAAAAGAGATGGATTTTTATGATGTAGCAACATGAAGAAGCCAAAAATCCGAACATTTCTGTAGCCTAGAGATATATGCTGCTTACTTAGTGTAACAGGTAAAAATTGTAAGTCTTCACAAATCCCATGTGAAGTCAAGAATAGAAAAAAAGAAAAAAAAACACAACAAAAACAGAAAAAACAACAACTTAAAAGGAACAAATTTTTTCATCAAGGCTAGCTCACTATCACTTGCCAGTTTGTGGTGGGAGCAGCTCTACCAGCAGACAGCACTATTTTTGCTGAGAGTTGTCATGTTTGCAGTTATTACAATCAGAATTGTTACTTTATTTAAAATTCATTTCCTTTGTTAAGGAAGAAATAATAAGTGGACTTGTAAGGGAGGTATGTTGAACTTTTTTTTTACATTTCTCTTGAGTATGCAACATACTCAACTTTAACTCCCTGCAGCAATACAGTACGCCCAAGAATAATGTTTTCAAAATCAATACATAGAGTCAAATATGAGACTCCACAAAACCATAATTGAAACAGTGGGAGAAAAGTAAGCAGGCTGAATATAAACAAAGTACCGGAGCTGGGTTATGATGCGCGATACAGCCCTTCTTGAGAAACCTGCCGTGAGGCCCTCGCAGCACTGCGAGCGCTCAGGAGCACGGAGAGCATTTCGAGGTGCCGCTCGCTGCTGCTCGTCCCAGGGCAGAGCGTTGTTAGGCTGTCTGGATGGGTGCTTTGTTTGCGTGGCATCTCTGTAGGGAGCAATATATGCACAGTTTCGTCTGCCTTTTCCTTTTCACCTGGGTCGTCTAGGATCTGTGTGCCTTTCTCACTTCATATGTTCTCACTCTTTCTTACAACCTCTCTCTCTCATGTTTCCCAACTGCTGCTTTTGCAGCCACCCCCACCCTCCAGTGGGGATTGTGGCTCTGCAGCCTGTTTGTTGGGACTGCTGAAACTCAGAAAGTAGCAATGGAATCAGGGGGCTGCTCTCAGCTGAGGAAAAGCAGAAGCATGGCAAGCATCTGATGTCTTTCTGGAAGCACTGAAATAAGTGACAAGATAAAAAAGAACTGAAGGTAGTTTGTAGGTGAAGTATGTCTGTGTGTTTATATATATATATGCATATATATATAATATGTATGCGTATATATTGATCAAAGGATCCCTGAAAGAATGTAACACGCTGGCATTTTTGTCACATATAAGCACGAAGCAGTGAAAACCATGCACTGAGATTTGACTTTTCCTGTTCCCCAGCAGAGGCCATGGCAGAGCATCTTGTGTTAGTACCTGTAGTGTTTGCCTTTCTTCTTCTTCACACCATGCACTACATGTCCATGTCTCATGCCCATCATTCCCTTTATAACCATGTTCCTGTCGTCTGGAAGACTTGCTGCAGAGTCCATACAAACTTCATTTGACCATAAGCTCAGAATTATTGGTTAAATGCAATAGAAGTTGGGATTGTTAATTTACAAGCCTTACAGCAGGGTATTTGCAAGATTTCTGCTTTGGTCAGAGGAGATACGTAAAGTCGGTGATTGACAGCTTAAGTATATGCACAGTAGTTCAGCAATTCCACTTGAGGCAGCTTGGGCTGACATGAAAAAAAGGATGAAGGAAAGATCACCAAGACAATACTGCAGACTTCCAGAGAAGAGTTTGCAATTTTGAGTCGGGCTAATTTGTTTGCAATATGGTATATTTAATGAAGACTTTTTTTTGTGTATTGCTGTCATCGATTTACAAGAGAGGACGCATCAATTTGCACGGGAAGACACTGGTCATTATTTACCTACAGAACTGAGAATTTTTAAAGTGAGGAAGAGGAGGGGAGGCTTTTATACTTTTTGACCTATAATTCGTGAGCGTATCTGATATACCTGACCGCAGTATTCTGTCTAGCTCTGTCAGAAATGAAATGTGGCTCCCCAGTTTAGTCACCCTTTATGGGCTGCTTAAAGCAGGCCAATATGTTATGCATATTTGTACAGCATACAGAACAGTGGGACCCCAGAACTGGGGTCTCTGGAGGAGTTTCAAAGCATAAATATTAAATTATGGTATATTACTAGGCAGAAAGAAAAACACAGAAGTACTTTAAAAATAGCTTATATGAGCTGTCTAGTTCTGTAGTTTTGGAATATAGCAAGATTTTGTTCTTTCTCATTGCATCCTCATATAAATAAAGAAAATATCTTTAAATTAAGGCCATATACGTTTAAGAGACAATAGATACTGATAAGAACAGAATGTGGTCTAGTCTGGGTTACTGCTCCACGACCACTGTAGATTACTTTGAGAGAGCTGTCCTGTGGTAAGAAGAACCTTCAGCTGCTTTAAAATGGGCACTGATCACAGTCTAGCCCTGCAGTGTCTCGCGTTTCAGGTTTCTTGCGGCTTTACTGCTTTATCTTTCAAGCAGTATATTTCAAAATTTCAGGAGCCAAATCAATTTGTAACTAGTCCTTCCTAATGGGCTTAGCCTGTTTAAAATTGGTAACTTCTTTTGCAACATGAGATCTAGGAATGACCAAGATAAAAGCTCACCATGTTGTGATTGCCTAAAATTTCTGTGTTTTATGGTAGATAAGTACTGTTTTTTCTTCTGGTAATTATTTCCTCCTGACTCCTTCCTTGATATCTTAAACAGATTTGGAAAGAAAAAAGAAGATAAAAGTGGGAAAGCAGATCAGAAGGGGAATCCAAAGCATGACACACTTAAAGAAGAGGAGCTGGAGAAAATGAAAGATGAACGTGAAAGGTGAGTAAATGATGGTGGCATCTTAGTTCATCAGATGAAAAACTTCAAAGCAAGGATTGCCTGAAGTGAAGGGACAGACAGCCTGACTGGATATGTTCCCAGGCCATGCCTGCTGGGAAACAGGTCCTGGCAGTGGACAGCCTCAGGGCTGGTCTCCTGGCCAAGTCAGGGCTCTTGTATTACAGGAGCCTGCCTTCCTTCTCTAGCTTATCTGCACTTCACTGTGTAACTGCTATTCCGATCTTAACTACTGCAAAGCTAGTGAAGATGAGTTTCTTCCAAACCTCTTTTACCTCTGCCTATACCTCAGACTAGCTGACTTACATTTTTCTGTATTTGTCTAAATCAAGAACATCCTCCCTTCTCTCTTGACAGCTTTTGCTGTGTTTTCCAGTACATCGGACCTCTTAGCTTCAGCTGGCTGTGCCGCCACATGGTAGTTTTTGTACTTAAGTATGTTCTTGTCTGTACAGGAGTTCTCTGATTAGCCCCATGTTGCAGAAGTATCTAGTCAGCACATGCTGAGCAGGCAGACAGCAGGTGGAAAGCAGTTTCAAATAGCTAAAATCAGTCTGAAGAGTCAGAGGTCTGCACACGATCCTCCCGTGTGCAGACCTCTGACTCTGCACCCGTCTCCCACCCGTCTCCGTCTGCACCCGATCCTCCCACACACGAGTGGGAAAGGGGATGCTGAGCAAGACAAGAAGCTGAGGTTCATAGGCACCACTTGGCATGTGCCAGCAGTGAGTTGCAGTATTTCTGAGGTAAGGCTCTGAGACTGAAATACAAGGAACTTCTGATGTGAATAAGACCAGTTCTCTGTCTTGTTCATAAAATGTTCCCTTTTCATTCTCAATCTTACCAGCTTCATTATCTTTCCAAATAGAGAATTTCTTGTTTTCTCCTTTCACCCACATCTGCCCATGTCTGGGATAGTTTCTGAGTGCTGGCAAGGCTTAGCAAACTTCTATCTCCCCTTCCCCAACTCATCCAGGTGTCCTTCATGATATGCCAGTGGGGGTCTTTGCTCCCCTCTGATGGCTACTGTCAGAAAAGTTAAGAGCCCATACCTGCTGGCTTTGAAGAGGTTTCTGCAGTTGCTGTAAGACTTTCCAAGTTGTAACATTATGGGTTGTCAGTGCATAGGGAAAGCTTTCAGAGGTGTCTTTCTCTCACTGCTCCTGGGAATCCTGTTCCTGGGAAATGACAAGGAAGCAGATGTGGTTCCTTTTGAACAGGCATGATCTTTCCTCCCAGTAAAGACCAGCACACAGACCAGCCTTTGTGGTGCTGGTCAGTGCCCAGGGAAAAGATACCCTGATTTCATTTGAGTCATGCAGCACATGTTCAGCTGTATGAGTGGTAGCTAATGAGTTTAAGGAGAAGAAATAAATCCAAGCCCCAGTCCTTGAAGTCTGCTGCTAATATTTATTCCACTCATTTTAAAAGCTAATAAGGTATCCGGTTGCTACAGTGCTGCTACTGGATATGCTTAGGCAGTGTTTTAAGTTCATCTAAGTTAAGTAACGTCAGGAGAAACTTTGTACCACTTGTTTTAAAATTTCTATATCACGTCCTTGATTTTGCCAGATTGATGAGTGCCTTTATTTTAAACTGCTGACTCCCAGTTTGGATACTGGCAATTTGAGAGGTATGTGTCCTTCATTTTAAAGAAGCCAGTGTCTTTTATTAGGATCCTGGCAAGCTAAGAAGCATGTATCCCATCTGTTAAAGGGCCAGTGTCATTTAGTAAAATGTTGGCAGGCTGCAAGGGATGAACTCTTCTGTCTAGAGGTCTAACGTTCCAATTGGACATGAGATAATTGTTCTTAATATTTCTTTAGCATTGTATGGAGTTTTTTTAAATTACAGTCGCTGATTGACAGTAACTTGGTACGACTACATTAGAAACTGGCAGCTGAATGTCTTCATCATTCTGGTTTCTCTAGTAATGATTTCAGTTTTGACCTGGAAGAGTTTGCGACTGAAATGGAGAACAGCAGGTGTGCTGAAAAGTGGATGAACCAAGATGGTATTTTTAACTCACTTATTTGACTCTTCTTCTAAAATGCACGAAAATGGAAATATAACCTTTTTATCTAACAGGTAATATAGTTTATATGGTTTGAGGGCTAAAATTAAAAGAAGAAATGTAAAGAAGAAAAGTGAAGAAAATTTCCTTGCATGATCCCCAAAGCTATGCAATGCGTGCTGTAAAAACAACCAAGTCACTTCAACTCTCTACATGAAATAAGAGCACAGTTGTGTTATACGTATGCCCACATAAAAATGTCCACAGACTGATTCTTGATCCCTTCTTGAATTGTTCTTAAGACAGAGGAGACTGTCTTTCCTGGAGGAAAATTATATAAGGGACCCAGTTCTCATATAAGGGTAAAAACTGTTTGGGTAAAATCAGTGGCCAGGAGCATAACCTGTCTCAAACATAATACAGTCTTTTTGCTTTGTTGTTGACTATTCAGCTAGTGATGATAAGACAGTAGACAAGTTTTATAGCTCTGTCTTAAGATTTAGTAATTCTATAGTGTAATTCACATCCAAGATTTTAATGCACATATTGGCAAAGAAAGCCTTGTGGCACACCCACACCATAGATCTTCCTGTGTCTATGACTTCACTAGCTGCAGTTCTGCATACTTGGTCTCATCTTTATAAAACCAGGCTTTGCTGAATTTTACTAGAACATTGATATGTTTTCAAATAAGTTGTATGTTAAAACTACTAGGAAGGTAGTAGCAAAACAAATGGGCTACAGTAATCATGGTAGAAATGCAGCTTGTTTTATCCCCCGATGCCTGCAAATAAATCCTGTGTTTGACAGCTTGAACGAAATACAAATTGCTTTTCTAACATTTAATCTTTTTAGAATTAATTTAAACGCATACTTAATTTTACTATTTCAAGATTAGTTAAGTAATCTTTTTTCTGATACTCAACGCAGGTTTTAAAGTTTGTTTGCTTAAACTTCAGTTTTCTTAAATACTGACTGCCTAAATATTTCAGAATCTGTCATACTGAGACATTCTGAGGGGTTTTTATCTGACAATTTTTTTAGAGGCTGAGCTGTCCATTTTTGGACACTAGTGAAAGTGGTCGGAGTAATTGATTTTTGGGCTGGGTGTGACAGGATTAATGATCAAGTGCATTTCAGCATCTTAGCAGCTGAGGACCTTGCATGGCTTTGGAGCTTGGTTTTACATGCACTATATGCTTGGCAGATCTCCAAAAAACAGAATGCTGTTCCAAGATCTCAGCTGAGAAATATTTTTCAAAAGGAAGTATAATTTTCAGTTTACGGGAGTAGGCCATCTCTCAGAGTTTTACAAAGGTTTTTTTGATTGGTACTGGAGAGGTAACAATAATTTCTCACAATTCCAGGGACAGGCCTGCCACAGTCTTATATTTTCTTGGATTCAGCTTTGTTCCAGAAACTTTGACAAGATTTACAGACGTGTAGAAATGTCATATGTGATCACTACATGATTGTGGATTGGCTGTGCAGTACAAATTCAGTGACTGTCTCTGACAAGAAACATCAGATCTTATGTAGGTGTGCTGCAGGAACACAAGTCCATCATGCTCAGAGTAGGCTGGATTTACTGCTTGCACATGCGCTGTACAATTCTTTCTCCATGCAACAAGTCTGACACATCCAGAATGTGTTAGAGGTAGTAGGCGTATGCAGACAGAGCATACAGCATTTATTCCGTAGTGCAGATGCTTCTCAGAAGGATTGGACTTGCTGCACATCGATCCACAGCAGATTTGCCTGATAACCCTTTTATGGGCCACGACATTTCAGATTTGAACCGTAAAAAGTTAAAGTAAATTGAATATTTCCCTAGCAATTCGTATTTCTATTCCACGTCTTCTGATTCCCACTTCTCAGTACAGCTCTCTGTGCTGCCTTGTAGCTGCGGTTCTCTCAAGCAGCTCTGCATCCTGCACTAAAATGCTGACATCATTATCATCATTATTTTTCACTGCTTGTGTTCCCTTGCAGTCCCGACCAAGATGAAGGTCTCATTGTGCTCCTTGCTGGTAGGGAAGCTTGGGCCTGACCCCAAGCACTTACAGTTGAAGTAGCAGAGACAAAATCTGGCAGGAAAAAAAATGTGTCCCGGGGGTGGGAATCTGATGTGCAGGCAGTGCAGCTGCTTGTCCAGGTTCCTAAAAAGTCCCTGTCAGGCTAGGAATTTGTTCCAGACCTCAGCCCCAGGCCTCCTTTCATTGCAAAGGCAGTACTTCATTATATGACTGCTACTTCTGCAGGCTTCAAGTGGTTAAAGGGAATTTAGGATGTTAGGCATTCCTTGTTTAGTAATAACTTTATCTGTGTCCAATTGAATATGAAGTCAGCACCTCCTCTGAATTTCACGATTTTCTCCTTCTCTCCCTACCTCCCCTAGCTTTTCCCTGTGCCACAGCAATGCAATAACACTGAAACTTTACCAGAGGAAGTCAGAACTTCATGGCACAGTTAGTTTAGGAGGACTGACTTGGCTTGTGGTAGAGCTCTTTGAGATGGTGGTTTGTCCTCCCTGACACCAGTCAAGTGGTTCCTTGGACTGAGGCCCTATTTTAAATAAACTCATCATTTTGTTCATGCTTCAAAGAGTTTGGCTGTAATAAAACATGTGCTCCAAAGGTCTAGAATCTGCCCATAAAAGGAAAAAGCAAATGCTATGTCTGCGGTTTATTTTGATCAAGCTGACTCAAATCTGTATTTTTAGTGTGTTCTGTATAAATTACTCAGAACCTATCATTTTAACAACAAGATGTTCACTACATTATTAAACCCTGGAAGGGATCCCCTCTTTTCTTTCCTTCAAAACAAATTTTCTCGTCCTCCATTCTTCCCATCTTTGTCCCCACTCATTTGGGGTTGTCTTTTCTGAAGTTTGAAAATCATTGTAAAACAAACTAGATAAATATATTAGGCAATTGAGTTTTATACATAATAATTTGTTTGCCTTTCAAATGCAAATAAAGTGACTATAAATTGAAAGAAAAGTATTTTTTCCTGTTTGTTTAGGATTATTTTACTGGAACATTCCTGCTGAGACCAAAGTCTCTCTTCCAGCAGAGTTAAGCATTTCCTTTGCGTTAGAATAAAATTTCACAAAATAAGGCACCTTGTTGAAAATGGGTTGATTTTACATAGTAGCATATGAGTTGGTGAATAAGGAGGCACCCTATGTAAAAAAAAATTATACTCTGCACTTGTTCGTTGGAGAACCAGTTTAGTTAAATCAGTCTTGGTTTTGTACTCTGTTATTGGAATTAATTGAGGAATTTTTTTAGTGGTATTAAGTTGTTCAGTGGAATGTTAGAGAAGCAGAAGGAACATCTGGCCATTGCTTTCTGAATTGTCTGAACTGAATGTTTAAGTTACAGTGCATCTCAAATTTGGATAAAATTAAATGGTTTCAGTTTGTGTATTAAAGACTGAATTTCCTTTGCTTTTCGGAAACCTTCCAGGAATTGAAGAGAGTTTCTCTTGTCTTATCAGCTCTGGTGCTTGTTGCCTGTTCCCATAGTTAAAAAAATCAATACATATGTTTTTGATATTTGGCAAACAGAGATTTAATTTTGCAGCTGCAAGATCCCTGTACGAAGGGAATGCATCTTACAGAAATAAAAACATTTAGAGACCATTTCTGTATGAGAGAGTGCTTGTGAGTGAAGCTCATTCCATTTCTTTCTGTTAGCGTTTGCTTCATTATATTTAATTACAAACAATTTGTATGTTACTGGAAATCAAAATGAAAACAAGAATAGTTTCAAGCATGGCAGTGTGGTGCAAAAGCCAAATTGTTTTGAATCAGAAATTGCAATTCACTGTTACAGCAACAGAAGTTTGATTTTTAGAGTGTGGTACATCTTGGAGTGTGCTCATGAACACCCAAATAGTTACCAACCCCACGTAGCATTTGTGCTTGTGTTATAGTCTCATGAAGTCTGAAGGTATTATTATAGCTGTTTATAGTTCATTTTGATCTCTGATAAAATGTTGGTAATTGCTCCTCTCACCGTCCAGCTCTGTGCTAAGCCACATTTTTTCAGCACTCCTAAGGTGGTGCATCATTATTTATGAAGGGTTAATCCAACACAGCATATCTGTTCACTGAGAATGCCTGACTTTGCAGCACTAGGTCCTGTGGTTTAGACAAAATAAAGTGTTGGATGTGATCCCAGTTTTAATACTCCCAATTTATTATAACCATTGAACCCTGATCAGATCACGGATTGGATTGGATCCCAGTTTTTTAAATGTCCCAATTTATTGCTGGCTTGCAACCCTGATAAGAATACATATTTGATTAAAGCTTCAGTTTTCAAAAATTCCAGTTAATTACTTTTAGATTCTTATTAGATCATAGCCGTGTAGTATGGTATGTTGAAGTTATGAAAAAGTTAGTGGATGATGTTGCACAGGTCAAGGTCGTAGTTTCATTTTGTGCTGACAGTATGAAGTTATCAGATTTCTGTTTATTACTGTGGTAACACTTGCACTGGACAGGAGGACAGATTAATCCCAACCCATTGATTCTGAGCGATTCTCATTTTAGATCTGCTGCTGCTCTGCATACCAGAATGTGTAATAAAAACCTACCACTGAGCACTGAGAGGCTGATGGGGGTTATGGAAAGCTGAGGTAGATGTCTCTCACCTGTCTTGGACGGGTTGTGATGTGGCGTTTAGAACCAAATGGCAAGTTTTGGGCTTCTTTATGTGGCTAATCCACTGCTGGAGGACATTTGTCTGGAAACATTAGCCTGAGTGTTGATCCCAGAATGTCCTAGATCAAGTACATTAAGAACTGAGGATGGCAAAATGGCCCTAACCCTAACCCAAAATGGCACATGAAATCGGTCCTTTCCCTCAACTGTTGCAATACTATTCCAGGTATTGGAGACTGCCGGAGATGGTGCTTCCAAATGTCATAGCCATGCCCTCTACATAACACCCAAAGTCTCATCCAAGTGTCCTTGGCTTGCCCTTCACTGGGGCACTGATTTCACTGTGCTTCAGAGACTGCTTTTCACCAGTTGTGCCACTGCCTCCCTAACCAAGAGGTCAGAGCAACCCAGCGCCAGCGGCCTGGCTCTCTCTTGCCAAAATATACCAGCGTGGTGCTTTTCTGTGTGCATGGGGCTGTTACTGCTTGATGTATTTAAAAACGACACTGTAAAACAGAAATACTGCTGTTTGAAACTTGTATAGGCCAAACAGTGAATACAGTGAAATCGGCCAGTGTACCAGCCAGCCTGGGTAATGGAGTGCTTTTTAGGAGCCAGACCAATCTGGCCTAGGGATTTCTTTGATGCAGTGCTGAATGTAGGTCAGCTCTTGGCCTACCCCAAAATCAATAAGGGCTTAAGAATGACTTGGAAGCTGCATTTCATGCCTTGCCCTTCCATTTGTGATTTATGACAGTCTATCATAAGTCTTTCGCAGGCACTTTGAAGTAATGCCACGGCACGGAATTCCTGTTCTCAGGCTCTCTTACCAACAGGAAAAAAAAATGAGATTACAATTCATGGGGATGAAGGGGCAGGCAGGCAGGAGATCAGTTTGCATGTGTGATTCTCCATAGCAAACACACCAAATTACTGAAAATCTTGAAGCTTTCCCTGCTCAGTCAAAGCTGGGTTTTGCTTTCTAGTCGTTAATTAGAAACAACCTGTGAAGCCTAGACTGACAGGCAGACAGTGTTCCTGCTCTTGAACAGAGAGATTATGTTCAATGTGTTCCAGGTTTGATGTTGCAGATACAGAATAAAGAAATGTGCTTGGGATATCCTATTGTGTGGAGCTAGGCTTACTCCTTCTACTGCTAGGATTTAATTCAGAAGAATTTTATGCAGTCATAGAAATGGTTGTGCAAACTCATGAGGTCTCACTGGCTAAGTGGAGCTGCACGTGCAGGAGATGTTCCAGGAACACCCACTTGCTGAAGGAGGCCTTGGGACTCACAAGGCCTGGGTCGTCCTCCTGGGTCTGTTCTGAGCTATGTTACTGCATGTGTTTGTGGATGCTGGATACATCAAATCAACATTTTGTCTCCCATGATCATTACAGTGTCTTACCATTACTGTGGCATTTTTCTTAACACTAGAGTTATGATCCTCAGTGTTTTTTACAGATACCTACTGCAGCAGTTGCTGGACCTGAGCTAGTCAGGGGCAATGGATAAATTCACAGACTGATGTCTCTCACTCCATCTCTCCATAGTTTCTCTGGAAGTATAATGCTCATTGCTTATGTGAGGAACGTCTCTGAAATAATTTTCTTGATGTCTTGGTCATAGAGGTGAATGTGGTTTTGAGTGCAATTGGTATTGTTTCCATTCCTGACGTTGCTTATATCTTAGTCCTTGGAAACAAAGTAAAATCTTGCTTTCTAGGAAAAAAACTGTTGTTTTGATTCTGTTTTCATGGTTATTTGTTCCAGAAAAAAAGATAATTTCATCAAAATGGACAGGAAGCAAACAGACAGAATGGAAACATGATTAAAGGAAATGCCTTAAAAACAAAAACAAATTACTGTAGGAGAAATCCTTCTGTACTATTCTTGGTTATAGTCCTGGTCAAAATGTAGAAAGTATTCCACATCTATCTTCCCTACCTCATTTTCTCCTGTATTGTAAGTATATTGTATTGTTACAGTATTAAAAAAAATAAAAATAAAAAAAATAAAATAAATTCAGTTTTCCCCAAAGGTAGTAAGGCAAGGTAATCCCTTGAGACGCATTTCTTACATACCTCCTCAGCATGTTGAAGCTTAATGTGGCCTCATATGCATTTCTGCTTGGCTTTTGATTACTGGAAAAAAGGAATGTGACATAGATTTAAAGCCAGCTGGCTTAGGTGTCAGTAGTGGTGTGTGGCTTAGTGATTTGTACAGTTGAAGCTGAGCTCTCTGCCAGCTCCTGCGTCATCACATCCTCCTTATGAGTTAATTCTATGTGCTGGATTTAAGGTGCATCAGGACATGCTGCAGTCCCAGGTGATGTGAGGGCCACTAATGTGTGTTGATCCCACAAAGTGGTAGGCCACGTGCAAGTGGGTCAAATCAGAACAGAAGGCAGTGGGTAGGTTCTGGGGCTGGAGAACATGAATCTGCATTAAAATTCATGTTATGTGACAGGCATTTTATTGGAGCCCAGTGTTGCACAATGACTAGCAGTTGGCATGCAGAGTAGTTACATTGCAAAGACACCAGTGTCCTTCCTCGGGTAAGATGTACACAATGTCTGATCTGTCTTTTTTACCGAAAAGTACAAATTACAGCATCCTGAGAATTCCTTTAAATCAGTGTAGAGAACTAGGCCTGCAGCTTACTTGTGATCTGCAAAATTCTTGCAGATGCAAGGCCATCTTAAAGAAGGAACTTGAAGTTTTTAAAGGCATCAGAGCATCCTGTTGACAAGAGACTGTGCAACCTGGTCGGTGCAGTCAGCCTTGCTTTCAGCAGGAGATTGGGCAGGGGGACCTTCAGAGGGTTCCCTCTAAATTTTTTTTTAACAATATTGGCATTTCAGAAAATGACACAGAATAGTTATGAGTAGGGAAAATTACATAATGTAGTAAAAAACAGCACTTAATATACTTGAGGTGGTAATTTCCTTTTAGTAATCTGCTGCATTTCACCAAATATAGAGCTAATGTGAACAAAAGTGAGCTTCTGAAACCTCAGGTTTAACAGCAAATGTAAAGTCTTCCTCTCACTGAAGTTTACAGGCAGAAATACACTGTCCTCGTTACAGCCAAGATTTTCTTTAGAGAGCAGGATCCTGTGTGAGTTGGTAATCACTTCCTTCACCACTGAGATAAATGGAAGAACATTAAGATATTCGTCTGCTCTGTCCAAAGCTCACACTTGGTCATCAGCAAAATCCTCATCTTGTGATATGATGGGGCTGCTCCTTCAATTTATGATAAACTTAGAGTACGTTGACCATAACATCTATCTCCTCCTTAGTTTTTATTTTCTCATGTCTTCCTCTAAGGGCAGCTTCTTTGGTCAATTCAGCATTACGTGGGAGGAGTAGGATAGTCCTCCAGAACGGGCAGTGTTTTGCGTTTAACTCTGATGGTTTGATCATTGGACTGGTTAGTGCTTGTTGCAAGATCTGTCTTGTTTAGCCCAAGTTAGTCTCTTGCTCCTTTGAATTTGTGAGATGTCTTTTTAATTTCCAAAGCAGTTTCTGTTCTTATTTACATTTACAGATACTAATTATGGGGGAGAAGATGTTCAAATCCAGCACAATAGAATGAGATAGAATGAAGAAACACTTGCACAGCTTATGTGGAAGATGTTTTTGACAAATATGCCTTCAGCAGAATACCCTAAAAGATAATGCTAAATTAGATATTGTTTGAGTCTTGATGAGTCCATATCAGATGTCCTCGATTTACTGGCAAGAGGTGGGTTTTTATTTTGTTTCATTTAGCTAGAAAACTTGCCTGCCTCTGAAGTTTTCCTAGATGATCGTTGAAAAAATACAAATGAGCCTTTTCTTGATAAAAGATGCAGGTTTGAATCAGATTGTTAATGTCATTATAGACTATGTCTGTCTGAGAAAGATTATGAAATAAAAAAATTAAAAGCACTGTACTGAAATGATTTCCTCAGATATTCAAGTGAAATATATCCATTCCCATCAGTGATTATGGCTTATGAATGTCTGAAGGCAGGATGTACTCAGTCCACTATTATGTAAATGAATGAAAATACAGTATTTTAGTTACCAAAATATATTTTGCTAGCAGCTAGAAAGAAATTAAAACATTAAACCCAATGGAAATCTGAGTGACCTCCTGCAGAAATAGGCTGCTTTCCTCTAGACAACCCGTTACTCAATATATGTATGAATTAGGTAAATGAGAGACAAAAGCAGAAATGTTATGTAAAATCACAGTTGAAGTATTAAGATACTAAATCAGATGTAAATTGAGTAATCATTGCAGTATGTAGATCTCAAGGGTAGTCACGTGTGGGGAAAAAAGAAGTGCAGCAGCTTTTATTCTGCTGTTCACAAGGAACAACCAAATGAATGGAAGAATTTTTCACATCTCAGTGATTTAAAAGAAGACTTAAAGATCAGGTCCTTTTTCAGAGTGGAGGTACACCTCAAGCTGCTTGTGTGCGTACTCATTACCTGCTCCGCTTTTTGTGAACAGAATAGAAATTATCCTGAAAGACCTATGGCTTCCGCTCTGTTTCTGGTGTGTGTTTTATCTGTAGTTGTTATTCTTCCTTCTCCCCCAGGAATATCTTTCATTGACTTAGCCAGCATCTTGCTTATTCATATATCTGCTCTTCCACAAAGTCTTTTGCTTTTAATCTACCACACAAGAAATGTTGCTGTATTCATCTTAAGTATGAAAGAAGGTCTCTGAACCACTCGGTATTTCACTGTTGTGAAATACACTGTTTGGTCAGCAAGTGTATTTTCTGCCCATTTGTGGTGTTTGAGTACTTAGATTGGCACCTTGGAGCTCAAACCATGTCCTTCTTTGTGCTCTGCTCCGGACTAAGCACACAGTCAAGGCANAAAAAAAAAAAAGAAATTGTATCACTTTTGTGCTTTCTGTGGAAAGTCAGAAGAAAATAATGTATTGCTGCTTTCTTGAATTCCGTGAACAACTTCATGGCTGTTAGGAGACCTTCAGCACTCTCTCTGTCCTCAAACGTAAGGGCAACTTTTCTGCAGCAGTGTAGCTTTTTTGCAAGGACTTACTGGCAACATTATTGGGTTTGCATACTACAGGTTGTGCTAATCAATATTTTACCTCATCTTGAGGCATAAAGAGAATAGTCTGTTTCCAGCCGCAGTGGGGTGGGGATGGATGACCCTTCATCTGTTCAATAGGAATCACTTAGGTATTTCATACTTGTATTAAATTGTGGATAAAGGTGAAGCTGTAACACCTTAGCAGAAAGTATTGGGAAAAGCAACTGCTACTTCAGTAAATAAATAGGAAAAGAAGAACTGAAAGATCACTGCTGATGCAAGGTGAGGCATCTGGAAATGGCAAGTCCCTGGTCCTGAGACTCTGTCCTAGTACGTGCTGGCTCAAAGCATGGTTACATGAGGGCTTGTACCAGCAGTCCCAAAGTTCATGGGCTGGAGAAAATTTCAGATAACATCTGCCTTTTTTCCCCCCATCCAATGCTTCTCTGATGTCGACTGCAGCCTTGCAGCTGTCCAGGTAAAAGCCCGTAGTGTCTCTTGGGCCAGGATTCCCACTTGTGGTTTTGTTTTTTTTTTTCACACTGTGATCAGATCCAGTGGCTATTGGTGCCAATGAGCAGCTTCCCGTGTCTCTGTAGGGTCGCAGACCCCCTACCCTCGCTTGGCTGGGCTGCTCCAGGGTGATAGCTTGGTAGGTGGGGATTTGCTGCAAAGCTCCTTCTGGGCTAGGACTGGTGCTGGGCCTCCAGAACTGCAGGCTGCATTGCACCATCTCCCTGGTTTTTCCCCACTGATGACAGTCTTTGGTTTTCGTATTTTTTTATGACCCTGGCATTCTTTGGGCTACTGTGCTGTTCACACTAGGTCCTACAAGTTAATTTTCCCTGAGGTTTTTTCCACATTGGTTTTAGAAGATTTTCTTGTGCCTTGGTCCCAACCCAGCCTCTGCCTGGTGGGCCAAGAGATGAGGAGTATCTGGTGTGGCTTCTCCAAGCCCTCTCAATCCATTCCTGAAAGCATTCCTGGGTGTGCTCCATACGCCTCTTCTGCTCAGCTCCTTTTTTTTTTTTTTTTTTTTGGAGTTTTCTTGAGGTGGTCCCTATCCCCTCCAGCAGCTGCCTCACTCTGCGTGAGCTGCTGGCTTCTAAGCCAGCTTTTGCCTGTCAGTATCTCTGTCACTGATGTCAGGCTAAAGCACTTTACATTGTGTTCGTCACAGGCGGCGAATACATATGTGGTCATTGACAGTAGCTCAGCAGAAACACAATAACTTGTTAAGCCACAGTAACTCAATCGTGTGTCTCAGCTCTGAGCTGCAGCTGGAAGGAGCCGCTTGGGCTCTTAACCCTTTTATGGCTGTTGCATGCTGGGTTTATGCGTCTTTTCATGTGGTAATACATGAGAAATCCATGTACATAATTTGTGTGGTTATGTCAGATGGGAAGATTGAAGGTAAATGAGCGTTTTCTTGATTTATAGCTCTGGGGGTGTGCTACCAAACATTACATGCTTTCAGAATACCATGTCCCATTTTGAGAAGTACATGAGGCTTATAGGATCATGTCTTCATTTGACTCATAAAAGTAGGATGCAACATATTTTGAAAGTGAAGGCTATGGTTTTGTTGAGGTTATATTTTTTATCTTTGTTTTTTTTTCCTGAAATGGTTTGTTTTAGTGAAAGGTTCTAGCAGTAGCTAGTGGGTCTTGAAAGCGACAAAAAAGATAAAGATAGGATGTGTGTTGGATGCTGTTGAGGAAAAGGTGGGTCACAGGAAATAAAAGGGCATTGCTTGATGCAGCGCTTCTGCTGCTTTTTCTCTGCCTGTGTGCAAAGGTTGTGTTTTTACAGAAACACAGCTAAGGGAAGTTGATGTAGTTTTCATGCAGTGATTTAACTGGAGAGCATGGTGTTCAGGTGGCGGAAGAGAGCAAGCAGGATTGATGTGGGAAACCCAAAAGGAAATATATTTAACTTCCTTTCCTTCTGAGAGACGCTTTTTCCCCTTTCCCTCATCAGGAAGTTTGTAGAAACTTCACTGCTATGCTAAATTGCTCAGATGGTGACCTGTGCCTCTCCTCATCTCTGGTTTCGCTGCCAGCATTGTGGTGCTGAGTGACATCTTATCTTTTGTCACAAATTTTCACCAGTTGTTTTACCAGACCCATCCTGTGCTTCAAGTCTCATGCTCTCTTGTGATTGTTGTTTATTCATAATAACTGTAAGGCAATTGCTATGATAATTGTGTTGATTTAGAAGAATTTTCTTTGTTTCTGTAGTGGGAAGTAAAGATAATGCTTTTTCAGATAGGGAAGAAGATGCAGAAATGTGAAAGGAATGGAGTGGGATATAGCAGAAGTCTGCTTAGTTGGCAGAGCTTTATAGGAGTGATGGAAGGTACAGGCCATTTTTTATATCTCAGTGAAAGATTCCTGTGCTTCTGCTGAAGTGTGCTGTAGAAAAAACGGCTTTAAGACAGGGTAAAAACATGATGCTGAAATGCAGTAAAGCTATTTAAAGCTTAAGAAGAATGCCAAGCAACTTCCAAGGTGAAAAATGTAAGAGAAGTCATGGAAAGCCAGGGAAATAGAAAGAAGGAAAGAAAAATCAGTTGTCTGACAGTTTGTTTCTGTTTATTTGAACATTTAGATTGAAATGAAAAGGAGATCACAGAGCAAACTTAAAGATTTGTTCAGAAGAGTAAGAAGGAAACACAAAATATTAATGCAATTGGAATAGCCGTGTTGAAAAGATGATACATTGATTATGAAAAATTTCACATAACCTGGTATTGACTGGTCAGTATAATATAGAATGGAAATAATTGTTCCTGAGCAGGTTCAACTTATAATAGTGGAAGCGGTTGGAGGTTGCATTCACAGGGAGAAGTTGAAGAAGATAGGCTTCTTCACAGGAACAAAAGAAAATTGCAGTGACCTAATTCCAGCTTTTGTCGTGCAAGATAGACTAGTATTGATAGCAGGACAAATTACTCTCACTGTCAGACATGAAAGCAAGATTCACATGATGTTGCTGTGCTGAACTACTCTTTTGCTTTGAAATAGGTCTTAAATACCTAGGGGACCGGTGATGTATTGGTCCAAAGAAAGTTGTCTTCTCATTTTCTGAGAACTGTTGTGGCTCTTCTCGTGAATATGTGCTGTGCCTTCTGCACTGGAGTGTGAAAAGACCATTCCTTGAAATGCAATGTCTCTCCAATTTCCCAGGTTTTTAAGAACATTCAAATAATCTTTTTCAAACTCTGTCTGAAAGAGAAACAATCTCCAAGTGCTTTGTGAATTTTAGCAGATGAAGAGCAGGATAATGAGAAGCAAGGACTGCTACCTAACAGACAGAATTGTTGGGTGCAGGAGCTACCAGTTATTTGTGTGAACTTCTTAAACAAAGCTAGATAGATTTTTACATTTCTAATGTAATCCCATGTGGGACATGTAAAATATTAATCCTTCTGCAAGAGGGTTTCTCTTGAAGTCTGTTTATGTATAAAAGATGGAAATCAGCAGTATAGACCTCCCTCCCTGCTTCATTGATGTCTGAGGCTGCATTTGCAGTAGAAATCCACCCCTGTTGTTGTAGTACAAATAAGTGCTCTCAGGTGATGTAGTACCTGGGAAAAAAATGGGTTTTACGCAAATTAGACCAGGTGAGAACTTTGCCCCAAATTCTTTTATCTAAATGGTGCATGTGTTTCTTTATGTTTTTTTACATGCGGACATGGGCAGGCTTTGCTCCCTCCTCCAAACCCTGCTGTATAATCTCTCTTTTATCTTTATTCATAAACCCTTGGAGGCTAAAGGCTTTTGCTTGCTTTCAGCTGCTTTTTAATTATTACTGATTTGCTAGCAATGGTTTGTGGTTTAGATAGAAGGGAATGCTGACCACTGCTTCTTAGCTCCTGTTTTCGTATACAGCTCCTCCATGTTGACTTTTCTCCCCATCCCATTGCCCATTATTTTATGAATAAAAGTATGACCTTTACCAAGGAATTACACCAGTGTCACCGTTAGTTTTACGAACAGTAAGTTGTATGTCCTATCATTCTGTGAATGCCATTAAGCTCTCACCATCTCAGGAAGCCATCAGCCAGCTGAGCCAGAGCAATCGGCAGTAAAATGAGGGAAGATGTGCCCTGCTAACTGAATGATCACACACTGATGCTAGACTGTGCCCTCCAGAAGATCCTACTGAAAAATCTCCCTATCAGGTAGAGCAAGAATTGTGCAGCATCAAAGGCACATTTTGAAGCCTGCGATGACTGCAAGATACTGGCTCACCCTGTGTGAGGCTGCACTTGCTGCTAGCACCTGTCCTGACCTGGGCCAACGTTTGAATGCAAAGCAGGGAGTGTGTGTGGAATGAAAACCTGCAGCAACAGAAGAACAAGGTGAAAGGTATGGAGGGAGGAGGAGACTGTGCAGGGAAGAGAATCTCCAGGAAGAAAAAAGGAGAAATTCTTAGAAATTCATAGGTAGGCTAACTGTAGAAACCTGGTAGAGTTAAGGATATAGATGGATTATAGTTTATTTCTTCTCATTGTCCTTTCAAGTCGAACAACTATGATAGTATATTATATTCAGGCCTTGTGATTACCTTTAATGAAAACGTAGGAAAAATTAAGAAATTAACTAATTGGGTTGGGACTGGGAATTTGAAGAAAAGCACAAATGTTGTGTTACAAAGGTAGTGTTCTCTCTCCTAGTCTTTATACGAAAATATTCAGAGGAGAAAGGTGATCTGCTCCAGTGAGGAAAGGCAGAGTGGATAGTGGGTACCCCTTCTGTCAAAGACCTTGGGTCATTTGCAGGCTTATCCCTCTATAAAGCGTGACTACATTGCAGGCATTAAAAAACTTGTCCTTTTATTTAGCATCCTCACTAGATACATCCTAGCACAGATAAGGGAGTGGCCTAGCTGGAGAGCCTGCATAATGCGCATTAATGTGCTTAGGCATATACATAGGAAAGCATGTTGTTTTCATTAGAATTATTTGTGAACCTATTTACGTATAAATTACTTGAAAAGTAATTACCATTTCTTTTGATGGTACAATTCTAATGAAACAAAATAAATGATGTGAATATCATTCCTCCCTTAATAGCTGCTGTCTGTCAGACTGGATCATCAGCACTAAGCACCTGATGTGCTCATCTCTTTCTTCAAGGAGCCGTTTTCTCCATGCCTGTTCAAAACTCTCCACAACATCTTCATTTTTCACAACACAGAGTCCTGAGGCCGTTGTGCTTTACTGAGGCAACCAAGTCTACTTACACTCTTTGTACTTACTCTTCTGTAGTACAAATTTTACTGTTCTCTCTATACTGCTGCTGTACTTCAGACAGAATCACAGAGCTGTTTGAGTTGGAGGGGACCTTTAAAGGTTGTCTAGTCCAACTCCCCCACAATGAACAGGGACATCTACAGTGAGACCACGTTGCTCAGAGCCCAGTCCAGCCTGACCTTTAATGTCTCCGGGGATGGGGCATCCACCACCTCTCTGGGCAACCTGTTCCATTGCTTACTGTCAACAATAAATGTTGACTTGTTCTGTTTGTCACTGTATCTCTGTATCTGTCTTCCATTCTTCATTTTTCCTCCATACTTCATTATTTTTCTGTAAATGTTTTTTATTATATACTGTGATCTGCATTCTGCTTGATCCATCTCATAGCATTTAATTATGCTGTGTTGTAGAGTAGCTGAGCAGTTAGCAGAAGTTGCATGCTATAGTCTTTTTTTTAAATCCAGCATGAGTGTTGAATCATTGAATATCAGCTGAGTTTGAAATTTACCTGAATATGTTTTACTATTCCAAAGAGATTACACAATGGCCCTGATTAGCGGCAGCATTTTGTAATATCACTTAAGGCTTTATCACAGTGGAGTGCTGCCAGTAATGGTCTTTAATTCACTTATATATACCAATTCATCTCTGTCAGTTTTCTATTAATTTCTTTGCTGTTTTACTTTTTGCCTATCCCCCATATAATGAGGTGTGATTTCCCCATCTATGTAGCCAAAATAAAATTAAAAAATTAAATCTTCAGCAAATTAACTGTGGCCCTTTGATTTGAGACAACTGTGCCATCTCTCCATTTATGTTCATATTTAATTCACTCTTCAGAAGTTAGTTTGTTTATAAGAATCTGGATGGGTCAACTGGCCAAGGGGGAATAATGATTTTATTGGCTACTTTGGATTAAAAGTATCAGGATTGGATTAGGTATATTAACTGCAAAGTGGAGAGCAGCTGTAGAATTAAAACTGTGTGTGTACATACACATACACCTCTGAATATCCACCGTATTCAGCATTAATTTTGTCATCAGAATGATAACCACCTTGATTGCCAGAGATAAACTGCTGTGTGCACCATTTTATGTCACCTGGCACCAGTTTCACAATGTACTGAAAGATCTAAACAGTTGGGTTTGGAAGTTGGTGCTTCAAGTTTACATGATGAATAGGTGCCTGTTGTTGCTGTTGAAGCAGATCCAACTGCATATTTGTTCTTTGTTTTTCATTGTTAGGATTGGTGCAAAGCATCAGGAGTTACGGCAAAAGCAACTGAGAGGCCTGCTTGATTATTCTGCTGGTCTTGGAGGACCTGACATTGATGATGATGAAGTGGATCCCAATTATGCCAGAGTGAATCACTTCCGAGAGGCTTATCCAGCACCGAGCATTTACAGACCATCATCACCAGCCGTCGCAGAAACCTTTGTATATCCACGTGATTCTCCTTCGACACCAATGGAGAGGGAACACTTGGAAGGACTGTATGCAAAAATAAACAAGCAGCACTACCCACAGGTTCCTGGTGACAGGTAATGTTGACAGCTGGCATTAGAAACAATGATAGCTTGGCAGTGGGTTGGACAAGGTGGCTGTTCGAATGCTCCAAACATCTGTATTTACTGACGAGAAAGTCATGGATTTCCTCTTAACCAAAACCATGATTTGCTTCAGCAGTGCCCCCAAAGCATTTGAGCAAGGCAGCAGTCAAATAAAAATCATTAAAGAAAAGTCCATATTTCACAAACAGAATGAATGAACAGCCTCCAGTCCAATTCCTTCCCTGCTGAGAGTGTGTTTTTTCCTTTTTCACTCGGGAAAAGTTCTTACGATGCAGCAAAAATAATCTCTGGTTTCAGATCCCTTTCAATCTGCTGATCATCAAATGCGTATTAGTAACAGGTTTGTATGATAACATGATATATTGCATATGTTTACAGTTTAGTTTCCCCCAGCTGTGTGATATTATGCACTTTCAATTAGGCTGGGGAGAGAACTGGGAATCATGGCATTTTTATGCAGACTGTGAAGTGTAGCTTCACAAGACTGATTGCCTTTCGCAGCCTTTCCAATAACCAAGTGGGAAGGAAAGAGCAATTTTTAATCCTTACTGTCAAGCTTCCAGGTTGATAGCATTAAAGAAAGGTGGTCAAGTTTTTCCCTGGATTAAATAGAGAACAGAAATTCCTTAGAGCTGATGATTACCCACTATTATGGTGGTTTTAAAATTGGATGCTTCTGGAATTTGGGACTAAAAGAACATAAGACTTCATTAGTTGTGTCACGGTGTTAATGTATTGGTGTTGGATTTTTCAAACCAACATCTGAGTGTGTAGGCAAGATATGAAAGTGTATGTGAAAAGAAGATCTGACAGAAAAAGACATGGGGGACTTGAGGAGTTGTTTATGCTATGAGTTCTTATTACAATCTGTAGGGTCCCCCCATAGCCTCAATCTGTGCTATGTGATACAACACTTGTTAATTTTGGATACAGAGTGTTTTCAGTTTGTGGCACCATAGTACTTTAAAAATGTCTACTGAGTCATTGTTATAAATAGTGATAAAACACTTCTGACACAAAGCTAAGTGTGTAGCAGGGATTGGGCCAAGTATTTCTTTTTTTCACCTCAATGGAGTATGGGAGAGATCTTCCCAAACATAATGACATTGCTAATTCTCTTCTTCCATATTAACTCTTCCTCTAGTACATAAGGGTGAAGAGGGTGAAATCAGGGGCATCGATCGCAGCATTTTGCCATCTAAAGGATTTTGCTTTCCTAGAAAAGGCTTGAGGTGATAGTCAGTCAAGTTACATGGGCATCTGTATATCGTGAAGGGATCAGAAACCCAGTTCACGCTTACTCGGGAAACCCAGAGATTCCCAACAGGAGAGAGTCCAAATTCAGATTCACATAGGTTTCAAAAATATATATATGGAGATGTAACTCAGCATGGGAGTAAGACATTGTCATAAAGGTTGCTTCACAGTATCGGTTTTAACAGGGTCTTTATAGCCTAACATTTTAAATGTGTCGTCAGTTTTGAAGTGTGGTTTGTACGTTGTTTTTCCACGCAGTGTAAAGAAATGTCCAAGTCTCTCCTTCTGGCCTCTTTTGTTTGATTGCTTGTATCATGGCTGTAACTACACTGAATGAGCTCTTGCCCTGTTACATGGACATGACTGAAATGCCAACCAAGTCTGGATTCAGTGTCGGGATTCTGGATTTTAGTGTGGCTTTAGCTGTAATTGCACACTTTAACATGATAATTCAGTGAAAAACTAAGACTTCTGCCAGGGAAAAGAAAGTTAACTCATATCTGACCTGTGATCAGAAGTCGTGCTGAGAAGGCTGTTCCATCTGTGTTGATTCTGTACAGAAAGACAAATAGTCCACAACAACTTAGCTTTGTTGAATTTCTCAGGCTTGTAGAGACTGTTTAACCAGATTAGGAAAAAATAGGAAATGTGGGATTCTTATTAGGCTGCCTTTGTTCTTTTTAAAAAATCTTTTGTTTCCTTTGTCTCCAAAACAAAAAGGTTGTTGTTACTCACCAGCAGAAATGTGCCAAACCTGAATAATTTGATGTGAATTTATGCAGTGTGTTGTGAGGTCTCAGCCAGCCAGCAGTTGTTGAATGTAGTGGCAACTACAGGCAAGGAAATCTTTCAGTGCTAGAGGGAGAGTACTGAAAGGAGAAAAGAGATGTGGAAAGAAAAATGCCCGGCTAACATGTTAATTACAAAAACAAATCTGCTTTCAAGGGTCAAGTATGAAAACTGCCATGTCTGCCTCAGAATAATGGAAAATGGTTATAATGGATGCTTATTAACCAAACCAAAGTTATTTTGTGTTTGCAGGGTTGAACATTTGTCAATGCGTTTGTCATGTAATAGCTCATGTTTTGGTCCTGCTAACGCATGCATGCTCTCTTACAGTTTTGCTGTTAATTTTACTTTAGATGGATGGCTTCTTTTCCTGCCTCTGACTCTCAACTTTGTAATATTGTGTGTGGAGACACGATCAGTGCTTTGAGTAGATGAGGTCCAGGATAGGAGAGGGATTTGAACACAAAGAGAATAGATGACTTCATTTTGGTCTGGCAATTCCAGTTGTGTCATTATGATAGAGAATTAAAACTCATCATTTGAAACAAGAAGTTCATTTTTATTTCATTTTATTTTTACGGAAGAATGCATTAACATAATAAATAGCTTTCAAAATCTGGAGGCCATTTGTAAAGCAAGAAGCTCGGTGGTCAGATATGTGCCGTTTACAATTCACATACTTACCCACCTCCCTATTTCTCATCAGCAGAATCCATCGAGTGTCCCCCATTCGTTCTTCTCAGCAGATTCCCAGTTTAAACTGAGACTCTCCCACAGAGATCCCACTGTTGCAGGAGCAGTAGGCTGCACGTGTATGAAGAATGTTTCTTTAATCATTCTGAAGTGTGTCTGCTGCCTCCAAGCACTGCTGCCTGGGGCACTCGCAGACCTGGTTCACAATGCTGTTTGCATACTAACGTCCTCTTTACCTACAACAGTATCTGGCATCTCAGGGGGTTTTTTGCCTTGGGTTTTTGGGGGTTTTGCTTTGTCTTATTTTCAGCTGTTGTGTAATGTTCTTCTGCACTGTTTCACAACTGCTGATTTTCTTTCCAACGATGACTGTATTCAGTGAAATAGATTTAATTTTTTGTGTATATTTTGTTGAAAGCTTTGGGATTCTTAACTAAGAGAGGTGCTATATAAATGTAAATTGTCCTTATTAATGAATATAGTGGAAGCATTAGCATGATCAGTATATTCTGTGAATGTTAAAGACAGTAAAAAAAAAAAAAAAAAGCTAGCAAAATCACACATTTCTTTGTAAGTGAAGCATTTTTCCGTTTATTTCTAATTAGCCACAATTTCCAGTAATGCAAATGCCATCCTAGAGGATGGTGCAGCCCGCAGAGGCACCTTGTGCAGCTGGGGAGCTCGCAGGCTCTGTGCCGGGGCCGCTGCACGCTTCCCCAGCTCGCGGCAGAGGCTGGGCGATGTCTGTGGCCCATATGTTCCCAAAAGGAGTGGGAAGTTGCATCTCTGAGTTATCGAGGCTGTACCGTGACAGTGCTAAGTTGCACCGTGGCAGAGCCTAGGTGTCAGACCAAAGCCAAAAGAGCATATGTAAAACACTTCTATCACTTAAATGTCAGGCATGTCACATGCTGTAACCCTTTCTCACGTTTTGAATAAGCAATTTCCTCTTCTTTCCTCCCTTGAACATGGTGCTGTCAAGTATATCCAAACACTCTGAGTACATCTCCGGAAAGGTTCTAGAGATGTGCTCAACTTATGTGCTCAGCCCAGAACTATGAAACGTTTAATGTCTGATGCCAGACTCACTGCCAAGTATAATTCTTCATTTATTTATGTGTCTTATCTTGGGGAATTTCAAAGTGCTGGTCTGACAAAAACGAATACAGTTTTCCTTTGTTTAGAAAGAATACATTCAGAGCTGTATCTTGTTGCAGATTAAAAAAAAAAGAAAAAAGAAGAAAGAAAGAAAAAAAGAAATAAGAAAGAAAGAAACCACTGTTTTATTGCATAGGAGTAGAGTCCAAAGCCCCAGTCTGCTCCAGTTTTCCGTTTTTGGAGATGCTATGTTGGGTCTCACTGTGGAAGATCTTATGTGGAAGATCTTATCCCACCATGGAAGACTCCACAATGTTAATTAATCAAAAAATGAATATTCCTCATTTCAGAGTAAAAGTTTCCTCATGGAAAACTTGCACTGTTCCAGAATGTTCAGTCTAGCAAAATACAAAGTTGAAAATGAGGAGAACAATCCCTGTGCACGACCCAAACTGTGCCACTCACATCCCACCCTCAGAACAGGTCAGAGAGGCATCGACACGCTGAGCAGTATTTGCAAGCAATACTGCTGTGTGTCCTGAGAGCTAAATGGTAAGTGCAAGCTGTGCGTAAGCCTGAGAGGAGAGTAGAAAGGGTCCAGAGTTTTTTGAAATTTAACAAATGGAGACTTTTCTGTTTTTTTTTCCTAAAAATCAGGCTAAATGCTTGTTTTGGGGGGTAGCTCCAGTCCTGTTCAAAGCAAGGCGTTAGGAATCCAGAGCTGCACAGAAAAGGCTTTGTTCAGAGAGGACAAGTTAGGGTTGCCCAGGTATGGCACTTGGCCCTACGCTTCTAGAAAGCCAGGTGCTGGAGTTTTCTTTTTCTTGGTACGATGTACCATGGGCAATGCTCACTGTCCATCACCTTTTATCAGTGAATAGAAAAAAGCAGCCCACTGCTGTAGGAGTGGGTGGTCTTCTGCGCAGGAGTGGCTACACTTTAAGGTGGATGTTGAGGAGGCAAGGTGGAAATTAAATAAGGATCTGTAATGCCAGAGTACTCTACCTTGTGTTAGAGCAGAAAGAAACAGAAACTTAATGTTTGGCAGCTCACTCTCCTTTCCGACTGACAGACTTCTGACAACAGTTAAATTCAAACCTGCATTGGCAAGTACAGCAGAGCTTCAGGGGTTCCGCTGTACTCAGCAGAGCAGTCCTGCTCAGGGAAGCCGGGCAGTCCAGCAGCCATCCAGGCCACCAGTTCCACAAAAGTGTGGGTTGTGTCACCAGAGTTACACTTGTACTGGTCTCTGCACCTAGTAATGTTTTGGTTTCCTTCCTCAGAAAGGCTGAGTGGCTACTGTGTGCTCGCTGTGCTAACTAGAGAAAATATGGAGTAACTAGACCACTTGGGACACTTTTAATTGAGCCTTGGTTTTGTTTCCCCTCTACATAGAAAAAAGAAAAATGTATTGGTAGCATTCAAGAAAAACTGCTTTCCAGACAGAGTTCAAAGTGCTGTTTCCCAGGAACTCCTCATCCAAATGCCTCCAACTTTGGGACCTCAGCCTTGTTGTTTGCTTGTCATGGACACCCCAGATTTCACGGAACTCAGGTGACCCGGAGCGTTTTAGAGCGTATCTAAACAGGACAATGTCATACTTGAACCAGAGCAGAGCTGCTGCTGCTGTGTAATATGCACATGCTTGTTTGAGGCCATGCATTCTTCAGCAGAAATAAATTCTGTTAGGAATAGTCACAAATCTGCCTACATGCATCCTGCCTGCTAGGGTTTGCGTTTGGATCACCTCACTTATTGACAGATGTGTAAAATTTTATATACTGCACTCCCACAACTCCCTTGTGACTGTCCTGCTGCAGATGCTGGTGAGCCTGAGCTTTGGCAGCTGTGTTAAGCATTCATATGCGTTCAGGTTTTTTTCCCCCCTCCAGCCCTGTCTTTTCTTACGTGATATATTATTGCATGGAATTATTTTACGTTAATTCTGCCCATTTATTGGTAATGTCCCATTCTTTCTGTTGTTTGAATGCAAATGCAAAAGATAGGTCCCTGGAGAAGGAGCAGGTCTGTTACTGGAAGATGAGACCATACCAGAGGATACAGAGTGAAATGCAGATGGTGTTGTCAGCCTCTTAAATGTACAAATAAAGACAAAATGAGATCGTCCGTGCAGCTGGAATGAAATCATATGGCCTTGCATGTGTTCCTGCCATTGCGTATTTCCTACTGTGAGCAAGAGATGCTGAATTCTGCCTTATGCGGGATGTTGTTTGACCAAAAGCTCATACTTGCTCTTTTAATCAGCGGTAGAATGATGTGTGTATGTATTAACTTTTCTCTGCGCAATATTTTTTTTTTCTACAAAACGCCATTTAATTTTAAATGCTAATATGTGTGTGGTTAATTAAGAAGGCAGAATTGACTATAAGGTTGGTAAGCTCCAAGGAAGAGAGAGAGGAAGATCATTACACTTCTGCTCATAGATAGCTATTTGTGAAACAGCTGATAATGTGCAAAATTAAGATTTCGTAAGTGGCATTTTAAATGAATGGTTAATGGCTGAAGATTAATTAAACAGTCAGAGTTGTTCAGAAGAGAAGCTGTTAAAATCTTGTTTATAGGCCAGTCACTTGCATACTTAAAGTGCAAACCCTAATGGCATGTGGTATTTCCATTAAGCAGGCAAGCGGTGTAACTTGGATTCTTTTCTTGGAGGAAATCTACCTCACTGGATATGCAGTATAGATGGATGGATGTAGCATTGCGTAGTGTGTTTTCCTGCTAATTAATAGCTGTCTAGTAGCAGTGCAGGCAGTGAAATGCAAAATCCTCTGAGATTTGGTAATCCTAAATAAAATTGCTAAATCTTATTTTAATTAAAGTGTAAGGGACATGGTTAAATGTGACGCGGTTCTGTTTCCCCACTGCTCTCCCGTAGCCAGTTCTACTCCATACACTTTGGGCTTTTCAAAGTGCCCAGCTTTTCGTTGCTGCAGGTTGTCTTCTGTCAGCGTGAGTCTCCTCAGCCCATTGTTAGCCTTGCAGAATTGCTCTAGCCGTGGAGAAAAGGGTGTGTTTTCAGTCAGGTTTTCTCTGTACTGCAGTTCGGGTGAAATGATGAATGTGGTCCTGTTTTCCTGACTGAAAACAGCAAGCAGAAGGTCCGTATGTTGCTCACAATTGTGAGGCTTGTTCTTCCAACGAGTCGTGTTCCAAGAAACTGTTTTTCTTCTGTTTTCCCCTTCTCTGCCCAGTTGCCAGCTCTTTTGTTAACTCTCTGCTGGTTTTCCCCAAGCTTTCATCGTTTTGCCTTACCAGCTTCTAGCTTCAGGGTATGTGAGAAGTTCCAGAGGAAGCCCTGATGACTTAGCCTTGTGCAGGCTTTGCTGTGTAGCCCAGTGTGAGGTGCATCTCCGTTGCTGACCTTAGGGAACTCACGTTCTGTCCAGAACTGAGTTTCAAAAAATTCTCTCCTCGAGTTTTTTTGAGTTCCTACTATTTAAATGGAAGAAAAAGATTCTTTCTTTCACTGCAGAAATAACCTTGGTTTAGTAAAACTGATCAGTACGTGAGGGTATGGGATTTTGTCAGTGCATTCCAAGACCGTCTTCTTTTGGAGGTGGAAGAGGCTGAATGTGAGGAGCACAGAGCAGCTTGTGTGTGTGAGCATCCATACGTTTGGACTCCAGCTGATGGCATGAGCTCACAGCAAGCTCTGCCCTGACTTTTCACTTTGTTGAGATAAACTATTGGCTTCTGGTCAAACTGTTTTTTAAGAACAGTGAAAGTTTAGCGTGGGACAAAGAACTGTTCCCAGAAATCTTAAAGAAACAGACAAATGACTAAACCAGGGTGGGGAGGTCTATCACTAGACTTCTTCCAAGTTCTAGTTAAGCAATGTTGTATGTCGCATGAGGACGGAAAAGGAACTCTTAGGTGTGACAGGGAAAATGGACACAGTGAATACATTTCTCGTGGCTCTAGTCAGTCTGAGTCTTCCCTTCTGTTTGAAGTTATCCAGCGTCGGGGGCTCCTCAGATCTACCAGTATTGCCAGATTACACAGCCACCAGGAACAGCGCAGTAACTCTGCTGGGGCTTTCTAGCATGACTGCTTGCATCCAGGCAAAGTGCCTAGATCTGTATGGTGCTCACACAGCTCATCTCTTAAATAGAAACTTGACAGTGGAGACTGCAGAGCCCTGTAAGCATCCATAAAAATGCACAGAATTCTTGCCATTTTCTGTAAAGGATATTTATACACTGATTTTCCTGCAGTCCCTATTCAGTTGGGGTTTACACTGGCAGATCTTTCCCATTTTTCTGCTAATCTTAATTCTTTTGTTTCAATGAAGTGATTTTGCTCTCAATATAGGGTATAAAATATATAGAACATAAGATGTAACCGGGCTACAGATCCAGCCTCAGAATGAGTCAATGGCAACCTACTTGTGGAGGGTTCAGGCATCTAATAGCAGGATAAGCTTGCTCCCTGCTTATGTCAAGATGCTGCTGGTGAAAGGTTACCCAAGTACTTAGTAAGCAGTGTTGCTGGCAGCAAGAATAAATGGAAGTGTGAACCAGATCTTTCGGTCAGCAGAAAACTAAGAATTGATGTTGTTTGAAAAGCTGAAAATCACTCGATATTGTGCTAGCAAAAATATTGGGAGGACTGAAGGGATGTGATGGAAATGGCTTAATAGGCAACAGGATGCAGAATAAAAAGAATAATTGTGATTATTGTCTGACAGCTGTGCAGAGCATACAGTCGATGACAATCTCTAAAACGTGCTATTTTTCAGTCCATGATCACAAATAAGTCCAGTGGTAGAGACAGTAATCCAAGGGGTCATAGTATGCCAAGAAAACGCATGTTTCATCAGCTCAGTCCTTCTGATGTAGTTAAGTGGGCACATACTCTGCACCTCTGTGACAGTCCTTCCAGCCCCAGGAGGAGGCCTGGCACCGCATAGAGCTCACACGTGCAGTGGCTGATGAACAGATTCTCTGGCAGGCCATGCAGCTACAGATCATTTGTTGACATTGATCAAGGTATCCCTGTCGATCCTGGGGTGGTCTAAGAGAATTGTGACTGTTCTGTGGAGAGTGGTGTTACGCTTTCATGGAGAATGAAACAAGTAACTCATCTTAAGCTGTATTGTGGCCTGCATCTGAGAGGAAGTGAGGTCTTTCATTAGGACAGAGGGACGTGAGGAAGTGATGTTGCTCCAGGTAACCACACTGGTTGTATTCTGTTACCACTAATGTGTCCTGGATGTCTGGGGGCCGTTTTTAAGAAAGCAGTGGAGAGTGGTTGCGTGGAAGATTTTATACTCTTTGATTGCCTGCAAAACNGAAAAAAAAAAAAACAACTTACAATAAAAAAAATGATACAAGAGGATTGAGTGTGAAGTAACTTTAGAAGGTGCTAAAAATTGAATAGACTTAACATATTTTTAGAGCAATAAATGTCCTCAAATTAATTTCCCCTTCTTGTTTCTCTCCAGTCCTTACTGCTGTGGCAGTCGGTCAGTGTGACATTTCCCCATGTCACCTCCTCAGCCAAATCCACACAGTGGGGATGGTAGCCCCTTCTCTCCAGTAACTTGGCAGCAGTGGAGAGAAACAAGAAGGACCCAGCTAATGCTTTAACATTTCAAACATCATCTTTATTGTTTAGTCTCTGACCCATATTTATGGTTTAATTTCTTCATTCACTTAAATTTTAACCTTAAATAATTTTTTTTCAGTGTAACAATATCTTAGGGGCATTTCTTCTCAAACCAGTATTAACTGGAAAATGTCCTTCAGCTCTGGAGTTTATCTGTTGTAAACACTTCTGCCCTTAGGCTTTGATGTCTACTTAGTCCTGGATATGGTTATTACCTTGTAAATGGGAATCAACTGCAAATGATCATTATGGTATTTACATAAAATGCGTGGAAACCAATTATTGTGAGACCGGCCTATAAGTTACAGCATGGGACATGTCGCCATTGCAAGTGTCGTGCAGCCTAGCAATTGAAAAGCAAGCAGCAGCACACCTTCGGAGGGATGAAAACAGGTTTGAAATGTGTTCTGTCACTGGGGAGAGAGGTCGCAGCTATTTTCTGCATCAGTGTCACCATAATGCTCAATTGGCTGAAAGACCGCTTTAATTGAGCGCTTGTGTGCCCTGAGCACGCTGCTGACCAGCGGGCTTGGGTTGATTCTGCGCTGCTCCCGGCAAGGCTGCCCACAGCTCGTCCCCATCTCGCAGGGCAGCGCGGCACCGCAGCAGGGTGAGAGCTGGCGGGGCAGCGCTGGGGAGCGGCAGCAAAGCAGCAGTAAGCCTGCTCCTAATTGTTATGGATTGTTAGTACACAAATTACAAGCAAACAGTCTGCAGCCCTTCACCTGAATAAGGTGCTGTTTTCTTCCTTTGACGTTTTCCGCTGTCCCTCATTTGGAAAGAAGCAGGAGGCAGTTATTTTCTGCTGCCGTATACAATGGCAATGTTGGAGCAGTGGCTGCTTCAGAGAGGGAGAGTAAAGGGGACTGGGGGAAGGGACTGATCTTTTCCTCCCTTTCTCTGTAAATACCACTGTCTGCACCAGTGCTGATGCTTTGACCTCTTTGTAACAGAGCTTGAAAAGTCCCTTGCACTTAGTGACCTGTTGTGGCTCCAGAGCTGAGCAGGCAGGAGTCATTCTCTTTCTTTGAGCACTGCTGCAAATAGGTTATCAATCTAAATATGATAAGTGCCTGGGTATTCCTCCCCAAATTTACACTTATTAGTCTAAGTACTGGTATTTTTTACGTGTCTATGTGGCTTTGGAAATGATTAACAGTATTCCTTCATACCTTTTAGCCTTTTATCTGTACTCTACCCACTATCTCATTACTATTAGCTATGGCAAATACACCAAATGGCTGAGCAGCTTCATTGTTCTGGTGTTTTTCTTTTGAAGACCGCAGTGCATAGATACATGTTAATTTCCCTTTTGTGTTAAAATCTGCCTCTGAGGAGTAAGATTACCAGTATTCAGTCTCTGGTCAGTAAAAACACGGAGGTCTAATATCTTCTGGATGCTTTGTCTCAGTTCGTGTTTCTAGTAGCACAGTGCATTTATAGAAGAGGTCTTTTTTCTGTGATGCCCATGGAACATCAAATTACTGTCCCCTGGCTTTAGGAAAATGATTTTAATGTGATTTCTAAGTGCTTTCTTTATTCCTGGGGTTGGGAAATGATGCATAGAGACACCTGCTCTTACAAGTGGGTGGGAATTGAAAATCATGCCAAGAAAAAATGCTGTTTGGCAGAAAAGTTTCAAAATATGAATTGTTTAGTGTGTGGCATAAACAAAAGAGATTATGTAAGGCTTGTGGGCCCTACTTTGGAGGAAGTTGCTCACTCGTGGCTTCGTAGCTTCTCTCCTAGCACTGCTTAGTGTTAACGTCTGAAAAGCACTGTAAGAAATACTGGTTTCTCCATGAACTTTGAAAGACTTCTAGGAAGCTCTGGGCACTGAGTCAGCACGGTTTCCTTCCACCTTTACATCGGAGCCACAGTTTTGCTCCAGTAACAGCAGTGGATCCTGACTGTGAAGAAAGCACGTTTCTTTAAAATGGGTCAGGAAACAACCGATCGATTTATAGGTAACAAATGGGAGTTTGTGCCTACTGGGAAGAGATGTGACAGTTTGCATTTGCATTACATACATACTTAAATAAATTCGGTGGTGTATGCTCCATTGCTATAGCTGTTGGAAGTAGCACGTGGTAGTCGCTGTGTGTGATAGGATAGCAGCAGTTGCCACAGTACATAAAAGGATACAAGAACAGATGAAATCATTAGTGCTTTCATATTGTATCCTGTCTTATTTCCAATACAATAACGTCCTGGTACTTAATGGAGCATATCTTTTGAAAAAATCAGCAGGTATGATGTTCTGGAAAACATGAAAATCTGCAACCTTATATCAGAGGCCGAAGCAATATTTTGGATCTGACATTTTTTTAAAAAGTACAAATTGTGTCATTGTCACTGTTACATAAGCTAGAATTGTAAATTTATGTTGCACAATTTGAAAAGCAAATGATAGCATGTGGATTTGTATCTGCTGTTCAGAAAGAAGACTGATGTGCAAGTTCTTTTTCCATCAGAGTGGCAAAATTTCTGTTGATTGAGGTGGGAAATCAGAAGTGATTCCTGTGCCTGGTTCTCCCTGAAAGAATTGATGAAGTGATGTTTTCTCTTCTGTTTTGTATTTATTAGTTTCACAGCCAGATTATTGTAACTTGAGCTTTTTTTGCCATACTTCTGCATGACTGTTTTTGTTAACCACTCTTATTACCTTTTAGCCTGTTCTTTGCATCATGCTATTGACAAAATGAGTTTTATATTTTTTTTACCCCAAAGTTTAGAGCATAGAATACAGAAGAAATCCATACAAAAAGAAGTCTGAAACCTTAATTGGACTAGACTACAGCATTTAAAGTAACCTATTCTATCGTCCATTTACCTCCCACATGAAATGAAAACTCTATTTTGATCTGAACTGTCACAGATAATTTCTGCACATAAAACACATCCAGAGACAGCTTTCAAATGGAGTTGTCACTTCTTATTTAGCAGGCTGGGGACTCTCTATTGTTGTCAAACCCTCTTTGCAAAAGCATCACTAACACACTGATATGCACAGTTGCATGTAAGAGGAGAAGCAGTTGCACAGCCTCCATGAAACCAAAAAAATATATCTAGGTGCTGGAATCTTAGGAGAAGATGTTTCAATACTACTTTTAAGCAGATTTTCATACTGTGTGCTGATGTGGGGAGGGCTTATTTTTTAGTGTAGCTAGGTTTTAGTGTGAATAGTCACCATTAACGTTTAAAAGCTACTAACCAACTTTCTGTTGTTTTTCCTGACCTCTGTGGGACCAGGAGTTTGGCTCTAATCTCTTCACAAATTTCAGAAATTCTTAAGCAAGTGCAGTGGGAACCTCTCTGAACTCTGGGTACAGAGCTGCTGCCTCAGAGCATGTTGCAGCTAGGATGCAGAGACAGGGCTGTGGGCACTCTTTTCTATATGGCTGTTTTGTTGGTGGCCAACGTGGCCAGCTGATGGGGTAGCTGGAAAACCAGCTCTGCCATCGTAGGTGATGACAGCTTAGAAGTTGAGAAATACCATTCTTTAGACTTTATATTCTTGTAACATTCATTTTGCCCTGGAATGTGATGGATTTTCATAGAAGAAATTTGCCTCCTGGCTTCAGCTGTATTCTCCTAAGTTTATGATAATGGAATATGCAGTTAAATAGCAGTATTGTAAGACTGCTTGAGTTTTCCTCTCAAAGTTGCAAAATAGACTGGTCCTGCATCAGGCTTAAGGGTGAAGACTTTGGTTAGTGTGATGAGTTGCCCTTTATTGCTGTCTCCACAGCCGCTCTGCACAGGGTTGAACAGCTTGCCCTGCTCTTTTCATTGCAGTAAAACACAAGCTGGCGGAGTGCTCTTCCAACCTAATCCTGCAACCACAACACAGATAGCAGACTGTCTGCTGATCTGTCTGATAGGCATGGCTTTGTCAACTCCAAAGGCAGGTTCAGCAGGAACACACAGGTGAGGCCCAAGAGCCAGGGCCTTGCGTTTCCTCCGCCTGCTGGAGTCCTGGAGGTGCCTCCCTCCTGCAGCTGGGGGAGCTGAGCAGCAGGCCTGGAGGAAGTTGCCTGTGGCAACGTGGAATCTACAGATACACAAAACTAAAAGTGAAGGCCCAAAGCTAAGTGCATGTTGTAGGAGCCGTATCTTTGTCAAAGAAGTGAGGCACCGACTGAAATTCAAATTCTGATTTCTGAGCTGCGTGCCAGTGGATCTGAGGATCCTTGCTCAGTGTGCCTCAAACCCTCTCCTGGCGAGGAGCACGATGGTGAGGGGCCTTCTCTGTTCCTGCTTTTGCCTGTAAATGTATTGTCTTCATCAATCAATTTTAATTGCTATCCTATGGGGAGCAGTAAATTAGATGGAAACGGGAGTAATTTTATATATTGATGGAGAATGTACTTGAATGTAGAAAAATGAGGGAAGGAAAAATCTTATGGTCGCTGTGGCTAAGTGAGTGGTAATGCACCTCCATGGGGCTTTCAGACCTTGGCTATTGCAGGAAAAATACAGCAGATATAGGCGATCTCTCCTGCTGGAGCTAGGCCCCTCCAGCCTACAGCGTTTGGCCCGGCCCTCGCCACAGAAGCTGGGAAGGTCTGTGCCCTCATGGGCCTGGCGACCTTTTAGAGGCAGGCGTGGGCCTGTTCCTGCCCTGGGCTCTAAACCGGCCGAATGGCCTGCTCCAGTCCAAAGGTGACTGCTTAGGTTAATGTTGATGTGCTCTGCTGAGGGCATGGTACCATCCAAAAGAACTTCAAAGCCTGCTTTTCTGCAATTCTGCCTTCCACATGCTAAGCAAACATGTCCTGCAGCAACGCCAATTACTGGCTCCTGGGAATACACCTCAGCGATGGTCACGCCCTCGCTTCAAAGGCAATATGTGGGGCCATTATGTGAGCAAATACAGTGCATGTCAGTGAAAATCCATTGATGATGATGGATTCTGGTTGCTGTTGACTGCAGCCAGATACAGCATGGTGAGTAAGGGGTAAAAGATTAGCCCTTGAGCTCTGTAGTTTTTTGCTGTAAACAGGTCAGGGTTTCATAAGAGCTCAAACAAAATACAAAAGAAAAAAAAAAAAAGCTGGAGATGAGTCTCAGGGAAAAGAAAGGGAAACAAGGAGGCAAGGAAAGTAAAAAAGAATAACTGTGAAAAAAAAAATCCGTGGGGGAAAAAATCAAATGAAAAGATCTTTAAAAGGGAAGAAATTAAGAAACAGTAAGAAAAAGATTAAAAAATATGAACAGTGCCAGGAGCTTCTTTGCAGAAGGTTTGTGTAGAGGAGAGTTAATTCAGGTTTGAAAAAGTCCAAGAGTTATAGAGAAAGCTGAAATGTTTGATTATTTTGAAACCTTCAAAGAAAAATATACAAGAAAACTGTGGAAGAAAGTAGCTGCTATAATAACTCTTGGTTTGCTGTTGGGTGAGTGTGTTTGTTTGAAAACACTGTTGTGTCATTATTGTTTTAGCGTCCTGATTTTGATTGTTAGAGTGGGTTAACCTGCATGAATCTGAAACATTTCAAGATTTTACTTTATTTCATTTTTGTAAGTACCTTCTGTGAACATGATGTGGTACAGCTAATGTGTCTCCTTCCAGTAAGAAATGTAGAATTCCAGAGACATGTTGTCTGTAGAGCGAGGTGTAATACGGTGCCCCTTCGTTGTGACAGAGATCCTTTTGTGAAAACACAGTGGTTTCAGCTCCTCTCATCTCCACGAGTTGGTGTGGACGTGATGTTTTGTGTATCTACAGTGAAAACTTAGCGCTAGAACCAGGGCATGCACTGAATTACTGAATGTGAGTGGGTGGTGCTTTCTGTATGTGCTCCTCTGGTTGATGATGCCGGACAAACGCGTGTCCCTTGCTAAGCCATTGCTGACTGTGGTGAGCAGCGGGCTCCTGCTGTGCCCAAAGTGGCCCCGCAGCAGGGGGCTGCAGCAGCTCCCCAGCCAGGGGCACCTCTGCCAGGACCCCGAGCACACAGTGCAGGGGTGACCCGAGGCCACATCCTCAGTGTCAATGGGGGGTTGTTTTCTGCACTGATTTCATTCCTGTTACAGAATAGAAGTGATGGCAGGTGAGCTTTGGTCTTGGCTCAGAATGCATTTACCATTAGCCACTGTCCCCTCGTCTCCCAGGCTTTTAGTATTCCCTTGTCAGCTTGGGCTACGTTCCCCAGGGTGAGATTTCTCCTCATCTTATAACAAGGAGCAGGACCTCTGGGTTTTTCCGAGTTGCCACCAAACTGGCGTTACAGCTGGGCCCAGTGGCGAGGATGGCAGCATGCTGTGGTAACCATCCACATGAGGTTTAGATTAACTGCTCTTCCGTTTGCTTCTGGTAGTGCTTCAGCAGCATGATCTGATGTGCCGTATTCACATCATCTGTCATTAAGAGTCCGACTCAGGGAACGAGGTTCTTCTGTAGCAAATGGAGAGATGGGCCCCACCACACTCGGAGCGGAGCCTCACGTTCTCACCCTCCTCCCAGCTGAGGAAGCCGCTGCTGTCGCTGCCAGGGAAAGCTTTTGTGCTTGCAGGGACAGCTGCTGCACCCACATGGCTCCCATCAGGGGTGGCAGCAACAGGAACGGGATCCGTGTTCTCAGCGCGGGCGGGCGGCAGCGGCCCTCTATGAGGCCATGCTGCTGCCTGGGCCTGTGCAGGGAGCAGAGCCGGGGGCTGCCTCTCCATCCTCTCTCCATCCTGTGCCTGAGAGGTGCAGCAGCTCTGCCCCTTTCTCCCTCCCCGGTCCTGGTCCTGTGCTAATCATCTTCCCCCACCCTAAAAATTCTGGTTCTTTCCCACCCTCATCGCTTCTCCCCAGCCCCAGTCTGTGAAAATCTCCACTGCCTCCCCCTGAAGCTTGCTCTGCCATTGCTGAATTGTGTTTTGCCACCCCACAAATGAGAACAAAATAAACTACTTTATCTCCATCATTTGGGCAGCAAAATGCAATTTGCTGGTGTTGCTGCAGATCTTTGAGCCAACTCTGGGCTGGAGACTTTTATCACTTTGCAATCTAATCTACTGAATACCTCTTGCATTAGAAGAAAGTGTTTTTTTACGGCAAAAAATAGACTGTGTATTTACACATGCATGAGCCCCCAATGATATACATGTCCTCATACATCTCTGCATGTATGTAAGTACATCTGTATGAATAAAAAATACGTATAACACTTAGGAAGTCCACACCTAACTTGCTAATGTCAGCTGGGGCTGATAGACAGCTAAGTCAGACTCTTTTTATAGTCCATTTCTAAAATGAAACCATAAATTTTAAAGCCAGGCTTCATCATTGCAGAGAAAAAGCTTTTCCAGTCTATTGATGAAATATAACATTTGATAGGATTTATGAGGCCCAGATTCGGGAGGATCATTTGCAGAGCACTTAAAGCTGCTTTTTCCTGCCCTTTGCCTTCCCTCCTCCCAAATACACATACCAAAAAAATCCATTAGTAATGAAAAATTGTTAAGGAAGATTTTTCTTGATTCCATACAAATGTCAATTTGAGAGAGAAAAAGAGGAAGAAAACAGTTGCAGGAGTTTTTACAGGAGGGAGATCCAAGTAGAGCCAGGCTGACTATATGGGAGGAACACCAACTTCTTCTAAATACACAGTGAGATTATTTGCTGTAATACAGTCATTTGTAATATGTGTATACATATTTTTAATAGCACTATGTGGATTTTATTTTTTGATCACAAAGAGATGCTCATAAGCCAATCACACAAAGTTAAAAATAAAAGCGATACCCAGCTTCTTGGTATCTTGATGAAGTTTCCTTCTGTCTTGTATTACCAGAGTGATAGTTTCAGAGGAAAAACATCTTCTGTAACTTGTGATCACAGTATCTGTCAAATGGTAGGAAATGAGTAAAACTGCCAGACAGTGTCAGATTTATTATCAGCTCTAAGAAAACCAAAATTAATGCATTTTTTCGTCTTTGATGGGTTGAAATGTCCATGTGCTGTACTTATCTTAATGGACAAGTGAAGGAAGTAGCACTCATCAATTAAGTCATTAAGCTGACTACAGCTTAATCTGGAGCACATGCAGGAGCTCGGTGCTTACCAGGCTGTGCCTCCAGGAGCTGGCCGGCTTCGTGCTGCCTCAGGGCCAGCAGGCCAGGTCCTAGAAGGCTAACCCCTGTGGCTGCAGTTACAACGGAAGGTGTTGGCTTGAATTCCATTGGAAAACTGTATTTGCTTCCATTAATAACCAGCCTTCAACCATTTGGGTTGAAAACGCCCACGCAGGAGGTGTGCTGGAGCTGGATTTCTGTGGAACATGGTGACAGCTGTTCTGGGGGGCCAAGAGGGAGGAGACAAGGGGTTGTTTTGTCTGTGTAACAAGTAAAAATAAGCATATGATTCTTTCTGTAAGAAGCTGTAGTCTTTTCATACTCTGGAATAGAGACTTTATATTTAGGAAGGGAACACAACATAATCTTATACCAGGCTGTGCCTTTTGCCACCCCTTGAATGCTGACAATTTGACTAAATTATAGGATTGAGAGTACTTCCCCCACACAGAATGGAAACTTGGCTGCTGACCTCACCAAAAGCACTAGCCCTGCCCTGCCCTGCCAGGGCCCAGCTGCACGGCCCCAGCAGGAGCTTCTCCAGGCTGCAGGGACCAGAGAGGTTCCCATGCAACAGTGAGGGGTGAGGTGCCTAGGGTATGTCCGTGTCCCCTTGTCCTTATGACCCACCTTGCAGCAAGGGAACGGGTCAGTCAAGGTGAATGCAAAATGCTAAGAAGTGCCATGAAGGGATAGGATGGGCACAGGGCCGGAGAAGAGGCTGGCGAGAACAAAGGAGTATATGGGAGCAGCTGGATCAGGGCAGTGAGTGGGTGCCTCAGAGCTGAGGGAGGACTTGCTTTTTGAGAGCTTTGTGCTACAAGTTTCATGCTCCCTTAACAAATTATACATGAACACGCACATATGAAACAGTGCAGGAAGGAAGAAGTGATGTTGGATGTCCAACACCTTCCAGAGGCATTTCCCAAAGCAGCCTGCCAGTAAGTGCTTGTGGGAAGCAGAGCTCAAGGAGTGCAGGAAGGCAAGATGCTGACCTAGATGCATCAAGGAAGGTGTTTCTGTGCTAGAGCAGCCTGCAGGATGGGGATGCACTTCTATGGGAAGTGGTAGGGGGCAGAGGAAATTGGCATCCTCAGGTGAAGAATACAAAGGGAAAATTCAGAACATCAGGGAAAGAACAGAGAATGGGTGGAGCAGGACAAAACAGATGTGTAAGGATCTGTTAGATGTCTCTAAACACACCAGCTGAAACCACGTGAGCAAATGTAAATAGAGAAGCTCAGAGAGTGAGGGACAGTGTTTGCTTTTCCTTTGGAAATAGGGAAAGGAGTCATTCAGATCTAGACATGGGCCTGAACCAGAACACTTGCTTCATGACTGGGGCATCCCAACTAAATGCAAGGTGCAGGCTTGCTTTTCCTCTTCCAGGTGAGGTGTATGAGGAAATGATTGTGTGCAGTGTGAAGATTCCATGACTTTGCTTTTTCCGTTTTGATTTAACAGTTTTCAGTGCAGTTACTGAAAGGGAACAGTTCTTTACCTTCCACCTTCAAAACCTAAAAAGCCACCCCCGCTTCTCCAAGGAGAAAAGTGGGAGCCCTTCAGATGTGCAGCACAGCTGCAGCCATAATAGGAGCGAGAGAAGCTGTGCGTGCCTGGAAGTCCAAGAGCTTCCATGGGCTGCGTAATAAAAAGTAATAAAGTTACACTGCTAATTTAGGCCCTTGAGTTCAGAAATATTTTTCCGAAATACAGTTCAGCCTGTAAAATGTTTAATTCTGTTGATGAAGAGCTTGTGATGAAAGCTAGCTGAAGGGAATGTGCGCTCTGCAGTCATCACAAACGAGAGCAAAACAACTGCGCGGTGCAGAGCCCAGCTGCACGGGGGGTGCCCAAGGAGGGCAGGGAGGTGCTGCTGGGGCGGGCAGGGTGCCTTGAAGGCAGCAGAACTTTGCAAAATCCGTCAACCGCTTCGGCATCTGGCAGGGTTTCTGTCGAGCAATAACCACAAGCTAAATTTGCCATTTATAATTCCTGAGAGAAGCTGGTGGTAACTGTTGTTTTGACTTTTGAGTGTGTTCCTGTGAAACTGCTCAGATCTCAGCTATCAGTTGGAAATGCTACCCTATCAGAGAGCTACAACGCATTTCCCTCAGGGTTGTCCCCATGATAAGATCGTCATAAAATTTTTAGCCCATTTGTACTACTACAGTATAGAAAATATAATTAAGAGCGTTCCTCTTGCACATCTGTTCAGTGCTTCGTGTGTCGTGTCGGTGTATATTCAGAACAAGGGGACTTAGTGCCGTTGTATTGGAGTTGGGATTATCCAAAGAGTGCCAATGGTTATGCTCCCCGCTGTGCGAGGCTCCGTGTGCTGTGGGAGTCATTCCAGCGTGCTCAGCAGTGCTCTGCTTTTGCTGAGCCTTGCGCTCACGGCTGATAAAATACAGGAGAAATAATTTAATTTGTTAGCTTCACTTTTCTTTATCTTGTAGTTAGAACGTTAAATGTTTTCCTTATAAGGCTTCCATGCTTCACCTTACATGTGCCAGTGGCTTAATAAGAACATCTGCTGTCTTTCTGTCGCAAATCCGATGATTTTTCTACGCACGTATATCCAGTTGTACATATAAATAGAATCCAGGCGCTGTTAGATGCATATGAAAGCGTACGTCAGATTGAAATGGTAACATGTGAGGTTTTCTGCAGTTCATTTATGAGGTATCAAGTTAAAAATGAAGCTGTGAAGTAGCCAGAAAACTTTTTATTTCTGCAGCCAAAGGCATATGCTTGTGCAGCCTAACCTAATTAGATCTCTGATATATCCTTAGAATGGTCAGAATTTCACGCGTCGTATCATTGTCTGAGAGTTGCTTTTTCATTGTAGTTGGGCCTTTACACAGCAGAATGTAGGAGAGCATTGCTCCAGATGTCTGACTCCTTTCACTGATTTTGTTGCTGTCTACAGCAAAGTTTGAGTTTTAGTTCTACAGTGTGAATTCGCTTTGAATCTTTGGATGCCCTTAAACAGTGCAGTACTGCGGTATGTGTAGATGCCTACAAAGTATGGTGATTGGAGTGGCAAGTTTAAGAGCAGCTATAAAACAGTTCCAGCTGGAGAGCATTCTTGAGGTAAGCTCAAAATACACTCCAAATTGTCAGCACGCTACTCAGAAAAAAACACGAGACAAATCATCTTTAGTGGGCTTTGCTTCCTTTAATGTGCATGAGGATAGTGTAAATGGAAGCCAGTCAATTTTCAACAGTTTGTGTAAAATTGTCCCCAGGTTTTGCTTTCATACTTCAGCCTTTGTGAATAAGTGCATCGCACAGAATTGTTACTCTGAGTGTACCTGTGTGTATTTCTGTGGACATAAAGCTGTCTTCATTTCGGTGAGTATTGTGTATCTGTCCATTAATATTTATATGGAACCGAGAGCTTTCGTTCTTGCAATTTTTAATAAACATTGATGGTGTTACTAGTTTATACAGAACATTCAATATGCTCCATCAAAATGGCAGCTCTAATTAGGTTCCTTGAATTAGCTAATGGATTTTGAGAAAGATAGCTTACAAAGCTCTTACAGCTGTCCAAGATATTCCTGCCATGGCAGAAAGACAAAAGGCCGCTGGAAGCTGCAGACTTTAAAGCTTTAGAAATGCAGCTGACAGTTAAAAAAGATAAATTACGTTTGTATTTTTTTCCCGTAAAAGTCCTAATACTGGATTAACGTTATCCTCGTGGTGATCATTCATTAAAAATGCCAAAAGCAAACAACTAGAGCAACAACCCTACCTTATAACAAGAGCGCGTATTGACTGAGATCTATGACTTCCCCTGGTACTTTGCAGATGAGATTTGTTTATTTGTTTATTTTGACATAAACTTTATCTGTAGTGGGATTACAGACACAGAAACTTACAAGCTGAGGGTGAGGTTTGTACCTTCCTTCTAGCTGGGCCCGAAACTGTAAAAACAAACCACACGGAGGATTAGTTGCTGCCACTCTGCCAATGGCACAAATTTGCGTGTGTGTAACAAAGAGCGGTGTGACACTTGTAGAGGTAATTTCTGGGGGAAAGTGGAGAGGTACTCCTGCCTTTGTAGTTTCTATCAAAATACATTTTAGAACATGGACAGCATCGTCTGCTGGGAGCAAATTCTCAGATCCTCCGCTCTTCCCTCACAAGGGAGCACAGAAATTAAGACTGCAGTGAATTGTCACCTTCTCTCCCTCTGCTTTTGCTTTGTGTGTGCTAAAGGGAATTCCAGAGGGACTTTTGAATGGCTAATTCATTGCAAGTCTGTAGAGTACTTATTATTTCTGCTTTAGCAGTAAGTTTAATAAACTGTAGTGCAAAAAAGCAAGAGTCTGCAAATGAAAAAACTGGCTGCCAGTCGTAGGCAGGTGTGATAGCCATTAAGGAATAGAGCTACATTTCCACTCAAGAGTTTAGCATTCAGCGTTTGCTTTGTTGAATTGTTAGAGCTGCTGTAAATGGAGTTGGAGGGCTGGAAATCTGCTCTGTCTGTTGATGTGACCTATCTATTGTAAGTATGCCAGCTGCTTTACATCAGGAAAGTGAAATACCCCCTCCCAAGCCGTGTTGTAATACAAAGTGCCAAAAAAGGCAATTTAAGTACTTTGCCGTGTAAATCCAGAAGAAATTACCTTGGAGAGAGGGCCCTCAATTACACCTCACACATGACATCTGTGTGATAGATAAAAGGCATAATTGATATCATCTTTAGTGAAGAAACCAGAAACTATTGCATTGTCTGGGGGCTACTGAAAATACCAGGAAAATCTGTTTTTCATTATTTTCATTGTGTATTGTTTATAGAGAGTTTGGTTGTTGTCAGCAGCCGAGTCCCTAATCTCCCTGCTCTCCTGGCCCTTCTGAGACACGTGCACATCCCACATCAACGAGACGGCAGCAAACTGGTTGTGTGCCAGAATCAGGCGTTGCCGTTAACCAGCCTGAACTGGAAGGCAGCTTTTTTTATTATTAGTTAAAATCTGGTGATTGCTTTTTTGATGAGGCACAATACACTGGAAGAAAAAAAAAGTCTTTGAAGTCTTTGATGACAAACTGGCTGCTAACAAGAAAGTGCCTCTCCCTCTTGGAGCAGCAGACACTGTATCTACTGTTACGGTGGAGTTGTACCTTAGTGGGCCAACTGTGTTTCCCTAAAGCAACAAATTAGGCTATAGCTCCCATTATTTCTGGCCAACTGTAGCCAGCTATAGATGATAGAGGGGAGTAATAGAGATGAGAAGTGGCCTGGGTTGAAAAGGTGGTGCTCAGCTGAATGTCTAGGCCATCTGCCATGGCAAACAGGAAAAGGTGTTGTGTGTCATGTGGAGGGAGGGAAACATAAAAGGATCCTTTATGTCAAGCCACTGTGAAGTATTTCATAAACATTTTGGAGAAACTAAAAGTGATACAAATCTGTTGGTCTCAGTCTGCACGCAGCTCTGTGAGGCTTCTGTAAACATATTACGAGCTATTTGGGGAAAGAAAAGGTTAATGACACCGCTAATTCATATCACGCAAGGCTCACTCCTTCTTTCTCTGTAATGAATCAGTAGGAACCTAAGCATATCATCTTCTTTCTCTCCACTAAGCTCCTGATGTCAGGGGGTCAGCAGTGATGTTACAGGGTCAATAGGACTCACTTTACATCCAGACAAATGGTAGTCATGTGCCGCCCTAGGAGTCTTTGACCTTTTGGACATTAGTGGTTGTACTGCTTTTATGTTGGCCTAAAGAATTGAAAGGTGACAGCATATGTTGGGCTGAAAGACAGTTATGACTTTGTTAAGTATTGTAAAGCAGATACACAGCGTCTGTAAGACAGACTCGGGGACTTCAGTATACAAGTTCAAATAAACAGATAAATAGTAAATAGTAAACAGTAAATAGAGTAGATAGATAAGGAGTAAACAGTAAATAGCTTCTTCCGTGTAGTTTGTTTTCTTGTAATTTATCTGTGGTTCTTGGCTTTGTATTTATGTACTTCTGGATAGGGAGAAACGCATCCATCTGCTGCTTCTCAGGGCAGCCCGTCTGTACAGACCCTCAAAGGCTCTAAATGGGACTGGGCTCACTGTTTTCCTCCCAGCCACTCTGCACAGATTTCCAAGTCAAGTGTTTGCTGGAGCCCCTCTGACATTGATAAAGTCCATAATTGATATGCACAGTCTATATTCCTGCCCAGCCCAAGAAAGCAAGTGTTGTGGAGACCAATAAAATCACTTTCAGGGATCCAGTAGCCAGAGAGACGTGGCTCTTGAACCAGGACCCCAGCTGCGGTGTGCGTAGCCATAACCCAGGCTGGCCCTGCCTGAACATCAGATGGTTCCCAAACCTACTGTCAGTGGTGCCAACAAGGTATTTCTGACAGGGCTTTCATTGCAGTATCATTCATTTCCTCAAGTGCATATGAAAACTACAAATGTTCTTTTCTTCCTAAACTCTCTCTCTCAGTGGTTGACAAAGATGAAAGCTGAAGTACTGTAGAATTATGTTCTTATCATTGATTTTCTTTTTATCGCTTTCCACCATTCTTTTCATACTTTCCTGCTGTTGAGGTTGCAGAAATATCTTCATAAGCAGTGTAATACTTCAGTGTAGGAAGACAAGGACTGGAATTGAAAGAGTAATGTACTGGAATATTTATCTGTTATAACTCCAGAATGAAAGTTTTATCCTGAATGAAATACTCTCTTGCATGCTCTGTTGGACTCCCTTACATCGTGTGTCTGTGCAGACTGCTATGTTCCTTTCAGTATATAAAACTGGGTTTGTTTTATAGCAAATTGTGAATGGCAGATTGTCCATTCTCTTGAGTCTGTGAGTTAAGATTTGTGTTGGGTTTGTTTGTTAATGGAAAATTCACTAAAAGACTCCTTTTTTTTTTTTAAAAAAAAAAAAGCCACTTGGAAGCACAAGTAGTTTGTTTAGAGGCTGACAGTCAGCTGGGTGAAATCAGCGTTTGAAGTAAGTGGCTGGCAAAAAAGCCCTGTGCAATATTAATGTGTTTAGGAAAACCACTGGAAACAAAATGTTTATTGCCTCTTTAAATGTATGTTTATATACAGCTTTAAGTGGTTCGTCGTAGTCTGTACATGCAGCACTTGTTTTTAATTTTGTACTATCTAGAGAGCTGCAGGAAGAAGTCATTAATTTAAAAAATGACATTTTCAACCTGAATGATTGAAATCCAGATTAGCTACTCAAAGAATAGAGGAGAGGTTTTATTGTGTAAAACCTGAGCCACGTGTATTAAATACTGATGATGATGTTTTGATTCTTTAAGAAAAAATAACTTGTCATGTTGAGAATATCATGCTATTGCTGTGGTGCTTCCTCATCTAGCCCTTCAGAGATGACGGGATGGAATTTCAGTCTTCTTTTACGTAATGGTAGAGAGATTGAAGATACGACTGTGCCAAAGAACACCTTCCTTTCTGTTGGGACACCTGTGCTGTTTCACAGCAGTTCTTGCACTCACAGGGGGCAAGGTGGAACCTGCATCGTGACTTGGACAAACTCAGGTATCAGGCAGAAAACATGGTTTTTGGCGGTTGTTCATCCAGTCAGTAGTGCAGCCCCAGCAGACCAGAAACCTGGAGTCTGGTGGTTGTTCAGGCTTCGTTTTTCTTTCATCTAGGGCAGAAGAAAGCAAAACTACAGAATAGCTGACAGGAATATGCCTTTTCTCTTCTGACTGTTCATACAAGATAATTACTCTTCTTTGTAAAAATTACTGTTTCCAAAAAAGGTCCTTGCAGTATGTGCAGGTTATTCAAACAATTGTTGAACTTCTCTTAAGATTGATTGCTTAGGGATTTTGGAGAATTTTTGCTGCTATTGCTTGAAATCAGCATCTCAGTCTTCACCAAACTTTGCAAAGTTTCTCAGAGACTTTCTTCCCCACCTAGGTGTTAATTAAGACTTTTGCAAAAAAGCTTTGGGATCCATCCCAGCATCACCCACTTCTGAATCGGTCTCCTTACACGTAGCACCCTTTTGGCAAAAGGTTCTGGAGTCCATCACAAAATGCAGGGTGGATGCTTCTCTTACAGCCTCGTCACGGGGGCTGAAAAGACCGTGAGTAAGCGAATGGCTGGAGCCTGGGAGCGTGCTGGGAGGAGTGGCAGCCGTGTGGATGCGCAGTTCTCTGAGGGCGCGTAGTGCAGGGAGCCATGTCAGGGAGGTGAGTTTTGCACTGCTGTAGATAACGGTGAGGGCTGCAATATTTATATCCCCTAAAGGAGGGAGCACTACATCAAATGTAAAGCTACCGTAAAAGAAATCTGTCTGCTGTACTTACTAGGCTTGGGGAAAAGCTTCAGTAAGTCTCCGTAATAGAAATTGACTTTGATTGGAGTGTTGTTTTTGTTTTTCTTCTGTAAGTTCAGGTTCCTTTTCAGTGTAAGTAGTCATGCATCCTAAACGTTTGAGCTGGTATTCATTTGCTGTTTCCCTGTCTGAGAACTGCTATCTGATCAAACCAATATTTTTTAATTATGTATTTATAGGCAGATGGGAGAATAGTTTACAGTCAATGTATGATCTTCTCTGCAAATCTTGGAAATTGTGTTGTGTTTTTTTTTAATATTGCCTTATCAGTTTCTTTTTTTTATTACTGATGACTTCATTCTGTTTGAATTCAATGCTTCAGTTTCTTTGGGGTAAACTAATAGATTATGTATGCGATATTTGCACAGTGCTGATTGAATTCATCTGGTGGGTTTGAATGTGGTTCATATATTCACATAATTGTCAGGAGCCAACTTGAAATTCAGAACTGTTTCATGAGCCTTGCACAGGGCATCATATTCATCTCATATTTCTCAGGAGTGGGTAAAACTTCCATGGTAAGCTAGATATGCAGCTCTTTCAAAAGCCAATGTCTTTTACATTTGTGCCTATAAACAGTGATGGAGAAAAAAAATGAGATGTTGAGCTTTAACTGTTTCCTGAAAAAATGAAACTCATCGTCCCCCCTCCTATCTGCCACCCCCCACCTTCCTAACCGATTCTGAACTTGCTGGCCAATTCTGACCGGACTTGGCAGATGATTAGACGTTCAGAAGATACTAAATCACATGATCTTCATGAAAACAAGCAGCCTGCTCCAGGGGCCCAGATGAGTGCCCTTGTTGGGGAGAGGCTCGGCGGTGTGAACTCAGTCCCATCATCGGACACCAGAGAATTCACAGGAGAGAAGAGCAGGAAATCGGGTTTCACGGAGCTGCTTGTTTCCACAGAGATTATGCGTGCGTTATCACACTAATCCAGATTGATAGCTTTCCATGTGGTGCTATCTTTCATTCAAATGTTCCTACTCGTTCTCATGGTGAGGTTTTGTACTTAATGATGTGACATGGTGGCAGTCTACCAACGACAAAGCCATCAGGCCCAATTTCTTAATATATATGTAAAATCAGCTTGATCTCTGCATTTGTCCCACACCTACTTGCTGGCTGGATGAGCCTAAGCAGTGGGAAGTTCACCTACAGGAGGACTGCAGCAAATGGAGCACAAGCTGCTGTTGCTGCCTCTCACAGTGTTTGACACCTTGCTGGAATGAATCAGTCAAGCTCAGATTTCATTTAAAAAACAAAACAACAACCAGCAAAACCTTTATGATATTTTCAGATTACTTCTTTAGCGTAAGTACAGGGAGGTAGGAAGGACGCACACTCTTCAGGCCACTGGTTGCAGATGCTAATTCCGTTTGCAGAGAGCTGTGGGGAGCCAGCTCAGCTGCAATGAGACAGGCCCTGTTGGGAGGATTTCAGCATTTCTCCCTGCTAGTGCAGCTTCACGTAATGATGCTGGGAAAGCAACAGGAACCACGTTGCACTTTGGGCCTTATCTGCATGCTAGCAGCCCTAATTAAAGTCTTTATCTGTAGTCACAAGTGAAGTCAGGGGATTTCACAGGTATTGTGTTGCTCATGAACGGTGGACCAAGCTTCGCTGTTCTAAGTGATATCCCCCATTAGCTAGTCCTTAACTGGAGTATTTTGCAAGCTGGAGATGGTTCTCTGCTATTTGACAAGAATTCATGCAAGGAACAGAGGCATTTATCTGTGGAAAGAGTCATGGGGAAAAGGCAGCGTGCTGTTGTTTTTTTCAATAGTCCATGCTGTTTGTGCAAGCTTTCTGCACTGTCTTGGCAGATCATGAGAAAAATTTCCTTATGCTCTGGAAGAGCTCGGTAAGCCAGCCAGAGAAGCTTGAAACCTCTGGAGCTTTGTAGAGTAGAGGGGCTGGAGAGCTTGGGATCCAGGGAAGATGAGTAATTTAATCGTTTGATTTTTCGTGGAAACTTAGTGATGCTGCCAGTAAACGCTTGCAGTCCTGTGTATTCAGTTGCACTTGCACCCTGCGTGGGATTTCCCTCCATTGGTAATAAATTTTGAAAGTAATTTATCCCCCATTCTAGATTGCTATTTGTATTAGAAACTACTTATTGTTGAACTGATGGGTTTATGTCCAGTCTTCTCTATGTGCTTTCCAAATGCAGTTTGCTGTGCAGCTCATACAAAAAGCTTACCTAGATTCTGGCCAGCCCTTAATGGAGTGCAGTGTGACAAGATGACAAGATGCCCCACGGAGCTCCTGTGAATAAATCTGTATCTCTATAGCCCCTTGCTGGTGAGGCGGAGTGGAGATTAAGTGAATATATGAATATGTGCTGCAGTGACAATGGTGTGAATTTAGAAGTGGCCACAAAGAAATCCTGCAATTCCCTGTGAATGTTAGGAAATGCTGCTGAGCCATACAGTCAGTGCTGGCTAGAAAAGGGCTGGAAATAGGTCCGAGAAGCTTTTAATTTATTCGTTTTTATGTGCCCGTATTTTGTTTTATTTTACTAAAATTCCTAGGGATTTTCAGGATTTTTCTTAATCCTTCCACTAAGTAACTCCCCTAGCCTTTACCAAGGCAGCTTGTAGTGTATCCAGCATAGAAGTGAGTCTTCGTTGGATTACTGATTAATTACTACCTTTAAAAAAAGATGTCAAGATTTGGTAGTGCGCTTTGGTAGTGTCTTTTGCCTCTCCTCTGTATTCGTGGCTGATGTTTTAGTTCTTTGTATAATTGGGAGCGAGGTTGGTGTTTGAGATAAAACTTTTTTCTTTGCTTCTCTGCGAATATTGTCTATTCTGTACCTTGAACAAATGCAATTTTAGGGAAATTCCACATTTAGCGTGGGAGCAAAAGGAAACATTTTTCTGGCAGCTTATCATCATCATCATCATTATTATTAAAATATGATAGCCATTTATAGCTGCTCATAGGAATGTTAAAAGTTTCCTTGTGCTACCCCATCTGTCTGCATCCATCTGTTGTCTCTTGTCTTGTACTGGAATTGTTAAGTTCTTTGGACAGGGACAGCCTTTTCTAAAAGTGGGGATCAAATTCACAATTAGTTTTATTTATATGGGAAAGCAAAAATAGGGCTGATGTGAGACAGTGGGCACTATGGAAATTAAAAGAGTCAAACATTGGCAGTCCGTTCGTCTCAGGTGTGGGAATTGTGTGTGTGTTCATGCGGGTATCTGAAAAGTGTTTTAATATGTGTGTACGTATATGAGTTTTATTTATCATGTTTATCATGTTTTATTTCTCTCAGTGGCTGTGCAGGTGGTGGGAATGCTGACCGCATCCAGAAGTTACGGAAGGAGTACCATCAGGCCAGGCGAGAGGGCTTGCCTTTCTATGAGGACGATGAAGGAAGAGCACAGCTCTCTGATTACGACCAGCGTTGGGTAAGTCCGCAATGTGCTGCCAAGTGCCATTGCAGCATTCAGGGTTTGCCGAATAAGCTGACTTGTTTGTATTTTCTAGAAATCCTGTGTTAGTTTGTCACAAATCTGGGGAGGTTTACAGAATTGCCAGCCCCCCTGCCCCAAGAAAACACTGATAACATGAAAACTTGGCTAAAAATACTCTGTCTGTTTACAGCCTTTGATCTAGGCCCAGGCTTCCTCTCTCCTGAGGAGGTCCAAGATATGCAGTCCTTGCCAAATTTTGTCACATGTGGTAGCATCAAGGCTTTTCAGCAGGATTTATGGTACTCTGGCAGTTCATCCAGTGCTTCCCTGGGTTAACGACAGCGTTAGAAGAACAGACTCTCACTGTGCTTAGCTGCAAAGTGAGAGGGAGGAAATACAGGCATGTCTACCCCTGTCCTTCCTTCTGCTTACAGGACAATAGCAATCTGGCCTCAGTTACTTCCATGAAGTGGAAAACGGAATAATTTGCTCCTATCCATCAAAGGATCTTAAAATATTTAACTACCACAAAAGAACTGTTACAGACATACTGTATTCCTGATTATACACCTAGGACTCTCACTACACAGAGTTGTATTATCTACACTGCTGCTGAAGAGTAACCTGTGGTAGAACCAGAGATTAAGTCAAGAGTGCTGGATTTTTTGATGTATTAAATAAATGCAACAGCTGTAGTTGATGGGATGACAGTTGTGGCACTCAGGAGCTCCACCTGAGCAGATTTCAGAGTTGGACTCTGTCTCTTTAGAAGTAATTATAATCAACCAGCATTCAAAAATGATATGATGCAATGTATACTAAATTTGAAATTTGAGTTAAAAAAGAGGCAGAATTATGTTAAAAATCTTAGGAATCTAAGTATACTTGAGCTTTGAATTAACACTGTTTTTTTACGTCCTCCAAACTATTGGTGCAAATGCTGAAGTGAAATCTTCAGTGATTGGGGTTATAGTCCAAGGAATTCCTATGTGAGACTGGAGTGTATTGCAATCACAGAGATAAAGTTCAAAGAGTTGATTTTACATAAATTATCATCTGTATTTGTTCATTAACCCCAAAGAAATTTTGTATATATTATTCCAATTCAGTTACTGAAAATTTCACTTTCAACAAAATAATATTCCTTAGCAAAGTTAACTTCAATATACTGCCTTAAATTTTGTGACCCAAATTTGCCTTTCTTCTACTGAATAGCTTTTGTAAACCGAACTGAGAATATTAATTGAATGCTTCTTGCTGTCAAAATTGTATGGCGTGTTAAGTGTCTTGACAGAGGCCGCAGACTGGCCTAGTGGTACCTCTTCAGCAGACTGAGTTTTTTTACTTCCTATCTGAAACTGATAAAGCTTTATTAATCCTCAGAGGATGCTGATATTTATGGCCCAGTGTAGTTTCTTAAGATTCACAAAGGTTTCTTCCAGGTAATCCTTTTTAAGCCTTTCCTATTAGGTATAATACCCCAAGATTACTGATTTCCAAAGCTTTATTTTTCCTATGAGGCAAGTTGTCCTTAATCAGAGCAGCTGAAAAGGAGCTTTGAGTATCTCAGTCTTCAACTGATAAATAATAGTGGCAGCAAGATTGTTTCTTTTAGTCCTTCAAATGCAGAATATTTTTTAAAAATTTTTGTTGTGAGGAATTGCTGTCTGCTTAAAAATCAGAGTTTACCTTGAGGGCTTTAATACACTGAAGTTTGTTGCTGCAACAGTTCCTCTTGTGGAAGTGGTTTACAAATTTCAAAGGCTTCTGGTCTCATCACAGCAACAATATCATCCATTGATCCGCCCAGCCTTGCTTTCACAGGCACAGTCTTTTATTCTGGAAAATACTGCAGCCATAGCTTGCTCTCTTTTGACTCCTGGCAGAAATTTCTTCAGTTCTACTCTGACATGTGATTTTACCCTTAAAATATATTTTACATCAATCCATTCAAACAAAAGCAAAGGATCAAAATTAGGATCAAAATATTAAAGAGAAAACAAATGTCTCAAAGGATGTTGCTGGAAGAGTCCTTAAGATATTTTATAAGCAATGTCATCTGCCTCAGGCTGCTGTCCCTCAGTCGTACCGTGGTAATACAGATTGAACACCAGCTGATTTTTTTTCCACCTTTGCTCATCAGTGAAGAGACATGCTGATGACTAATTGCATAATTGTAAATAAAAATTTAATCTTCAGGATGTCAGGTCTTTCTTTAAAGAGTCAGTAGACAGCTGGGGAGGAGGAAAACCTTCTGGTATAGGCTTTCTTGCTTTGCACAGGAGGTAGTGTCACCAGGGAAGCTGCAGCTGGAAAGGAGATTCTGGGGCTTGTATATATTTTTAATACTCAATTCATTCTTTCTATGCTTTTGTCAGTCAATTGTATTACCTAAGCCTGCTTTTCTATATATGATGTCTTTCTAATGTACAGCAGCTGCTGTAATCACTACTCACCATCTCATGAAACATGCAGATAAGTTGGGAAATAACAGAGGATAATTTCAGAAGACGCTATCCTGTCACAAATCAGCAGCCTCAGAAATGGTCACTGGGTCTTGTCCTCCAAAAAAGTATCTGAGAACTCACGAGGCAAATTTCTATCTGATAAAGCTGACATTGACAAGTGGCCTTTAGCTGACACTGTAATGGGACAGAATTTCTAATAGAAGGGGTATTTCTAACAATCTAGTTTTTTTTTAAAGTGGGATAAATCAAGTTAAACTGCAGAGCCCACTGAAAAGCCAGCATTGTAAGGCAAAATGATCTCATGACAGGCAATTGGGATCCATAAATGTTTTAAAAATAAGGTCAAAAATTCATTTTAAATAGGCCTGCTATTCTCTCATCATCCATTCTCCCCCCATGCATCCATTTTCCAATCCTCTTCTGTTCTTCTCATCTGTTGCTGAATGAATATTTTGCTCTCTTGCGCCTTCATTCTGTTCTTCCTTCCCCACAGTCTGTTCTTTTTGTAAGTAACTGAATAATGCAGTTTACTGTGTCTCCATAAACAGACACATGTATACAGCACTGTCTGTGCTATAGAGCCAGATCCTTCAGAATTCATCTCCAGTTCTTTTGTGCTTTGGTTTGTTGTTGAGTTTGGCATCCTTTGGACTCCTCTGCATCTGCTCCCGTCCCTCCTTCCTTTTCAGGTTTAACAACTAGGATAAATGATGAGCACAGTTTTACAGGGTGGATCACAAGGCTTAAAGTAAACCTCAAAGTAAACCTAGTTAACCAAAGGATAGGGTGAGGGTAAGTGTAAATACTGTTCAGGAAAAAGGAATGCCTGTTGTTGTCAGTATGCTGTGAGATTGCCCTAAAGTTTTCTGACTCTTAGGATGTCTGTTGGGAAGCATCACCTCAACACAGAGTTCAGACATGTCCATATGTGTTCATGTCTCAGCAGGACATCAGATAGTGAAAGCAGTCATGAAAATATTCTATGCAAACCTAATCCTAAGGCTACTGGGGCTACAGAAGGAGCTGTATTACATCTATGTGTATTTCCATATACTGCAGCATTAGTCAGAGAATTGCAATAAGCTGTAAGAACGTAGGCAGTCTCCATAGGAGTCGGAGAACTTTTTCATGAAACACTTTTTCAGGGCTCTAGAGTCACAGAATAGCAACAGATCATGAGAAATAGAGGAGCTGTCAAGACAAGCTACAAAGTTAGCATGTACACTTCTATTTAAGACGTTTAAATAGTGAGGAATTAATCATGTATTTGAGGATTTACTTGGATTGTCTTACAGACTTTGTACAAATCCAGTTACTTAACATCAATTCTTTCCTTCAGGGTGGCAGTAAATTGTTGAAATTCTATCTTTGTATCTTAGTACATTCAAGGACTACGTGTAACAGAGGCCTCGTTGCAAATAGTCCCTCACCTGTTTGTGACCACATCAGCTTTTTTGTTCTAAATTTCCTAGTAAGTGGTTCTAAGAGTTGCTTTCTTATTTGCAAATCAGGTTTGTAAATTGATAAGTAGCCTAATGTCTTGAGAAAATCTGCCTCTGGATACTAGCTGTGAACATTTTGATTGAAACAAATCTGTAATGTACTGAGTTCTGTCAGTTCCCAGTTGAGAGTATGGAAGAAGAATCATGCCTGTCTGTGCTAAAGGCCAAGTAGTTTATTGTGTGCCTGGCAGGAATCCAAGCCTAAAAATCAAACGGGAAAAAAAAAGGAACGTTAAGAACTGAATTATTTTTCCATAATGTGTCAAAGGGTTCTACGCTTACTGCAGGATGAATAAGGAGCTGTTTGTACTTTTCATGATCAATTAATTCCGGGTTCAGGATGTTGCATTTCAAATAGGTTAGATTCCCAAATCACGCTAACGTTTGTGTTGGACCATGTTTAGAAACCAAAATTCCAACTTCCAGAATAACAACATTCCTGTCTTCTAGCGCAATGGGAGAAGTGATAATTGTATGTGCTTTGTGAAACCATATAGCAAAACCATAGTGAATTCAGGACTTTGAGCACACAGACTACTAGTCAGTAAAAAATATTTAATTAAAGACAGAGAAAGACAGTGACTTACTTAGAGTGTAGCTGCTGTGAAAACTGTGGATCAGGAGTGTTTGAGTATATGCTATTACAACATATTAATTGACATGATTTAAAACATTCTATTAGGATGCATGATTAGCTCACCAATCAAGAACTTTTTATGGTCACTTCTTATCTCTGTATAATAAAGGTTTCGTATTGGGTTATACTCTAAAAAGCTGTTCTAAGCAAGCAGAGAGCTGGATTTGAGGGTAGATTTGGGGATAAACTATTTTAAAGAAATCCCTGCCAAACCTCATGCGAAAAATAAACTATTCCAAATGGCACGTGCAAGGAGAGCCAAATTCAGTTCCATTAATACTAGTAATAAAGAGTGACTCTTTATAACTTGTTTGGAGTCATTCCTACTTACACAAAGGTTGAATTTGGCATTGGGAAACTGAACCAGAGGGAGTCTGAAATGCTCTTGTCTTCGTGCTTAACGCTATGTACACACTCTTGTTTACCAAAGGAAACAGTTCTGGTGCCATATGTCATCTTATCAAAGCCCGCTGGTACTGTTTATACCCTAGAATATTCTGTGAATTCTAGAAATACATCATGCCATCTTTTCCACAAGGTACCACGTCACATGGCTGTTTTTTGTTTTATTTGATCACAAAGGGGGTGATTCTGAGGACAATCTCTAAGCTTTCCTTCATAGAGACAGAGGGAGGAAGCCTGACGAAAACGGGCAGTCCTGCGGGGCTGGGTGCTATGGGAGGCTGCACATTACTGCATGCTCCAGCAGTTGTGTCCCTTGCAGCTAGGAGAAGTTCTTCTGACATTGTCCAAGTTGAGAACTTGATTGTGGTATCACAGAGACCACCACAGCTGCCACAGATCATATTGATATGTTATGAGGGGCCCTAGAGGTTTTCTGTTGTATGTATTTTCCCTAATTTGCCAATATGCTTGGGGAGGCAGGAAACAAACCTCTAATTGGTAATTATATTGGTGAGGGAAACAAGTAATCTATGCCATATAGTATGGTGAACAATTACTGAGCTTGTGTGCACAGGCAGGCCTTGGCTCTGCAACTTTTATCCTTCAGGGCACAGTTGGATGGGCATAGCAATAGCATTTTCAGAGCTAGGATGCAAACCGGCCTGTCGGCCTGTGCAAAGGCAGCATTGCAGTTCTGAGCAGCAGAGTCGCTTGGTTTTTGTGATTTGCTTCATCTTTGGCAAGCTTCTGCCAGCACAGGCTTTAACAGTTTTCTGGCTACTTGTTAATCCACCTACAGATACATGACTGTGTGGCTACTCCGAATCTCAGGGCAGCATCACGTGGCGAAGGCAGAAGTAGATTGAGATTTTAACACTGAGCCTTCATGAGGGGGTGCTTAAGCTCATACTTTGCACTTTGAACCTTCCCTTACCCTCAGTGATATGTACTTCTTCATGACAGCTTGGTCCCGACCTCTAGCCGTCAGTGCCCCGCATAACCATAGAATCAAATACAGCTGCTTGTGGGTCTGACTACAAGGGGAAAAAAAATAGGTTTCCTTTTAAAATTGACCTCCCCTTCCTCAGGCTATTAGTAAGAGGCCTGCTTCAGTTTCTGGAAGGAGGCCCCAGTTACAACAATGCTCATTTTTTTAATCATGAGACAAGTCTGTAATGTCATTGAAATTCATGTCTGAAGCTAAGCATGTGCTTAAGGTATTTATTAGATCGGGCCTGAAACCAGGCCTCAGACTTGACCCCTTCCTTCTTAGGCACAGGCTGAAGGCTCTGCCTTAACTACCAGGTATCCGGTGCGTTTTTCAAATAGATGCTGACAAGGTTGACTTCTTTTTGAGTTCTCACAGCTTAATCTCCTTGAGTTATGTCCTTGATTAAAAAGAAATCTCTTCCCTTAAAAATATTGATGATCCAAACAGTTGCCTAGCTACCGTTGTCCCGTGCAGCACCCCGTGGCCAAAAGATGCTGGCTGTTGTCCAGTTCTGCCTGCTAGGGTTAACATCCCACTCGAAAACATAGTAGTTTTGACTAAGTGCTGCAAAATCTGACCATTTACCGTGATGGAAAGCAGAATGACCTCAGAGAGGGAAACTGCAGCAGTTGCCCAGTGTGCAGAACAGGGTCGAGCTTGAAAGAAGCTGGGTCAAGCAATACAACTAAGTCATTGAGGTTATTACAGGGTACAGATCTTTTATTTTTTATTGTTAAGTATGTGACAGAAGTCAGCTCAAATAATGGACTTTGGATTACTTTTGACTTCTGGATTAAGATCGTACATTGTATATGTGTAGCACTTCTCATTATTGCAGCATAAGATCTGAGCTGTAGGTCTTGGGTCTTCTTGAGTTTTGTTGAAGTTCCTCACTGCAAAATGCATTAGAAGAACTGCTTGTTAAATTACATCATAGGCACAGTTTCAGCAGCCAGGGTGTCAGTGTTCTGGCTACGTTGTTGTCTTGCAGTTAAAAACACTAAAAAGTTCAAGATTTCTTCACAGCCAAGGTGTGAAAAGCAATTAGAATGTATCACTGGTTGCTGGGTATAAGCAATTATCTATGAATATATAAAGGCTCTATTTTTTTCTCAACAAACAGGCGACATTGTTATAATTATTTAAAATGAAAAAGTAAGTCAGTGACTCAGACATCGAGAGATTGGGTGGATAACTTTATTAGTTTCCAGTCTAAGGTCTGCAGTGCAGATGCTAATCTAATATCAAGATTGCATTAAAATAAAGCACAAAATATGGGAAAGAGAATGCCATTTACCCAGTAAGGCTGGTGCTGTACATGAGTTTGTCTTTTCTGCTCAAAGCCAATTCTTTTTGACTTTTAGCCTCAACTCTTATTGTCAAAGAATGCTTGGAAAAAGCAGTGCTAACCTCTTTTATCTTTCTCAGTGTGGGGTCCAACTGGAACACAGTTTTTCTATTGAATGTGCTGAGTTTCGAGAAGTTCTGCAAAAGTTAGAAATCAGTTTTATTTTTTGTTTGCTTTTTTAAAAACTTTTTTTAATGGGCTTGGTTTGATTAGTAAATTGAATTTGTAAGCAGGAATTTGCCAGTACAAATGTCTGTCTGATGAAATACCTACACAGTGCTACTTAATCTGAAGGGTTGACTTTGACTGACTTTTTTAAGACATTTGCTGTTCAGCTATATTAGTTAATGATAAGAAAACAAGAATGATAAATACTGCTGTTAGGTTTTGCTACTTTTCTCTTCAAACAACCTGGCTGCTAGGTTAAGTGTCATGCTGCCCAGTAGTAAGTAGAGCCATTCCAGCTGAACTCTCTGTCACAAGCTCTGTATAATAGAATATGTTTAGTCTTCTGTAATCCAAATGCTACTGGGTTGTCAGCCTACAGCGGAGAAATGTAAGTCCTGGCTCCAATGGGGTTCTTCTCTTCAAGGCAGATGATACGTGAATAATCCAGTGCCCCAGAATGTCATAGATTTCTTTAAATTCAACATGTGTGTCACGAATGCATACAACTGAGAAGAAGGACAGATACTGGTATCTGTTCTAAAGCATGGTCTAGTGATTAATTGTAAGATTTTTCTGGGTATAGTCTTTTAATCTGTTTTCTTGATAGGCTGGGAATAATGGTTGTCAAAATTGCCATTGCAAATAGTGCGCTGTTGTGTTAGGAAGACCAATTCTGTGCATGACAAGTAATGACAGTGGCTCTCAAGGAACATAGACTCTGGGGAGGCCAGGAGTAGCTATGTGCTTTATACCATCAAGTATTTGAAAAAAAGTCATAGCAGCAGATACCTAAACTGAAATTATGACTTTGAAGGCAGGGTATGACTCAAAACAAGACAAGCAAAGTAGGTTCTGAGGAGATACGAAAGTTGCTTGTATTGCATTAAGCATGGCTATATCACATTACGCTCTGTAGTTCATAATTTGATGATAACTCCTTCAAGATAAGATAAAAATGTATAATTTGCAGTACATGCCTGTGCCTTCTGTCCCTGGTCTGCCATGATCAAAACAAAGTCATTTTGACAATCTAAATTCAATCTTTCCTGTAGAATGATTATAGGGGAATTTAACAAAACGCTATCTGGTGGTACCCACCAGTGGATCAGTATTAACATTTACATTTGCATATGAAGCTAATTTTCAAAGTATTTCTCTTAATTTGCTAGGAAGATACCTGTCAAGTTAGCAATTAAACTGTAATTTGGTCACTGAGGTGTTTACGCGGATTAATAGATCTCTCCCTTCAGCGTATGCTCCTGAGTTAGAAATAATAGCTATACTGCATGGTAGCGTGACCCCACTTGAGTTTCACACACACATGCACAAAATCAAATTCCATCACATTTTAATGCAAATTTTACCTTTGCAAATGATGGCCTGAAAAGAATGAGTTTCCATGGTAACCTTAGGGGAACACATAACCTGTTTATCATAACTTCTCCATGAAACAAGACAGGGGGTAGGGAGTATGCTTTGATGTCAGCTGTATTTTTCTGTAGAGAGCGTTCTGCCATAGCACATATAGAGAATTTATCAAAATGCTCCCTTACTGTCCTAAATAAACTTTCTTCCCTATCTCAGAAGAAGTCGTATGAAGTAACACCAGAGGGAATGGCAATAGGCAGGATTCAAAACCATTTACTGGCCTTTCAGCTCCTGTCTAATGTTGACTTTGACAACTAAGTCAGCATTTTGAAAGGCCAATCACAGATTAATACCTAAACCAGATCTCTTCACTCACTTTCTCACTCCCTACTTTGCCTCCATGCTTTACGTTTGGCCGGCGGATATCTCAGCTGCCTTTCAATGGCACTTGAAGTTTTTTGCTTTCTTGTTCTTCCTCTTTACTGCTGAAAGTACTGTTTGAAAAATGCCTTGGAATATCTCAGCCCTTACATTGTGGGGCTACCACTGAAAAGAATGTATTGATTATACTTCACATTCAGCGCTGAGGTGGTGGCTTCTGGGGCTGCCATTAGCGAGGAGTGAGTTTGATGGCTGTGAGCATCTGCAAGGTTATATTTTTCCTACAGATGCATAGTAACTCCTGGCTAAAGGAAAGTATGTCTACAGCATTTTTTTAAGGTCATTAGGAGTAAGGAACAGATGTTGAGGTTTTTCAGAATGCTGCTTTGAAGTGCCATTTAGGAGTCAACTGACAAGACTGACCCTATAGGCAGTGATTTTTGGGACTGGAACACAGAAGAACCATTGCCCACAGTTACCCATCTGGTATCCATCTGGTACCAGCAAACAACAGACAGTACCAAATCACAGAGAAACTGTACCAACTGCTAAATTGGTATCAGCAAGCAAAGAAGGTCGCCACCCAACAGCAGTTCCAAGCAGGAGAAACAATGTCTGTAACATTTACAGACTGGTATCTGAAGATCCGGAGGAACCTGGTGCTGTAGCATATGGAAAGCAATTCCTCTCTCTAAGCCTGCTTATGCTGATGTTGTTTGCTTAGTATTAATCCAGGTTTGGGATTTTTTTTGTTAACCATATTGAATTTGCAGCGTGGAGAGCTTTTGTCATAATGCCACTGAGGGAGCGGCTCTCTTTAGTGGCGTCTGTGTTTAACAGGATTACGGTGGATTTAATAGCCTGTGCTACAGGCTAACCATTCACATTCTAGCAATACTGTTCCAGAGTGGTGTCAAGTCACAATAGAAAGAGTTGACGCTAACTTTTAACTCCATGACCATTTACTCTGCTGTTTCTCTTTGATGTGAACTATTCTTGGGGAAAGGTGTGGCAGGGGGTTATTTCCCAATTTTACTGCCATCTTCCACGTCTTCCCTTTGTTCATTTTCTCCCCTTCTTCCTTCTTTTCTTCTCTTGAAGCAGTGTGCTGGTTTGTACAGTAGCTAAGTGTTTAGAATGTAATAATACAACAGTGAGAGATTTACTGCCTCTAGGCGCTACCCCTTCCACTCTCGAGGACCTCCAGCAAGGCATGATTTTATAGACAATGAAAGGCTCTCTCTCCCCTGTGAAGCTGCCTGCCTGCAGGAAGCTTTTCACTGTCTATTTCCACTACTTGCTCTGCAATTTAGTTTCATGCCCTGCTATTTCCCCCTTCCCTCCCTCTTTCCTTCCTGACATACGCATGCACATACCCCCTGCGAATGCATTCAGCACCAACACCAGATGTAGGTAGACAGGGCAAAATAGCATTATCGTAATGTGCGTGCTTAAATCCTCAAAAATACCCCAAATGTTTTCATTTGCCATCCTCAGCATAAGTGGGAATATTGATCTGTCCCCTGTTTGCTTTCCAGGTTCTGACACTGTCATTTCATTTTCCCTAAAAAGAACACAGGCTCGTATCTGTGCAGCACAGAGTGGCCATTACACCCTGGCACTGGTGCCAAGAACTCTGCTGACTTAGCTAGAGAAAGATGCTGAAAGCCCCTGACTTTGAGAGAAAATTCAATTCAATTTACTTCGTACAGTGTCTCTCATGAAGTATTTCAAAATGCCTTATATCAGGAGATAACATAATGAGAAAATGCTTTAGAGAACCGAGTATTCAGATAGCAAGACAAAATGATACACAACAATGAACTGGAGTAAAAGAAAAGACGACTGTCATTTAAAAGCAGTAATCATCTGGATAAGTAGTCTTGTAAACTAATTACAGTAAGAAGAGAAGCAAAGAATGCAAGACTGGGAGGGACAAGAAGCAGCTGAGTTTCAAACAGAGGCTGAGGCAGAGGGCCGGTTTTGTTCGAGGCAGGGGGAGGAATGGTGCACGGCGTGGTAGAACAACTATGAGAGATGCACTTTAAAAATGTATTCACATGTATGTGTTACGCATTGAGTATATTGCATCACAGATGTCTCTCGGTGAAAAGTTAAATTATTCTCTCTAGCAGCTGGGAAGAAATTAATTACATTGGCCTGGTTCAGTGGAAGAGCAATTGAAATGCCCCCTTGTAGCTGGAAAGAATCAATGCTGATGCGTGCTGAGGTTTTTTTGTTTTGCTGCTTTCAAGTTTTGCGCTCAGCTCAAGGGCCTCTGTTTGCCTCTGTACTCTGAGAATAGGTTTGCAAGCGAGGGTGTCACAAATCTGGTGCTCATTAAAGACAATTAAGAGGTGGAATTAACCAAAACATATTATCCAACTAATGGAAAAAGAAGCCACCCACAGAGAAGGACACAGGCCAGGAAATGATCTCATTTTGCATGGTCAGAGGAAACCATCGTCCTCCTGCACCAGGGATCAGGGATCACGGAGCTTGGGTTCAGAAAGCAGAAAGCATCTCTGTGGGGCTGTGCAGTTTTGGCTTCACCTTCATCTTTGCTATTTTCTCTCTAGTTTGTGTTGTGAGATACAGCAAATGCTGAGAACTTGTTTTCTACTGAGCTAAGGCAATTGCCATGTTTTTAAACTGTTATGGGAACAGCCTGTTTCCCTTTTAAAGTTCCCATCTGTGTTTGTATTTTCCTCAGTCTACTGCCTTTATAGAGAATTTTCCCCTCTGTCTGAATCTAAACCATTAGTTTCACCTCCTTGAACAAGGTAGGGCATTAGTGCGGAGACGTAAATCCTGAGATAATCAGCCTCGCTTAATTCCAGCGTGGAACACTGCTGTCATCAGTGTTTCTGGTGCTTATTGCATAGGGGGAAGGGATGGCTGTAAATACGTGCATTTGTGTGTATGTGTAGATACAGAGTGAGAGATAGAAGGGGAACATTTAATTGCCTAGCAGTCTAACTGACCAAGTGCTCTTCGGACCTCATACAACTGATTTTCTAAGTGAAAATTTTCAGCATAGCTAAAATCATCAGTAACGCTGCAGTGTGCGTCTGTGTTTCTTATGGGGAAGAGGAAGGATGGTGTGATTACTATCTCTTTTTTCCTTTAGACAAGGATGTTTTTCTCACCCAGGGGAAATGCATTCTAGCAGCATGAACATAACTATTAATCAACACTTAAGCAATAATCAGTGAATGAAAAATGATGACCAGAAACTGAAAATGTACTTTGGTGCTTTTCCTTTGAGATCATGCCCTTGCATTTTAACCTGAACAATTCTTTTAAAATTAGTGCTGATATATTCCAAAAGGCAGTGATTTAAAAAGCCAGCACTTATTTTTCACGTTAGAAAAAAATAATACGAACAGTGAATGATGCATTAAGATCTGCGTAAGTAATGTTATAGAGCTGCTGAGTCTCTGAGACAGGTCCTCAAATGATGTGAACCAGTGATATGGATTACTTCAGAGATGTAGGTGCCTAGTTCATCATCACTGGAGTGCTATGTTCAAGTGTGTGATGATGTGTACGGGATACAGAGAAACTGATGTTTCCCTTACGTATGTTCATCCAAAAAGATACAGCTACTGAGAGATGCAGGTGTATGTCAGCTTTGGGAATTCCTCCAAGAAGCATCAAATGCTATTGAAATTAAAGCAAATCACCCTCGTCAGTATGTAGCATGCTATCCTGAATCAGGGCCAAGGTGTATGGTGGCACCCACCAGAAACCAAGGCTGACAGACTTTGCTAGGACTGCAGCTATACCTTCTTCAGCTCTTGAAGGTGCTTTTTGACACTTATTAGCCACAGTTCTACTAGTATCAAGTGTTCTTTTTGGAATAATCTCAACATTAGAGCGTTGCATCAAATGCTTAGAAGTGAGTGTATGTGTACATGTGTTGAAGAAAAAGAAGGTGCAACATGTCCCGTGACTGAGCCCAGAAAACAGAACTTTAAAAGTTTGTGAGATCATAGTTGGGCTATGAACTGGCACCCACAGCCATCTGTTGTTCACCTTCCCTATATTTTCTGTTGACAAAAAAATAAAAGTTTGAGTTAGTTGCTAGACTACCCAAAACAAATTTTGAAGGCATCAGACCACGATTTGAGGAGCTCTAAGAGCCATACTCCCAAGATGTCTGTAAAATGGAGAAGAACGGAAACAGAAGGTTTCTCGGGACCTGCGAAGGTGGGAGGGTATTGCTTCCTTCCTTAGTCTTCAAAACCGTCCTGTGTGGAAATTCAGTATGTTGCCAGGAAGCTGAAAGTGTCTCTCTCCACCGGATGTGCTTTTGAGGGTTCCTGTGGAACGTTGTCTTGGTTTTCCATGGCAGCCTCTTAGTGAAGAAAAGCACTACTAAGAGTATCGAAAAGAAATATTAAAGATGCTGTCTTCTATCCAAACAATAGTAAAGCAGTACTGATGGGCTCATATAACATTAGGCTCTTCTTTGAGGACTGCTTCTGTCATTAAAATCAATGCAACTTAATTAAAGCAAATTATAGATAGATACATCTATAAATAAGATATTAAAGTGTGCTGCTGAATATGATAATTGCTGCATATTTAGCAATCAGCGTGTGTGTTCTGCTTTTGCCAGGAGGGATTTCTTTCAGTGGAATCAATGGAGCTTTATTAAAAACCATCCAAATTAGAGGGAGAAATGATGAGTGTTATAATAACGTAAAATCACTGTTTCAACTTTCATTGCAAAACCAGGAAAGCAAAATACATCCCTCTTTGTGTATGTAAGGAAAACATCGGGAAAATTCTTTTGAATTGTGAACACTGCTAGAATTTTTAATTTTTACCTTTTGATGCAAAACATAAAAAAGCTGGATGGAGGAAAACATGTTTTCTGTGGAAATGCTGGAGGTCTTGGAGGGTGGGATAATTAGGATATGATAGCAGCAAGCAATTAAGAAGACCCCTTGGATCAACTTCATCCGTTTCACATGAAATATGCAGTTCGCTGCCTTACATAACCCACCTCTGTTTTAACAGCTAAAGAAAGTGTTAGCGGGTCAAATTGTCCTCTTCAGTTCCGCTGGCCGTCGCTAGAACCAGGCGGACTGTTGAAATGCAAAAAATAAAATGGATGTATTTTGATTCTTCACCTGTGTGTGAAACATTGAGACCGGGGTGGGGAACAAATCCACTTTTACCTCTCTGAGTTTTTCTTCAGTTTTCACTTAATTGAAAACAAAAACCAACTGTGTCTCAGCAGAGGGGAGACCTGGAGGTTAAAGGGCAAATTCCGTTATACCATGGCTCTTTTTGGCATGCTGAATCTCAACCCATGTGATTAGAAACGCTCACAGACAAAAGAAGAGCTTTGAGAACAGAGGTCAAGCCAGCATCTGAATCAAGTCCTTTAACAGATGATCACAAGGCTATTGAAAAATGTGCTAAGCAATGCAGCAGCACTGTGTGCCATGTTTATACACAGACTTGCAGGCAAAAGGCAGAACTGGGTGGGATTTTCAAAGCACTTGGGTGATGGCGGAGCACATGCCTCACTCCGCAGGCTTCCTGGGCTGGATCGTGTCTTTTAGTGCTCGTCAGTCATGTGTAACACAACAGTGGTGTCGTGCTGTCCAACCACAGACACTTCGCTTCAGAAGGAAGGGGCAAGGGAGGCTGTCCTGTCAGCTGCTGCTGCTCTGAGCCGTGACTAAATGCTCCAAGTGGAAGCCCATGCAAGGCAGGTGAGAAGAAACAAAGTGCAGCATCTCCCAGGCAAAAGCATGGCCCCTCACACTTTTCTGCATAGTTTCCAAGGTAGTCTCAAGCTTTAGAATGAAGTAGATCTGCTTGTGGTTTACTTCTGCAGCCCCAGCATTCTCGTGTAGGCAAATCCAAGGCTTGTTTCAAGACTCGTGCCTACAGGGGTACTCTACTCATGCCATACAACTTATGTGCAAATATTTGAATGACCTAAGACATTTGTCTCTGTTTTGATGTATGTATGCATGTTCACTTTTTTTTTTTCCTGGGAAATTTCCCATGGCAGAATTAGCAGGCTTGAGATGCTTGCTGCTTGCTTATCGTTTCCTCGTATTAGAAGAGTCCTCTGAAGTACCCTGCAGTTACTGTATTTGACAGAGGAATAGCTTCACTGACACCTGCGCAACTTATGTTTAGTTTTCTCTTTTTCTTTACAGTTGCTTTATCTTTCTGTCTGTTTTGAATAGGAATGTGAAATTGAAAACCTACAGATCTCCGTCTCACAATAAGCGTAGATTCCATCTGTCCCAGAGGTGAAGGAGCCCCCAGCCTGCTCTCCTGCTTCTCTTCCTGCCCGTGTGGCACCGCTGCGTGCCCCAGAGAAGTCACAGTTCCCAAAGAGGAACAAGAAGAGCAATCAGGAGAGCAGCCTGCTGATGGCCCAAGCTTCCACCTCCCTCCCTCAGAGAATGGCTGCCTCTTCAGAGCTGTAGCTCTCTTGAACCCGTCAGAGACTTTGTCTTCTGTTATCCTGCTGCTGCTGCTTTTGATTAATACAGGAGTCCCATTTATTCAAGGACTTGGCCATTATGATACTTTGCAGCAGCAAGTTTCATGAATTGTTTGTTGTTGCTCTTTAATAAAGATAGCATTTCCTTTCCTCAATTTAGGCATGCTGCTCTTTTAATTGCGCTGATGGGATGATGGCTGTTTCTGTGTTTATCTCTCCCCCGTTATTTTTGCATATTCATGTTTTGCTTGTTAGTTATGTGAGGCCGCTCTACGCTATGATTTCTTCGTAATGATGGCTCTTTTTTAAGTTGATGTAGTTAATTTAAACCCTGAAAAAATACAGATGCGTGTTTCCAATCATTCTTTCTGTTGTGCGTTACTGTACATTTGTGAAACGCCTTTGATCTGCCGCTGCGCTCTGCCTGTGCCTGGCCTCCGTGTCCCTTTGGCCTGGGTGGGGCTGCCAGCCTTTAACCCTTTTACTGGGGTTGTTATTTCCTTCCCTGAACACCTTGCAATCATTAAATATGTGCTTCAAACCTACGCCCCTGTCCTAGGCCAGCTGCATGCTTCCTGTCTGGGGGAAAGGAGGATGAGTTGGAATATTTGGATCTTGCTAATTAGTCTCTCTCATGCCAATTTTTAGCTTAGTATGTTGTGAAGACAGCAAGGAGAACCGTTGCTTTGAGTCGTTCTAAAGCATAAATAACTTTGACGAGGGAGGTGCTTCTATTTCCACAACTTCTCTCCCGTCGGGGTAGTATTTTATTTTAGGCACTGTTTTGCTCTCAGCTGAGTGATGCTACGTTTTTACTGCTGTGTGGACAGATGGGGAAAGGAAAGGAGAAGAAATGGCTGAGTCTTTAATTAGCGATAGAGAGACGGAGCTTGCCTTTCCAGTGCGATGGGGTTTTGTGTAGGATGGGGAGACCGAGCAGCTTGATGGAACCAGGAGCCCTGCATCCACCGCCGGCTGTTTCTATGGTAACTGGCTCCCAAATCGTATATACAAACAGAGCCGGCGGGGGGACCTCCTTCTGGTTGGTCTGCAGGAAACCCATCAGAAGAGGGATATTTTCAGGCTGTAAAAAGGCCTTGCCATGTAAATATTTTTTACTTTCTGGTGAGTGGTATAAGTTTTGGGATCGCTGCTGAACATTGGCACAATTCTAAATCTGTTCCTGCACGTTGGCTGCTGCTGGTGGTAGGTGTGAAAGTAACCACCATGACGCTTGCCAGGGCTGTGGGTGCATGCTGAGTTACCTGGCACATCATCTGGCTCATAAACACCTTGCTGCTGCACGCAATTAATAGCCTCGCTGCTGCCGTGCAGGTAGGCTGCATCCTATGTGGCTTTTGTGCCGAGCAAACTAAATTACATATTTGGATTTGTCCCTCCTCATTCTTCATAAAAAGCATAAATTGGGAGGTTCCTCTCTCTCCACCATACCTGGTGAATTCAGGGAAATTGTCAACCTCATCAAACCAGCAGCATGAGAACAGCCAAAGTGCTGTGACTCACCCTGAGTCTGTCTGTCTGTGTAAATTCCCTCTACGTGTCACTTTTACTGGTGGAAAAAACGAATGAACGATCAATTTAGCCTGCTGCCCTCCTTTTGAAATGTAGAGCAATTACTGTTATTTTTCACTCATCCGAAGTCAGGCACTGCTAACATAGGGATCATTTCAAATCAGAGGTGGTTATTTCTCATGGCCATCAGTTCCACGAGGATTCCTTTCTGTTTTGATTCAGATAAAGGGCAGATAGCAAGAGGTCTGTGCTAAATAATTTTTTCACTTACGAGTGTCGTGGATGCTCAGTGAGTGGTGAGGTACATGATGGTGTTTGTCGAGTGTAATTCCTGTTCTTTGCTAGGAGCTGGAAGGGATGATGCCTTTATTTGCATTGGACTTATGTAATGGGTCCGTAGTAGAGAGATTGTACACAAAAACGCTGTGTAAAAGTAGATAAGACCTCTTACACCTGAGTGCACTACCTGTCCCATTACGGCTTTTAAATCTCCTCGGTGAAAATAACATATTATGGATAAATTATGAAAGTGTGCTCTAACCTGTGGTACGTGCAGAACCTGTTAATTTTTGTTTGTTTTTCTATAATCAGGCATTTGCAGAAAGCTTTGTGTGATTTATTCTTTTCTTTTTAATGAATTGTTAAAAATGTTTGAAAAGGCATTAAATCTTCCTTTCTGCCATTAATCTGTAAAAGGGGAAGGGGATTTTAAATGGCCTCTTAGTATATTGCTTTATAAAACTGCTGATTCTAGCAGCACCAGAATAGGAACACATACTAATGTAGGAAACACTGAATGCAGTCAGAGCCTCCTGCATTTATGGAGAAAAAGACTAATAGCTCCATTTTAACAAGGCTCTTAACACTTTGGGCCATCAGCAGGCATTGAGTGAGTGAGATTGGGAAGAGCTCCTGTGTGCTAAAAGCATTGAAGTTCACTATTTTGTACCCCAGTTGGAGCCTTCCTGCTAGAATTGCGCTCTCCAGCCAACTCCAGTTGCCATCTTCAAAACAAACCAAGCAGTGGGCTGGCATTTTAACTGAGTGCACTAATGCTTCACTTCTGAAATGGCACCAGAGCGTGATAAATGCACGTAACTCCCAGGTGGATACTTAGCTTTGCAGCAGTGTTGGGAGAAGTTTCTGGATTTGCGTTAAGAATGAAAGCAATGCCTGTTTACATCATGTTTTATACTTAAGCAAAGCACACAAGTGGAGGAAAACAGCAAACATGGTACTAAGCTGCTTGCTTTGATTCAAGGAGTTGCACTGCAGGAATCAGAAGGGGTATGCTTACTTAGATTAGCTTCCTCGAATTCTGGGAAAAAGGCCAGCCAGGGAAGGGGAGACAGTATCCCAGCTAGCATGCAGACAAGGAGAAGTCTTGAAGATTGTACCTGTTCTAAACAGCTTTTTGATACAGAAGCCTTTTTTGTTAGCAGTGATAAGATTATGTATGGGATTTGGAGCTTCTTTGAGCCCTTGCCTTTCTTTTGTAGATTTTGGCATGTTGCAGCATCGTGTGTTCTCTGCTTATCGTTTTGAGATGCATTGTTAGTTGCTGGGGTGCATAATTGATCTTCATCTCTAATTACTCTCCTCTCCACAGGTTCCTGGAAAAGGTCCAGATGGGAGCTCATACAATCTTCACTTCGAAGGGATGGAAAGGCAGTATGCATCTTTACCCAGGTACAGTGCTGGGTCTTGTACACACACTGATTCACTCTCCCTCCAGTGGGTAGGAAAATCAGCCTAATGCCTGGTTCTGGTGTGAGACATTATTCTGCAATTTTGTCTTGTCGCCTTTTGCTGCTGATTTAGTGTCATCTTTATAACCGTCCTAATAATTTGAACTTTTAGTTTGAAAGAAAAAGGCCTCTCTCACTGAACACGTCAGCAAGAGCCATGATCCACTTGTAGAGAACATGACATTGAGGAAGCTGGCTCTGCAGCGGTTACAACAGGTCATAGCAGGGCATAACTAACAGAGTTTATAGTGATGAAATCCTAGCTGTCAATGACAGAGTACTGCTGTGGAAAGTCTCCACTACAGCGGCCACAGCTACTGAAGTCCCATGTCACTGCAAAGACCCTCTGAGTGACAGTCCTATTCCAGTAGGGCATCTCTGAGCTTAACTGAACCCTATGGAAATAAGAGCCAATTCTCTGAAGGCTTTTTTTAATTTTTAATCCTTACCAGCTCAGTCAAAAGTAATTCTAGTCTGAAACCAGTGGGATATAACAAAAAGGGAGCATTTCACAGATTTCAGTCCTGTTTTATGGGATTTCTAATAGCATAGTGTAAGATGTAACAAGCTAGAAAGAAGAGTGAGAGCACACTAGAAGTGGGAAGAAAGCAAAAATGGAAAATATTCCCCCTGTAGAATCAAGAGGGCTGGGAAAAACCTTAAAGAGGTTGTGCAATCCAGTTCTTGGTCCTCATAGTAAGGTAGTTTGTAAAAACAAAGCAAAAATAGCTGTTTATAAGCAAGAAGAGGTTCTTGGTTGTGAACTAGTACTGGTATTTAAGAAATCAGCTAACAGTTTGGTTTTCCTCTTTTTTTCCACTGACCTGTTTGCATTCACAGGTGTTACTACAAAGATTAATTCATAAATATGTAATGCTGTGTTCAATTCTACATGAAAATTAAAAGAATATCTTACTTTTGGAAACCAACACATAGAGGCTTTTTCACAAAAGTTTCTTAGATGTTTGTAGGCATTTTTAATGTACATGATTTCTAAACCAAAAATGTGTCTGTGGTCTACTTACTGCCTTCAAATGATTTTTGTCAGCCTTTGTTTTGGAGCTTTCTCCTGTGCACTAACTGGCTTTTCCAACAGAACCTTGCTTTCCAGCAGGGTTTCCTGATCGGCTGTGGGTATTCTTACTGTCCTGATTAAATAGAATTTTCTTTCATAGTCCTTCAACACTCTTATCTCTTGTCATGTTGTAGCAGTGATTTTTGCAGGTTAGTTCTGCGTAGTTTAATTATGCACAGTCTTTTTTTTAAAACTACTTTAAACTTGCTGGGGACTTCCTTGGGAATTACAAGAATAAATCAGCAAGTGGTGTAACTCTACAGCAATTTTCACATTCCTCTATCATGTCTGCTTTTATTCATCTTCCCTTTTAATGAATCAGCCTTATTTTTCCAGCCTTTTTAAAACAGAAGTTTCCCAGTGAAGTAACTTCTACCAGCCTGAACTGTTTTTATATCACTTTTGAGCTAGGATGCCCAGAAGTGAGCACAGTACTGGGATGCAGACACACCCTTGCTTTGTGCAGCAGCGAAGTGTTCTGTGTATTCCATCTGTCCCATTCCTGTTGCACCCTCAGTGTGTCCCCCAGGTGTATAGCTCACTTGGGCACCCTGCATTTTTTCAAAGTAGGTCTGTCTGAATCAGATCATGAATCTCAGTGTTCTTCCCAAAACTTCCATTTCATGAGCCGGAAACGTGACTCTCCCAGCTCTTCTCAGGTTTGAGCATTTAGCTGGCTAAGACTCACCATTTAGGAATTCATCCAAACATTCAATAAGCTTTTGGAGATCAGTGTGAAAAGAATGAAGTTTCTCAGTGCCTAAGAAGCTTATGCTGCAGTGAGACGGCGCGTACGTCAGGCAGGTTGTGTGCAGTGCCCAGCCTGAGGGCTCACACTGTCACACATGGGCCATGCCACGGCCGTGTCTCCAAGAGCATTTCCATCTGGGCAAGAGCTGAGCTTTGGGGTAGCATGGCCTTGGATGTGCCTGCAGTCAAGCAATCGGCTGCTGTGTTTTATGCTTACATTTTCTAAGTTTTGCAGTTTCACGTTACTGCAGTAATTAAGCCCTGGCAGTCACAAATGACTGGATCACTACAGTGAAGTCTACATCCAGAAGAAGAGGATGCAGTCTCATTGCCAGCCACTAATGGAAATGAGTGATGTCTTTTGTTCTCATGGCTGACTGCCCAGGAGTGTAGAGAAATCCAGGTAAAAGCCACCTATTTGCCAGCCTATTCCCTGTGGAGGCTCTTGAACACTACTGTAATGGGCAACATTGGGAGAGAGAGAGGGAGGTGGAGAAAGAAAGAAAGAAACAAGTGGGGCTACTGAGGTAGCATTTCCTCAAAGAGCACCGTTCTCCCCGGCATTCTCGTAGTTCGTGGTTTTCTTCTGTCCTCCTTGTCTTGTCCTGTCCTCGTCTTCGTCAAACCACTGAGCTATGTTTGCTATGGTGCTGGCATATAATTGTCTATGAATTTAGCCACTTAATCCAGTTTAATAAGAGATATTTAAAGAGGATCAGATGAGGGTTGTAGGTGCTGGGAAACAGTTTCTTGCCGCAATATAGCATTGAGTCTGGGAGGCTGTGACCTTTGTCTGCCTCTCTGGCATGGCACAACACAAGGAAGGAGAGGAAAGTGCTGAGGCTGCGGCTGGTTTCCCTAGAGGAGGGGAGGAGGGAACCTGTGCCATGTCAAGAGCAAGTGGGACCTGCACAGGGAAACTGTTCTGCTTACCTGAAGCCAGCAGTAACCATGCCAGCGTGTGTGTGGGCACAGACAAATCAAGGAAGAGAGCTTTGGTTTTCCTCCCCACTGAGCAAGAAGGAAGGATCAAATAGCTTTATGAACATGCGGTGCCTGAAGGCACCACCCCGTTCAGCACAAAGGCACATGAAGGGAAAGATTGTCAGCAGCATCTGCACATATCTGCACTGGGTTGTAAAATCTCGGCTTTAAAACAGCATTGCTGCTTTGCCCTTTTGTATTTTTGTGGCTTTCTCTGAAGCTATTAAGCCTAGATAGTATGGGCCAAATTCAGATGCTGTATGTCTCTATTAACTGTATTTGAGGAATTCCGCTGTGTTGAGTGTGCTTGCCTTTTCAGTAGATGCTGCAGCGGATCTAGTGTCCCAGTCTCACTGAGCTCAGTGACAGACACCCTTTTTGCCTTTGAATGTAGGATCTGTTCCTGTGTAAGGTTACGGTTTTAATTAAAGCTGAAAACAGGAGGCAGCAGCCTTTGGAGGAAGGCTTTGTATGTGACAGGTTTAGTGAGCGGCCAGATGAGTTACCTAGTTAAGTTTATAGCTAAAATACTGCCAGTCTGTACACTTTGTTTGGAAACGTCTACAGAGGCAAACATCTGAATTGGATGATAAGTGACTGTGGCAGGAGAGTGGCAGGTCTTCAGCTCACACTGCATTGTGCTGTTCCATCTGCAGAAAAGCAGCAAAATGAGAAAGACAGAATGGAAGGCTTTGCAAGAGAGATACAGTTCTTTGCACTCAGCGCTTGCATGTTGCCCTGGGGCTAAGGCTAAGTACTGCTGAATAGTTTTATTAAGCAATGTTAAATCCNCCCCCGACTGCTTAGGAGGAGAATAGCTTGACTCTTACACCTCTTAGCCTCCTCTTTCGGGAAGAGGAGCATGACAAGGGTGTGGAAGCCAGGAAAACATTAGTATTTCTTAAACTATCTTTAATGACAGTTTTCTTGGTGTAATCCAGCATATTTTCCTGATAGAACTATGGAACAGATACAAAGCTGAGGTTGTTCTATTTGTTCACAGTTTTATTTTTGAACTTGCTTTTATGAAAGTCTGTCTTAATGTAAATCACAGGCTTGCTGATTGCAGCCTTGTTTGGAAGAATCTCATGTCTCCATACTTATTCTTTGCTGAGTTGATGGAAAAACTGGCTGTGACCAAAAGCAGAGACTGGCAGACACTGAGGTGGGACACTGATGGCATGAGTGTAGATAGAAAGTTGAGCCATCTTCCTGGTAAGAAATGCTGATTCCAAAAGAAAGCTAGTATTCCAGACTTTCTCTGGAATCCTCATGTTACTGAAAAACATGCATTTTGTCAAGAAAAGGGGTGGGACTGCACTAAGAGCATTGCAAATTGATTACCAGCATGTAAAAATGAGTTCAGGCTGTAGATGAGTTCAGCTATGTTGCTGTGACTGGGAGAAGACTGCTGAGCAAGCTAGCAATTGGCTCACAGGAATATCTGTCTTAAATGTGGCATGCACCTTAGAATTGGGAAGCTTGCAAGTGTAATATGGGAATGGCTTTGCGGTACAGTGGCAGCACGTAGTCTTGTCATGCTGGAAGTTTGTTTTCACGTTGACCATGAAGCTTGCAGTCCTCAATGCAGTAGCTAAAAGAAGCACATTTGCCATTTCTAGGTTTGATGCCAGAAAGGACAATTTTGAACACTTTGTCTGAGCCTTCCAGGATCCTCTACCTTTCTGCATCAGACTAAATTTTGGTTTTGATCTATAGGGTTACTCTTATAAATATATGTACCAAAACATTGAATCTTGAATTAAAATGTCTGTAGTGGAGAATTTGTCACACCATTCAGAGGGTAATTATTTTACTGTTTTAGAAGTTTATACTTTTTTTTCTAAGTCTGAAATTGTCCAATTTCCTTTTCTAGATGCTATGAATTTCTACTAGATTCTAGGAGCCAAGTGGTCTGCAGAATCCCTCCCCTTCAGTAATTATATGCTGTGATCATTTGTTGTCTTTTAACCTCCCTCTCAGTAAATTAAATAGATTGAACACTTAAGTATTTCACTATAGAGCATGAAAACAGCATTGACTCAGGGGGCAGGAATCCCCATGCAGTCAAATTGTGAGGTAGCCTCTAGAGGTGAGTCGAAAACATTTCCAACTGTTTGGATCAAAAGAAACGTTTCTGTAACACCTATGTCGTGAAGAGATAAGGATCTTCAAAGAGAAGGAATGGATTACTTAGCAAGTTTCATTAGCTTTTTCTTGCAATTCAGTGTTTTTGCCTTTATTTTACTAATCAAGTTTATTTCAAAATGCACAATTTCTGCAATTTAATTGAATCTCAAAAAAAGTCATCGGAAACTGACTTGCCACAGATCACAAGAAAAAGTTAATTCTCTGTTAAATAAGTCATCGTTCACCGTTGTCCAGTAGAATGTGAAATTAATATACTGACATTACTTAATATGAATAAAGTGTATTTGCCTGGTTAGCAAAAAGAAATCACAATTTTAGTGCAGACTATAATTAGCTGCAAATCAACTTGTCAGAGCATTCCCAACCTATGGGAATCGACTCACCAAGGAGCACAGATGAAAAGGCAAGGCTTAAAATTAATAATTTAAATCAAGATTCCCTGCTTATTGGATAAATCACACTTACGTATTTTGCTTTAAATCCCTTTAATTTAACTTAGTCCATCCCACGTTGCAGGTCTGTCCCTCTTCTCGTTTTGGGTACTTCATTTGCTCTCTTCCTTGACATCCAAAAGTATGTTGCATAATACTCACCCAGCTGTGCAGTCATGGTTGCAGTCATCAGCTGAGGGCTGTGACCTTGCCGTTGCTTTTTGTTGTTGGCCCATCTGCGCTGACAAGGGCCGTGTGGTGGCACAGCACCTCTCAGTAACAGTGGCAGCCCTGTCCTGCACTACTGCTGCTCTTCTGCCGAGTTATCTTCTAGGCACCTTCCTGGTGCTCAGCAACTTCTTAATAACTGTCTGCTCTCAACTTTCCATTGTTCCACTCTTCGGCTGACTTCATTACGTGGGTCTACTGAGTTTCCTTTTCATCTTTTTATAGCCCAGAATCGTGCTTTGTGGCAGGCAGAGGGTGACAATGCTGATGCAGACTGCAGGAACTGCAGGTGATGCTAGTGCTGCCTACTAGCGCTGTTAAAACTGTAGGATCATTCACCTGGTTCAAAAGAGCACCTGCAGACATATTTTCACAAGCATGGATTGGAGCTTTTTTTGTTATTTTTTGTTTATTTGTTATTGTGGGTTTTCTTTTGCCAAATCTGAAGTGGCAGCTAAATAACTCAGCAACTAAGTCCAGAGTCAGCAAAGTCATATTCTTTCAGTGAGACCACAGTGCTGGACCCAAACTATGCAGTTACAGTGCAGACCTATTCACTTTGGTGCATAATATAACACACAGTATTTTTAGAGGTGCTCTGATTTACCTTCCAAAGTGGTGGAAAACAGACGTCAGGCAGGAAGATGGGAAGATATTTTGTAGTTTGGGGTAACAGCTGAAAGAAGCCTGTATCTCCTCCACGTTGATCAAAAGCAAAAGAAGGGAGTCAAGAGAAGGGTTTGAGAATCAATTGTGTGTGGTCTTTTTATTTCAGTTTTCAATATGAATCATATTTTTGTTTAATATTCACCTGACAGAGCTTCAAAACTAAGACAACTTGATAATTTGAAGTCTTAACAAAAATGGAATTAGAATTAAATAGGGACCAAAATTAATGACCCACCCAATTTCATCATCCCACTCCTATGAAATATAAATAATATTCAAACAGTATATTCTATGGTGCACTTGATTATTAACTTTCTCTTCTGTTAGTCATCTAAAGTCATATCAGTAACTCAGGGATATTTTTTAAATATGATTTTTATCTTGACAGCTGTATTTTCATTGAAAATGCAGCAAAATCTTATCTGTCTGCCTTTTCCAATGTAGTGATCTCATTACAAATGAAATATGTGTATGATTTTAGTTGTTTTTGAAGTCCTGGCAGATGAATTTAGAATCAGTTTTAATGGAAATACTGGTCCTACTCACGGCCCTCCAATATACATTGCAGTAAACCAGCCAAGATGAAATGCAGGCAAAGGGAAAAAAAAAGAGATCTTACATTCTTACATGCTAGAGCACAAGCTTGAGAACCAGGCTGCTTTGCTTCTAAAAAGATTAGCTTAAATCAAATATCAAACAGTGTAAGATTTGCTTAACTAACTTTATTTAACTCTACAAGGAAATAGAACTAATTGCTACAGAAACTGCCCTAGATCTCTGAGATGTCAGGAAGCTCATTGTATTTCAAGAAGGACAGCGTCCAAACCTGAAATGGGACACCTCATTTGTGATAAAAGCACACAGCAGGAAGCTGGAAGTGCTCTCTTGCATCTTGCTGTTAGATTTGTTTCAGTTGCTCCACTGCATTGTGCTGTGGTACTAACAACACTTCTGTGTCCTATGTGATGTCTGAAGGCTTTTTTTTGTGCACAGAGTCAAATGATATTTGTCCTAAAATATATAGAATTCATAAATAATCTGTGCATACCTTCTGCAGGGAGAGTCTCAGGCCGTAAAAACCAGTGCAGGTAGGGAGGTGTCCACAGTATGTTGTAGATGTGGTTCAAAAAATGCTCTTGTATCTGAGGAAACCTAAATTTCTCCAAGACTTGGCTGAAGGGAGGAAAGACTATTGTAAACAGGATCACAAGTACAGAAATCTGTAAGTGGAATTCAGAAAGAAGGGGATTTGGTTGTTAAATATACCTCCAGCTTTCTAATAAAAAAGAAAGAAATATCAGTTGAAATTAACTGGATGCTTCTATCTGAGCCAAACTGAGTCTTTATGCTGAAAAAGTATACTTTAGAAAGCCAGAAAGGTCAAGGTTCATGACATCAAATCATGGATTGTGGCTGGCAGGCCACCCCTGTAATTTCCATGGGAATAACTAAAGAAAATTGAGCAAGGAAAACGTCTGCAACAACTGGGACATAGCTCGAAAAGAACACTAAAAGCCAGATGTCCCAGAGGAATACTTTGGAAGTGTAGGAAGAGGCAGACAGGGATGGGTTTTGTCAATTTTTCTAGTAAGTCAGTCAACTCCTTGTAGCAAAGAGGCCGTTAATGCAATGTGGAATAGTTTAGAAGTCAATTAATATTTTGAAACTAAACAGCCAGCTTTTTTTTGTGAGGAGATATTAGCTGGAGTAAATAAAAATACTTCAAAATGTCACATTTACAAAAAAACGTGGATCTGGCATGGATTTTAGTGTATAACCAGGCATAGGGACCTCCCACTAAAACTAGGAACCCTCACTTCAGCTTAAAAATACAATAGTGGAGGAAAATGTTGCTTTTGAACAGAAGGGCTTGAATTAATGTTACCAAATTTAATGAAGTCATGGAGACATTGCCTCACTAACAGAAAAGAAAGCTGTATTAGCTGTGCTTCTAGTGAGTAAAAGAACAAAACAGCTGTTCAGAACAAAATTTTAATGAAAGGAATAAGTGTCAGTAGAAAATGGTTAGGTTGAGATGAAGGATCTGTGGAAAAAAGATAACTGAATGCAAATTAAAAACAAGAATATCAAATTAAAAAACAAAAGCATATGTCCCATAGAATGCATCAACAAAGCGATGTGCTGCGTGAAACTTGGGGAATAAGATGTGTGCTACAAAATGCAAATACATCTTCTGCATTGTCAAGGTGGATATTGAAATTGCTCAGGAGACCAGCAGACTGGGAAACTCAGCTGGCTGCTGTGTAGGTATGGATATTTGGAATAAAAGTGTTGCTGCTTCTGTTGGGTCCTAAGTCAGAACTGATCAAAAAGTTTGGACTCTAGACTTCAGGTGAGGAAGTAAGATTTAATTATTGTGTGAAAGTTCATTATAAAAAAGATAGGACAACTCCTCTTCAGGCTTTTTGCTTGATAAATAGGTCTGGAGGTGTGGCTGAAAGATGATTGCCAGCAAGCATGCTTTAAAAACAGCTGAGAGAGGAGGACTGTAGGAAGCTAACAGCATCAGGTGTAAATGCATAGGTTTTTTGAGGACATTGGATCAGGATTTTTTGAGCAAGTGTTGCTCTGACAGCATTGTGCATCAATGTCCTGCACTTTCTATCACAACTCTGCTGGGTTCCTGTAAACAAACAGCGGCTGTGCGATGGCACCCATAATTCAGAGGCAGACTGCAGGTAATTCTCCATAATCTAGCCTACTCCCTTGTCTTCCCCCAGTCTGTGAAAGCACGTTCAGCAAAAGCAAGAAAGGTTAAAAAGAACAAGGAAGTTGCACTGTCATGATGACAAGATCTCAGTTTCTAATAGGAAGCTGTTCAAAGCAAATCACTTAAAAGTATTCCTATGTGTGCATTTGTGAAAGAGGAAAGGAGATATTAATGATAAAGTAGGAAGGTGAATTGTATGTGGACAGTCTTAAATGAGTGCTGTAAGGTAATGATAGGCTATGAAATCTTAAGGACTGAAATACAGTTCTGGGTTCTTTTACAAACATGTAGGGAGCGGACACAGCCGTGAACACTCAGTGCCACCCACTGAGAAATGAAAAGAAATGTGGGGAGCAGATCTGAGCCATAGAGAAACTCAGGAGCAGTGCTTTAAACAGACCTGTGGCTGTTCATGGTTGTTACCCTCTGCGAAACCCTGCCTTGGGAGGAGAGAGCTTTTGTATAAACCGGTGATTAAAGGAAAGAGGTATCTAATTGGGGATGAAAAGAATCACTGAAGAAGTTAATAGTAAAAACAGTTGCTAGAGCAGCTGTTTAACACAGCTCATTCAACTGGCAGCCAGGCTGCTTCCATTTCATGAGTAGATGACATACTTAATTTCTTAGCACAGAAGTCTCTTAAACACTTACCAAGAGAATATTCTAAATTCCATGGTTTTTTATCCACTTTCTTTGCTCATTTATTCACTGTTGTTTTGCTCTTCAGCTACAGCACTTTAGAAAGCTTTGGATATGTTGATCCAGATTGAGTAATATCTCGTTCTGCAAGAAGCGCTGTAGAAGATAGCATGAGCTTGATCCAGAACCACTGCAATCCATGGTTATGTTCCCGTAGATTTCTGTGAGCAGTAGTCTAGACTGAAATGCAGTCACTGTTAGAGCTTATTCCATCATTTCTTTGTTGTCTATGTCAGTTTGATAGCAATTTGATAAACTTCGGTGTTATTTCTTATACCTAATCGGTAACTTTGCTTTTTCCCCATGAATTCTGCATACCAATGTTAGCAGTCAAAACCTCTCTGTATTTTGGAGATTCTAGAAAAAGGAGTGTATATTTGCATTCTGTTTTCTTCTCCACCCTGTCCCGTCTTACCACAGATGTAAGTAAAGTAGGACTTAAAAATGCATGTAATTCAAGGTCACTGGAGAATTCCAAGCATTCAGATCAGTAGCTGTTAAGGACCATTAACTTTGTTAAGAGCCAACATGGAGCTAAACCTCATGTTGTACCCTGTTAGAGAAAATTAATTCCTGCTTTCTTAAGAATCTGCACTCATCTCTAGTCTTGGAAGAGATTGCATTGTTCTAGCATTTAATGGTTATGTAAATTAGCACTAATTTTGTCACTCAGCACCTGTACAAAATTTTCTACTGGAACAGTTCTTTAAAATATGGCATAAACAAAGCACAAGATGCACAGGGATACTGCTCTTTCGTTGTTGCTGATTTGGGAAAATCTGCATAAACTATTTAAAGATGCTGTGGATGTGCCAGAAGTGCACCAGCCAAACTTTGTAGGCATGTAGTTGGTGTTGTACAGTACATAGGCCACTAGCCTGACTTTCAACAACCTCTCTTTTGGAAATACATTAAGTACTATGATGCAAATACTAAAAGCTTAACCACATCATAAAATAGTGGTAGTGTCTTTGCTGTGCTCCAGAACTTTTGTCTGCCAAATGTAGCTTCATCTGGCTGTGTAGCTGCAGACAGAATTCATACCTTGTACTGACTTCTGGCTGGCAGCAGCGCGGCTTCCACCAGTGCTGTGCTGTGTTCTGCAGGAGGGATCCTCCAGCAGCTGGAATGAATGCTCACTGTAAGGAGTTCATCTGTTTAACTATTCAGTGAGGGGAAAATGGTGGGGGGAGTAAGTGCCTAAGGAATCTCTCTGCTTTGGGACTCTTGTCCAACAGCATTCATTTAAAGGTTAGAGCAGGCAGTGAGGTGAGGAGTCACGTAAACTGGAAGCTGTTCCTCAAGTCACTGTCTTCTGTCCATATGGAGAGTAATTGATATGTCATGCACTTCCAACAGCTGAAAAAACAAAGCAGAACATGCAAACACATCTACTGTATAACATACATGGGAAGCAAGAGGAGGCATGAGTTAGCTTTTATAGAAAGTGCATTATCTGCTGTCTTTGTTCCACTCCAGATGTAATTCAGCAAGGAGATTGGATCTGTGTGTTAGCCTGAGACAGCACCTTGGCAACTGCCAGCCACTTCCAAGCAAGAGAGGAGAGAAAGGGCAGTACGGGAGTGAACAAAGCCCAGCCTGGGTTATCAAGTAAAAACCCCAAGCCAATGGGGGTCCTTGGATATTGAGTGGCTGGAGCTTTTCTTCATTTAAAGTAGAAAAAGAGCCTTTGTTTTCCAGGTGAAAGGAAGTACTTTGAGAGCAGTCTGTTGTAGATCATGACAAAATCTGGCAAGCAAATCCAATCTCAGCAAGATTTCACAGTTGAAAATCCATGTGAATGGCTTTTTGCTTGGATCTAGGTGTTAGCACGCTCTTGTATATTCCCACGTGCCACCAGGTTTTGGTCCCTCATTTAGCATTTTTATTACAGATTTTGAATCAGTCTGAAATGCTATGCTTTAAAGAAAAGGAATATTTCTTTACTGAGAGCAGAGATGTCTTCAGTACAAAAAGAATGCATTTTTAGAGGACCATTTTTATGGTCACATTTTTCCTTTCATTTTGTTTTCTTAGGGAGATCACAGCAGTGTGCTCTTGAACTGAAATCAACCACCCAAAACAGTAGCTGGGACAAAATGAATAGAAAAAAGGACACACTAGCAGTCTTTTTTCCAAAGATCCTTAACAGCAAACATGTTTTACATTCAACGATTAAAGATTTCCAAAATGAGCTAAAAGCTTTAAGGACAGCAGTTGCCACACTCACAAAGCCTGCACGACTTCCCTGCACGCCCTGGTTCTTCCTGCCTGACCACCTCCTGTGCTGGGAGTCCTCTAGTTAGCGTTTTAGAGGTCTCCACAGGCATCGGGGTTTCTCACTGACTGAGGGATTAGGCTGAATTTAGGCTGATCGTGAGCACCTTTCTGCGAGGAGCACCCCGTCCGGCGCGGCACGGGGAAGCCGGGGCTGCGAGCTGTGCTGTGCTGACTGCGTCTGGCACAGAGTGGCACAGCAGAGCGGCTGGAAACGAAAGTGAATTTCAGAAAGAAAAAAAAAAAAAAAGGTGAAAAAAAGGCAAATTCAATTAGGCATTTGAAATTGAGTTGGGGTTTACAAGTTGGATTTTTAGGCCCAGATCCATCAGAGCACTTAAGCACCTGCTCTAACTTGAATACATTTTGCTTTTCAATAACAAGCATTTGCCTAGCTATCAGAGGCCTCCAGGAAACCTGGGCTTGAACGTGCATTGTGAAGCATGGGGAAGGATGGGAGACAGTCAGGGGTACTTAAATAAATTTTGCTTTTTCACTCCCTGAGCTTTCTGTGATTTCAATAATGCCTCCCTAATGCTGCCTTAATGTGCTGGCTTTTGTTAAATATCCTGTAAATAATAACAAAAAAGGTTATTTAATGAATAATTTGAATTTTTCTCTGAGGAGACTTGTTGCTGATCTTAACCTGGAATCTCTTTAGTATTGTCAAAGGGAATAACAACCTTAATGTCATTTTAGTTTGATTCCTTTGTGTGAAGGGCTGACAGCTCTCCCTTCTCTCTCGTCACCAAACATCTAAAGAAAGCTCTGTTATTGAGAGATTGCTGCACTGGTCCTTGGTCTTGCAGAGATTTCATCAGAAATGTTTCATTTTTAATGGACAATGGAAAGTGTTCAGCTGTCCATTATTGCACTTCTTTGTACACAGTCTAAAAATACAAATGGAAATTATAATTACGTCTGTAATGCTGGGTCCCAGCTGAAATTGCTTTAATCCCAATGTGGGGAAAAAGAATCAATACAGAACCCTTAACCCTGGTCTTTTCCTCCTTAGACATTTCATCTTCAGTTCTACTAGTTTATTCCACGAGTTTTATAAGTTTTTCAAGGAACTTTACTGTACCGAAACCATTTTGCATCCTTAGAATATTATTGCTGCTTTCTCCTTTTCTGACTTAGAAGCTGGAATGTTCTTCTTGCATGTGGTGTTATATTGTAGCTGCTTGATATGATATACAATTCCTCCTCTTTACTTTTTGATCATTAAAAGAGAGGGACATTTTAAATGCTGCAAAGTTCTTTTAAAGAAAATCCCATTTTACTGGAAGTAGAATTTCACGTTTGTTAAAGAGTCAGCACTGTAGGTTGAATGCTGAGGTTTGGAAAAGACATCATTCTCAACTCACCACAGAACCTCTCTCCTACATTGTGCTTTTTGCTGTGGGATTCAAATAGCGGGTCTGTCATGGTCAAATATGAAATATGGGATTTTATTCATATCACGGTCTGTGAGTACATAAATGCCATGAAGTGTTTTGTGCTTCTGAAGCCTGCACCCTTCTGCAAACCTGGACTAAACACCTATCGTTGTTTCATTCTGAATGAGTTTTGGGGAGGGAAGGGGCTTGTCTGCTTTAAGGCCTGCGCAAACGATTAGTTGTTCACTAATTGCAGCTTCCTCTGAGGCACCTGGTTCTGGTGGCAGTCACACGGGGTGCTGCAGTTGAGGGCACGCTCTGCTGCCGTGCCCCAGTTGTCCAGTTACTGGTATTCATGGAGGTAGCATCCATGTACGTCGTGGGCTACTCGTCTAGGAGAAGGCCTTGTTTCTTAGGAATTGTGTCTAAGTACCTCTCTCTGGGTCATGGGCACTCAGAAAGTGAGAAGTAAATTGTGTTGGCCTTTCTTTTCTCTGGATACCTGAAAGAGAGAATCAAAAAGGAATGTCTCCGTGAGGAGTGAGGCATTTCAGCAACCCACATCTAGTACTCCAGCTATTTATTTGCTATCTAAGGCTTTCAGGCCTTAACTTCCTGACTTCATTCCAGGATACAGATGTCTCATTCTCTCCCTGCCCTCTCCCCCCGCTTCAGATACCATTTTCCTATACAAGAGCCTAATCCAAAGCTCACTGAAATGCTTCCACTGACATCCAGAGGCTTTGGCTGAGCCCGGGTGAGGCTGGGGCACCAAGCTCCACATAGCATCCATCGAGTTATTCCCTCTTCTCTCTCTGCTATCTGGGCAGGACACAGATCTCTTTCCACCTTTATTTCCCTCTGCAAAGTGCGCTGATGTTTTTTTTATGAACACGCCACTTCAGATCTATCACACCGCACGATCTGAAAATAGTTAGAATGATATTGTAGTAGTGACCTTTATTGTTCATTAGTGAATCAGCAGCCGCGCATACTGTGGCTTTAAATGAGCTATATAAATTGGTTGTTATTTTCGATGATGATTCCCTTGATTTGAACATACCAGAGCAAAGATAATTGTTTGATTGATTCATTATGTAAAAGATTTGTTTCAAGTTAGAGGGTATTTTTATTTAATTTAAAAGAAATTTCCAGCCAAATTGAGATACGCTGTCTTCAGGCATGTCTGGAATCTTTGCCAGGTTCTTACCAGGTTCAAACAGGGAGGTGCCGCTTCTCTTTCTCTCTCTGATGGCACATGGTAGCTTTCCTGGGTGAGCAGGAAGAGGTCCTGGGGGTAAGGTACCCGGAGATGCCTCTCTGGCTGTGGGGTGTTGTCATCATCTAAATCAGAACTGCTGATGGCATTGTGACTTGCACACAGGGCATGTGGTTGTCTTGCCACATTTAGAGGAAAACAGCTTACAGCTGGTGTTGCTTTCCAAAGCCTCTGTTTATCTCAGTAGTGGCTTGCCCTGTCTTCTGATTGCTGCGCTGTCACCTTTGTGAGATATCACTAATTCCCAGCTATCGGGTTCCCATTGCTCAGGGAGACAGTGTTTCATCTTTAAAACATCTTTAAAGCCTGTTTTTCTGCCCTCTGCTGTGTGCTTCCTCTTGCAGCTTCATCATCCTGATGTCTTCTTCTAGGTACATGACTGAGCTGATGTAACTGTGTTGCCACTGGCTGTGGTTGCTCTCTCTAGGAGGTTGCTGTGCTCCAAGAACTTTGCTGTTGCAAATCTTATTTTGTCATCTGGCATGCAGTACGGTGTGCAGATGGCACAGAAGAAATTTGCTTAGAAGTTGCTTATCTCCTCAATTACAAGTATTGGGGGGCTGCATACATCAGCGATATTGAAGATTGCACCAGTTTGCAAAGAGCAAAGGCTGCTGCACCCAGGAGCCACGCTACTAAGTCCTGCTGGATGCGTGATGCTGCCTCAGACAGGAATGCATGGTTAAAAATGCCATAGGTCTGCTGATGTCACGTTATCTCCCCTCTTTGCTGGCATTGCTAGGGCCAGTGCTGATGGAGAAGAAAGCAAAGAAGAGAACAGTTGCCAGGCCAGAAGAGGAGCAGGGCACAGCTGGTGTTGTTGGATGGGAGAGTGAGCAGAAGGAGCTACGAGGAGGGGAAGAGAGCAATGGGGGCAAAGCAGCGTTACAGCGATGTGTCTGGTAGCAGTGCCATGTGTGCGTCTCATCCGCACACAGCTACTCTGCAGGGAGTGTGGAGGGGGTGGCTGAGGAACCAAGCAGGCTCACAGCTGTGTCTCACCTCTCTCAGTTCTGCTTCTGCTTCCAGAATCTGATGTGCCAACCCCTCCTAATCTGAACAAGTAAACATCCCGGCCGGGCTGCCGTCTCAGGGAATGGTGAGGGCTTCGTAAATAAAGGAAACAATTGAATGATAAGTTCACACTTCAGCACACTGCTTAACAACCTGATAACAGTTAATTACATACAGTATTTTTAAATGCAGCAACAGGCAGATAACTCATGCGGAGATGGAGCACAGACACTTGGGCCTCACGACTGAAGATTAACCTCTTACTGCCCACGTCCCTAAAGAGGCCAGTGGCCCACAGCTCCCAAATCTCACCAGCTTTGAACATTTACTGGCCAGCAGTGACTCAGGGACATCCCCACAGTGTTTCCTCAGCCACAGATGAGCACAGGGAGCAGCGCTGGAGGGAGCTGCACTCAGCTCACAGCACTCGCAGAGGCCCCTGTGAAAGGGCAACCTGTGTCCTGGCGGGCAGGAGGTGCAGGGTGGCAAAACAAGGGATGTCCCCACCGCGGGCAGCAGGTAGAGCATGTCCAGGCGGCTGCGCTTGCTGCAGCTGCACTGATGTTAGTGTAACAGTAGAAGCTCTTAAGGAAGAATCCAGCATAAACACAGCTGGAAGGGGCTGCAGCACAGGGCGCTCGGCCGTCTGCGTGTCCGGCAGCTGCAGGCAGTGCTACTGCTCTCTGGGCACCGGGTGGGACGCTTCCGTCTCTCCCGGCCCTGTGGGACTCGGGGGGTTGACCCTTGTTATTTAAAGCTCAACCTCAGGATGTCTGCTGTCAGAGCGCCTGCAAAGTTTGTGACTTAATGCAAGTCTAATTAACTGATTTGCCTATCCAAATCTGGAGATTTACACACTTCTGTAGAGGCAGCTGTAAAGTTCTAACTTCAGCTGTTTATCATGCCCTGAGCCTTTAAATCTCAATTATTAAAGGTGGTGTTTAATGGCTGGCTGGAAAAGGGGTGGTTACCGGAGTGTTAATGGAGTGCTGCAAGCCAGGAAATCTATAATCTAATGCCTGTATAGAAATGAATGGCTCTAACAAAAGGGAATATAAGGGAAGGGGGTGGGGAGGCTGTATTTACAGGCTGCTTGTGCTGTTTAGGAGCAAATCAATACGTGAGCAGTGGGGGAACAATGGGGATTGAAATACTGCCTGAAGAAACCAATAAGAGCTGCTTGTTTTTAAGGCCGCTCTTTCCCCCAAAAGCAGAGTCTGTCTGCTTGGGTGCTGAGCTGTGCTTTACTGCGAAAGGGAAAGAAGAGAATGGCACATCCCAGTGAATTTAAACAGAATGTGTGGAGCTAGAAACAAAATGAAACAGAGGGAAGAATAACCAGCTACAGTCAGTTTCAAAAATCATTTCCCTTTTTTATTGAAGCATGCTCTTACTACCCAGTTTGTGCCATCAGAGGCAGAATTGACAGCCATGCTTCGTCATGGCAATAGGAGAAACCGCTGCAAGGAATGCTTTAATTTAAATGAGAGATGCTTTAAAAAAAAAAAAAAGGAGAGAGAGAAGAAGAAGCAGCCTGAAAGCTTGGTAATAACATTAATAACCAGTTCTTACGGGTTTTTACTAGCCCACTAAAGATCAGACAGCGTGTTAAGATCCCAGCAGCTGAATAGTAAAGACCCAGACCCAGGTTGTTATTACTTAGGAAGATTCTTTTAATGACTTTTGTTATTTGTTGAAAATCACTTTAACAGCACAGCTGAATAATCACCGTGCTTTAAATTCATTCTGTGTGAAAAGTGAGAACGGGATAGAATTTAGTTTTAAAAGTCTTTGAACGCTCTTTGCAAAAATGGCGCGGGTAGCAGCAGCCAGCGGACGGGTGGGCTGGTGGAGGCTTCCTTGCTGAGGGGCTCTCCTGGGGCCTGAGTGCTGTGTTTGTTTCTTTCTGAGGAGGAATTTTGACTGTAGCAACAGAATTGCTTTAAATCAAATGAAAATCTCCTAAGCTGCCACACAACCTTTAGTTTTCACCGTGATAGCCTCCAACAAAGCAGAGATCTGCAGCAGGGCTTAGGGTGAGGTGAAGAGATCCAGATTGTGTTGTGGCTCTTGTGCTGCTGCACTGGGCCGGTGGCAGGGTCTCACCTCTCTGTGCCTTGCTCCCTTGCTGGTGGTTGTCTGCTCTTTTGGGATGGTAGCTAGCTCTTCTCATGGCAGGGCTAGCAGATCCTCACATCCATTGGAGCACACACTGGAGCACTGCACAGTGATGCAGCACAAATATGCTGTAAGAGAGACTTCATCTGAGCATCTCGCCCTGGTGATGGCAGTTCTGCACCTGTTTGGTGCTGCTTTGTATGAGTTTGTCTGCACCAAAGTTCAAAATTCATCTGCAAAACCTAAAGTACTTGCTTCTCTTGCTGTGTGCCCTTTATAAAGCTCTCTCCATTGCAGCTTGGTCTGCATCATCTCAGAAAAGCAAGAGACCAAAGGCCAAGAACTATTATAGTTTGTAGCAAGAACTTTCGGCCTCTCCTGATCTGCAAAACAAAAGACCAAAGGGACTTCAAAATCTCATACAGGTCTCTCCCCAACAGCGCATGGGGGTTCCTGAGCAACAAGCATGACTGCTTAGCATTGAGAGTGGGTTACCAATGCCAAGAGGTTAATGACTCGCACAGTATTATGTTGTGTTGAATAATGAGTAACATATGAAATGACACATGTTGTAATGACTCGCTACTTAAAGTACCAATCTACTAAAGATCCCCTTAAGCTTGAAGAGATCGCAGAATAGCAATGTCTTGTTCAATAGGTGCTGCTTTATTTTATGCCTCCTGATAGAAGAGATGTGCCATGCCTGAGAGCATGTGAACAAAACAAGGGGTGAATTGAGTAGGGAGGATTATTGGACTAGTTGTTTTGAATGCTTATTGGGCATTTATAGAGCACCAGCAAGCATATTCGGGTTTTGTTGCTGTTGATTTGAGTTCTTTAATCCTGATTATCACAGTTCCTATATTTGTAGGTTGGATTTAGAGAAGGAAAGAAAGGAGAGCTTTGCCTGCAGGATGGGATTATCAGAAGCTGGTCAGATCTTCTGTGGAAAATAAACTAATGCTGTAGCAAAGGAGCAACACAAAATGTTCCATAGCTTTGTTGGTGATGGGAGGGGATTTAATTAAATGGCAGTCTGAACTGTGATGTTAACCAATCTGTGACATAGTCCGCTCCTTTAGGAACAGTCGGTTTGGTGGTGTGCAAAATAAACTGTTGATACTGCCATAAGAAATCTTAGTAATCTTACAGTAAGTTTAAAACCTGTCAGCCTGCTCTTTCCCTATTTACAGTTGATTCTGCAGTCTACTTGTCTGTATGGAGAGCTGCTATCTGACTAGACTTTGTGCTTGATCCCAAATATAAAGAAGAGTGGAACATCTGTTTAGCTCCAATTCCTAATAACTGCCCAGGGAGCTGCTGGGCCCTACACCTCTCAGAATTTGGTCCTCTGCAAATAACAAAAAAAAAAAAGGCTGTTCTCCAGTCAGTTTAAGGCTAGACTTCAAGTGGAGTAATATAAACATGTCTGTACCATTGCATTCCAGGACTGTGGTGCTTTTGCTGCTTGTTTCTAAATATTCAAAGCCACAGTATTGTAGAGAGATAAGAGCTGTGCACGTAAGCTCTTATGTTCAGGCCAGTCAATACCACTGTTAAAACTTTGGAAAACTGCAGATAAGGGTAGAGAATCAGGCCTGCATTGCATCTGAAATATTCTTTTGCTTGAATTTCAAACAAACTTATATGGATCTCTCCTTCTCCAAATTCAAAACAAATACAAATTCTTTAAAAAGGAGAGAGACGTTTTTCTCTTTTTTTTCTCCCAGTAATGCAGGTCATGAAATGATCATTATTTTTATGGGACTGCAAAGCCTATAGAAGTCAAAGCTATGTAATATACATTGCAGAGTGTTCTGCTAATCCTATCCAACCGCAGTCGTGCCTGGCCCGGGGATGAGGGTCTGGTAACTGGAAACCTGACACTGAAGGAATTCCAAACACAGTCCTCAAACTAAAAACAGCTCTCTCCGCATGGCATGTGCTATGTGAGAGCCAAGGATTGTATTCGTTTACGTTATCTGATTTTTTAGCCTGGCGTTGTTGATAAAAGAACAGGAGAAGAAAGCACCTCCACCAGCTCAGCCCATAAATAATCCGTGTGTGGTGTGTTTGAGGTTAGTATGGCATTGCTGGACATCTGCCTTCTCCTGCGAGGTACAAGCCTCACTCACAGACAGCAGCCACAGAGCACTTCCTTGTGCTGCGGATTCTTCCCAGCGCTAAGATACCAAATTTGATTTCCTGTGGCTTTTTAAATGCAAAATCCATCATCGGCTATGGGAAATATTGGTCTGAAACAGCAAAGAGTATTTGTTATGGGAGTATATCGCCTATTAAGATGTAGAGAGAGACTTCAGTGAAGCTCAGAATCGTGCAGTGATTTTTTTTGCAACCTGCAGTGATTTTTTGTATTTTTTTTAGTTATATGCACGTTGAATATTAAGCAACAGAACTCAGCGCCACAGCACTGCAGTGTCTTTAATACTGTATCTGGAGAGAGAGGGACTCATGGTCTTTCCAGGCAGTTGTTTTTAGTGTACATTGAGAGGAGCAGTTGATAAAGACACAGTAATGCATTTGATACTGTAAGATTGTTTATCTGCATAATTTAGTTCTTACATCTACTCCTTTTTTCTTTAGAAGTAGATCCTTCTGGCTGAGAACAAACAGCATGCAATCATGATGCATACAATAGAGTTCTTCAGTGAGAATCTGGACACAGATAGGACCTTGTTGCTTTCTCCTGTTCTTTAATCACAGCCTGAGCTGCGATGCCATCACCCAGAGTCTCTGTATGTCTTGCTTAGACATGAAAGAGATTGCAGCCAAATGTGGGCTCTCTGTTTGCCACTTAGTCTGTGGCTGTCTTTGAAGTTTATTTCAAGAAGTACTCCCTGACAAAGTAAGGAGGCAGTTTTTCATGTGAGATTATATCCCTTGCAAAATATTCCTTCAGCAGCTAGAAGGAGGCAGTGATGTAAGAAGGGAGCATTCCCTTCCTTGCTTTTTACCAGGAACTAAGAGTGTGACCTCTGTGATTCTCCCTATAGAACAGAGGCAAGAAAAACTCTTTTGTCATGATGAAATCCAAACCCCCGACATGATGGGGCACAGCATGAACAGCCAGATTGTCTTTTTTGCTTTCCTTTGCTTTGAGATAACCCAAGCATGTGTCTTTGTGGCTTATGTTAAAGGTGACCTGCAAATGGGGGTTAACAATGAAACACAGTAAACCTGAAATGAAATGTGCTTTTTTTTTTTTTTCTGGTTGTTTTTTTTAAACATTAGGTATTTAGGCCAGTCTACCCAGTGAGACTCCTGGCAACTGAAGAATTACTGAAATGGGGTCTTCAAAACAAATAGAACTGCAGAGAGCAAAAGCTGTTTTAGTTAGGATTTTTGAAACCTACAGATACCCATTTGACTTCAATGACTAAATAACATTTTGGGTAAAAGAAGCCCTTCTTATTATTCTGAATATTTTGGTTCTGTTTTAAATAATCCCAGGGGCTCTTAAATATTCTGCAGCAAAGCCAGAATATATTAGATCTTACATGCTTTATGCTTGGAAGGTAAATAAAGCAGAGATAGAAAAACAAACTACTTCAGACTTTACTTGTCATAGAGAAAATAACAACAGCTACTGTTAATTGAACATCAGTCACAAGTTACCTGAGCTACTTGAACAAAGCTACTTTGTGCCCTTAAAGCACAAAATGAATCACAGATCTCACCTGGTCAAGTATGTAGAAGATAAGCCAGTACAGCTGCTAGCCAGCATGTGAAATGATGTGGCCAAACATGTTTGCAGTTACCTGTTCATGTGATCTGCGGTTCCGCTTCAGGAGAAGGTGAGATTTCACTTCCTCACTTCCTCACGATAAAATGAGGAATGACATTTTTGAGGAAAGTATTTCCCACTAGTTTTGTTCCTTTCTTGAAGCTGTTGCTTCTGCCTGCCTTCCTTTGCTTCCTCTGCCTAGCCACTGCTTTTAGCTGGGCCCACATCGTTGAAGCATCTTCCACTGAAAGACAGCAGAACTGAACCATTGGCAAAAATACTTTTTGAGCTCTGAGATCAGTTCCTTCCCAGGATGTTGTGTCAGCTTCTCTGCCTTCTGCCTGCCATTAATTTCCCTGGACCCACAGGTCAAACAACTGGCCAAAAATCTGGAAAACAGCTGACGGTCAGAGCAACTCCTACTCTGCATGTCCTCTCAGAGGGCACACTCCAGGCCTGGTCCTTTTGAGTGGCTGGACCTGCTTGACCCAATTTGTGGATTTCTGATCGCTCCCCTGGGTCACTGATTTTCCACTCGAGGTTATTGGTTTGACCCCCAAACCATGGGTCACTTGGGAGGTGTGATGCGGCCCTGTGAACTCTGAACTCATCAGGAGCCTACAAAAACAGCAACGAAGGGGAGAAGAATTTCATTAAGGCCTCTTCAGAGGTGGCTTCACTCGGTGTCTGCTGAGTGGAAAGGCAGGGCTTGTTTTGCTTCTTGCAGAAACAAGTATAGCATCTACAAGGGGCTGCCAAGTAGAAAGTGTTTTATTTGAGTTGTTATGGCAATTTCCTAAAGGGTAAACAATAGCATATACTTCTATACGCTGAGCTATCAAGTGAAAATGGCGTTGGTTCAGAGGAGCCCTGCTCTTTCTGCTTAGAACTTCCCCCAGTCTCCCAGACTTACTCCTATGGTGACAGCATTTCTATAGCCAGGCCTTGGCATCTGTAGATGTTTCTTTTCCCTCAAAAAGATTGATGGCTCATTTGAAGCACTTGGAGAGGAAAGGGCTGTCCTTTCCTGTATCTGAAGACATGTCAGGCAGAGGTTCATGTCAGAGACTCCCCAGGATGGTGGTTTGTGCTGTGAGCGCTTCCCAAAAGCAGACTTGAGCAGCATGGCTAGTGGGTGGGGAAGAATGAATCGTTAGGAAATAGATCAGCTTCAACATGCTGTGCTGATCATAAAGGGGAAGAAAAGCACCATCTTCTGCAGCACGTGCACTTGCATGCCTAACACCCACTGAAATCACCAGGGGAAGTGAGCTGCGGAGCGTAGTACAGTCACAAGGATATCCTTCATGAAATTTCCCGTGGTCACGCTGCCCAGGGGCTGGCTTTGGGGCAGAGTTACTGGAGTTTCCTTAGCTTTTGCTCACGAGATAGCTCCAGTAATCACTGGTTAGATCACTGATTATGTTATTGCCAAGGCTGTCAAAAAAACTCGCATACCTTCCCATCTTCCAGGGCCTTCCTAAAGGATCCATATGAGGTGGATTCAAGCTGTCTCTCTCAGCACAACCTCTCCTCCAGCTGCTACCCCCGACTCTAATTAAGACATTCAAGAAGGGTAGCAGCTCTGGGTGTTTCAGAGGAGGGAAACTGGTAAAAAAGAGAACAGTTTGCATATTTCTGTATTTTTTAAGAAAGATTTTGCCCTTTGTGCGTGGTCCTCTGCAATCTGCCTACACAACAGGAGACGGTATAACTGTAAGTGAATCAATGATGGATTTAGTTTTCTATCATAGCTACAAAGACCCAATGGCACAAGCTCAAGCTGCTTGGGTACATTCTTTAGGTCTCTGGCACACTGGTGCTCTGGCACATCTTTGCTGCACAGTCCTAGGTCAAAGCTGCCCAAATGTGCTACCCTGTGCACAATTGCACTTTCTCCCACAATGGGCCTGCCTGAGCCTTCCTGGCAGCGGCCCCGTGGGGAGCCTAGCAGCCTGGCTGGATGGCAAAGTGCATCCCGCTCCTCTGCTACATCCAGGCCTGCGCTGTGCACTGAGGGGTGAGCTGTGCTGGAGGCTCGGGATATGATGCTGGGGCTCAGTCCTGTTCTCCACAGTCATTTTGGTAGCAACTAATCTTGAATTTGTTATTTTAGAATAATTCGATTTTGTAGTTAGATCTCTGTCCAAAAGCTGCCTGGCTCCTTGGTGAATTCTGGATCAGGTTCCAGGTTCAGTCCCTTTTTAATGTGATCCACAACAATTTGGTTGATTACAGCTGCTGATGAGAACATCTTTTCAAATCTAATAAACAGAATCTCGAGCACTACCCTTAATTAAAAGGTGACGGCTGTAGGTTTGACATTTGTTCCTCTTGGTTTGCTGCNCTGTGATTCTGTGATTCTGTGATTCTGTGATTGACACAAAGCAGTTCTTAACATTGCAGAAGCCTTTTTTGATTGGAAGCGCATTTTTGTGCACAGAAGAATTAACAGCTGAGTGTGATGGGACTGACTAGTGAACAAGTCTTCATATGGAAACACGTGGAGCAAATCTTTGGCCTGCTGTGGAAATTAGGCTTTGTTGCAAGGCATAGGTGTGTGAGCAGAGATAGCGGTTGTCTCAACACATGCAGTTAAGAGTCCTTTTAGTATCTCAGAGGGTGGCTTCAGGCCCTTCAGCACTTTGTCTGGACTGTCTCACAAGGAGAGAGAGAAAAAAAAAGCCAGGAGTGCCTGTCTTTTATAACGTTCTGTTTTTAAAGGAAAAAGTCTCTGGGGAGCATGGGGTCCTAAAAGTCCAAGGCCTGGAATTCTTCCTTTTGCTCTTTCCATTTTAAACAGGAAACATTTGCACTAAGTTATTCCACGGAGAGAATTGTAGGTTCATTTCAAGGCAGATAATGTTTGTTCATTGCCTATGTCCATGATTTACCCCATGGGCTTAAACGAGTGCAGCAGAAAACCACATGTTTTGTTTTACTTCATGCAAAACAAGTTCCAGTGGAGTCTGGAAGCCCAGATTAAGTAGGGGAGGCAAGCTTGTAAAATCTGTGTGTGAACAAAAGAGAGGCATTGACGAATTGCGAACACCTGATCTGCTGTACCAGAATGATGACTTTTTTAATAAATCTGTGGAAAGACTGTTTAAACGGCTCATGAGTTTAGTCCCAAACCCACAGAGCAGGTGTAATTGATTTATACTTTCGGCCCCTGTTTTGGGTCAAAACCCTGCCGTATTCCTTCAGCTCACACTTGGAGAGGAGCTTCCTGCTCATGCAATGGGAGATTTTGCCAAAGTGCAAAGGCATTTGCAATCAGACTGGCAAGAACTCCTAATTGAGTTGAACTTTTGTGGGTGCCCTGGTGACATGTCTGTGAGAACAATTATTTTTGCCATTTCAAAAGTATCACAAGTTAAGCTGTACTAGGAAAAAATATGACTCCTTCATTAGTGCAAATCATGGAATTAAGATGCAGAAAGCTACAGAGAGGGCTCCGTGGCACATCCTCTGGGATGACATGTTCACATGTTGCTTTCCACGTGAACTGGAGCTTGTCAGATCCATACTGATGCAGACAAGATACAGGCAGGTTACAGAGCTGTTGTAGTATCAGGCCTTCCAGATCACAGGAGTGTTTTCGAAACCCCATTGGCAGTTCGCCCATTAGACCGCAGGTATTGTAACCTGACATCCCTCGTGTTTCTTCCAGGAGTTCCAGTTTTTCCCACTGTGGTGTTTGGAGAGCTTTACAGTCTGACATGTTAGGAGAAAAAATAGTGGGAAATGGCTTGGAAAGCGTGAATATTTGTGCATGTAAAGCTTATGGGATTTGCAGACTTGCAGACCCAACTCATCTGTTTATCCTCAGGCCAGATAAGATTCAGTCAAACATGCATTGTTTAAAGGAGCTTTGTTTCCATTATGGCAAATGGATCACAGGAGGCTGACTTTGGGAGCTGAAGGGCTCCAGTGCACCCCCATTATAAAAGGGCTGTGATGTGCGCTGGACCCTTCATCCAGCATCCTGGGTGTTGCAGACTTTTGTAGCTTGCAGGTGGGAGGGTTGGTATCCCTCAGAAGTTCTTTTGACTCATCTGGACCTGTCATGCTTGAGGTGGCATTTCCTTTCCCAAAGTAAACATAGGCTGCAAGTACAATAACATGTCACTGGGCTATTGGACTGCCTTTTAATGTGCTTTATTATGTATTTCCTCTTCAGGCGTGGACCTGCAGAGCCACTGGAATATTTAACAGGGCCACGAGTCATCTACAAAGACAGAGATCTTCCCTACTACCAAGGAGGACAGCCTGTTGTCCATCCATCTAAGGGGAACTACATCCGTGCGCCAGACGCGAGAGTGGCAGAGTTGAGGTACCCCCAGTACTACCCAGCCCAGTCCGCCGCAAACCAGCACAAAGGACCCCTCCGGCAGGACGTGCCGCCTTCCCCTCCTCAGCCCCACCGTGCACCAGCTTACAACGAAATTGTCCGACACCGTGGGACCAGCCCAGACCAGTACCAGTACAGGCAACAGGATCCCAGGCAGAAGAACCCCATGACTGCAGCTGTATAGCCACGCACTGAACTTGCCAGCACAGCCTGGGAAGAATCCCGTTGGATATCGACCCTTTAGAGTTGTTCCCAAGCGTGGCTGCCTGTAGGAGTGGCACAAGACCCGGAGTCGCTTGTACTGAGCTGGGCTCAGCATAGGTGCTTTCTGACAGGTGAACTAAAGCCATGGGTGGTACGATGTGTTTTGAGTACGTGAGGTACAGTTGAGTATTTTTTAATTCCTTTTTTAAAATAGAAAGTGGCTGCTGGAAATGAAGCGCAACACTTTTACACCTCAGGGCTATTTACCGAATCCGGTTTCACCTACACCGTACGCAGCTGCCTGTCTGCGGGTGGCAGTGCCACCAGTTTCCTTCGGCACACTGCTGCAGAGCCTCGCAGCGAGAACACAGCACGCAGTGCAGATTTCTTGCAGAGCTGGGGATCCTGTGGGATCAGCTGGCAGGGACCTCGTGGGGGCAGCGGCCGCGCTCCAGGCACGTTCAGACCAGCAGCACTGTGCGTTAAGGATGCTGCAGTTCCAGATTTGTAGTCTGGCTTCTGTCTTCCTCTTTCTATTTCGTGGTGGCAGCATTTATCTCGTAGCCTTCTTTTTTTTTTTTTTGGAGTTTGCATAGCAAGGTTTTCCTCTCATTGCACCTGCTGCATTTGGAGTAAGGCAAAAAGCTTTATCCAGCACGCGTGGGCAGGCTCACAGAGGACAAGGCAGCCATCCATCTGAGAGCTGTGTGTCTAGCAGTGCGTGTGCGTTGCTGGGCGTTTCTCAGTTATACAGTGTGCACTTCCTAAAGGTAAGCCCCAGAGGTCAGACCCTCAGCTGCTGTCAGTAAGTGTCGCTCTTGGGGTTTTGGGGGAGCCAGCCTATGAGAAGTGGCTGCGGAGGTGACTGTGGACGTGGAGTCCAGGACTCGCATGAAGTTACTGTACCAAGTGCTGCTTTGGCTCAGGCCAAAGCTCCCAGCCCACTCTGGCCAGGATGACAGCCAAGTGCCTGCTGGCAGTGTGTGAGCCGATGGCAGTGCCAAGCCAGTGCCAAGTGCCAAACAGCCCCAGTTCCTGCTGCCAGGGCCAGTGGGAGAGGGGCTTTTCAGAGTGAGAGGTGAGGAAAGACAAGGAAAGCAATAGGGAGAGCTTCAAAGCTCTGGGGCCCCAGAGGAAGAGGAGGGAATAGCTGTAAGCAGTAAGTTATTTGCAACAGCACATAGGAAGAGAGGGGGCTGGCAGAGCTGGGGGCTCAGGGCAGTGGGCACCTGCTGGCCCTTGGCCCCGCACAGCCGAGGCCTGCTGCAGCCAGCCTGCCAGGAGGCAGGAACCCACTGCCCCATGCAGTGGGTTCCAGACGTGTGCTCCCCAGCCCAGCAGCACTCTGGGCCCTCAGAGGCTTGTCTCAAGGGTTTTGTTGCAGGGAAACCATACAGTCTTACCACCTAGAAACATGGAGTTTCCAAGTGCCCTTAATTCCTCGACTTCTGCCTTTTGAGAGCATTATTAAATGCTTTGGGCTCCCATCCTCATCAGGGAGAAACTGTGACCTGGCCAAGGATTAAGCTCAAGGATTTCTTTGATGTTTTTTTGACACCTTTGGTATGCAACAGATTAAATCACCCAGGTTGCTCCTAGGCATTAAATATCACAGGAATGTCTGTCCTGCCAGGAGCGCGTCCCTTTACTAGAAACCCCTGGGAGAAGCCTCACTAAAGCAAGAGCTCTGTGAGGCACAGGACAGGGCATGCTGCGTGCTGCTGCTTTCCAGGGCCACCGCTGGCAGCCCCAATGAGGACGAACATGTATCCCAGTCAGCCCAGTGTTGCCTGTGTGCTGCTGGAGAGAGCCTGGCGAAACCCTGAGGCACCAGCAGTGTGCGTGCCCGCCTGCTGGCCCGCAGGCTCTGGCAGCTGTGTTCACAGCCATCTCCAGCACCAGCCTGGCTGGAAGCTGCAAGGAGAAGCACGATGGGGAGGGGGCACGTCCCCGCGATTCAGCTGCAGGGCTGGTCTCCCTGGGGCAGGGGCAGGCGAGCTCTAGATCCAGTCAGGATGAAGCATTGGTGGGAGGGAGAGGAATGCAACTGATCACCAAGCAAGTATGTTCAGTTTGTGCTCCATTTCTTCCTGCCCTCTTCCCTAGAAATGTAGGAGGGAACCTCTGGAGGGAGGGGTTGGATGTGGAGCTGGGTGTCTCTTGGCACCCTCCCTAAACAAGGCGCATTCCCCAAGGAAACTCTGCCTGTCGCATACGTGCTGTACACAGCCTTCTCTAAAGAGCTTTAGATGCTGTAGGATCCTCAGCCAAGACTTGGCAGCCGCAGGGTAGATGCTGGTGTTATGAAGGCCCGCTGAAAGTGAAGCAAAAACAAATTAAAATACTTTCCTTTCCCTGCTTGAAATATAACCCATGATACATTTGATCCAGCTGTAAAGAAACTAATATGTTTGCGACAGTGGCTTTATCAAGCCAGGCCACAATTAAGAACAGCCCTGAATATAAGCTACTGCCTTTATAAATCACTCCCAACTAACCCTTTGAATGGCATCGCAGCACCGCGAGCAGAACTTATTTACAGTATTTCAGGAGCCAGAGCCAAATAAAATCTGGATGGAAGCAGTTCCTGGGTTATTTATAGCCTTCGGAGGACCTGTGCACTTGTCTCCCCGTAACCTGACTCTCTCCTTAACTGCTCCCCTTGACCGCATCGGCTCTGCTGGGCCGCGGCCGTCAGACCGGACGCACACCTTCTGAGCTGTTCATCTTACCCAACAGGTTATTAAAGGATGCTTTGGTGTTAGATCAGTGCAGAGCTTCTTCCAGGAAAAAAAGAAAAAGTGCTACAAGCATAATATATGGCTGCATCCTAGAGGTGAGGAGCAGGCTGGCCTAGCTGGGGAACAAGACCAAAAGTATTACAGAGCATCTTGTCTGTCTCTGGTGCCATTGTTCAGAGAGAAAATTGCCATTTGCTGGTTTAATATCTGGTAGAGGTATGGTATTTTCAAAAGTATAATGTGTAACTACAGTATATATAGTCAGCTTCTCTGCAGTGTAAAATGTATGATTTTAGCACCATATTGTGGAAAAATATGTACCGTGCAGAATTCACGAGGTGCTACAACTGACGGTTGAAAATACACACATGCAAAAATCCAAAAGAGCCGTTAAGTAACAAGTTGTTCTTTTCCCCATATGTCCATATGTTTGGGAAAATTACGAGTCTGAAATGCTCTCGACACGTAATTGCCTCGCGCTCCCTCACCCAAAATGTGCCAGTCCTGCAGCAGCGTTGCTGACGTAGCAGCAGGCGCGAGGGGAGGGCCAGAAGTGTGCGTGTGAGGGGGCTGGGGGGAGGCACGCTGCTGCCTGGCGCTGGAGGCTTTGATTCCCTGTGCTGGGGCGTGCAGCCGGCGGCTCCGGCCCTGGCCCGCGGCCAGCCGGGCCCAGCAGTTGAAAGATTAAGAGATACAGAGAGAGCCTGTGGATTTTCAGAGTGACCACCCACTAGTGAGCCATGTCTTGGCCTGGGTGCAGACATTGCCACTGTGATACAATGTGAGGCAGGAGTCTCTAGGCACCCCCTGAACACATAATGAAATATCAATTGCCCTTTATGGAAAAAAGGGGAACGATGCATTTTAGTAATATAAAAAAGGCTCTTGCCTTGAAGAATTGTGTGCAGCCTGCATTCCAATTCACTCCAGCTTCCTGAAGTAGAAATAGCTTCACATGCTGCCTAATATTTTTACAGATGAATTGTGCTACCTCCTCTTCCCAGCCATTGCAGATTCGTTTATCAGAGTCAGTGCTGGGAGTGAGTCCCACCCAGTGCTCTGCCAGGGCTGCATCCTGGCGCTCTGCTCTGAGCAGGGGCTGCTTTGCACTTCCGAAAGGCCCTACAGCTGCGCTTTCCATCGCAGAGTTCTGCAGAGTCTCTAAGCCTTACGTGCAAAGTCGGAAGCACTCCGTACTGTCTGCGTAAAAGAACACAGTTTTTAAGACACTTTTTTGCTATTTAGGGGGAGAGGAAAGTGTTTATGATCCCGACAATCCCCACATGTTTAAGTGAAACTGATTTCAAAATCATGCGTGATTGTTTTGGGGGAGAAATTCAACACACATTTCGAGAAGTTTTTTCTAGTACCACATCAAAGATTTGATCTTTTGTTACATATGGCTATATAAATTTTACCTGTTTTATTTTGCATTAAAATAAAGGCTTTAAGACTATGTACAGTGATGTATTTGCATGTTGAGTCTTTCTCTTCTTTGTATCTACAAAGTCATCGTCACGTCTGGATGAGACCGGATGTTAGAAGACCGTGCGTGATCAGGCGGGATCAGAATTGCTAAGGTGACTTCAACAGAACAAACCACAACAGCCATGTGCTGTAGTGCAGAAAAAATAATCACCAAGCTTGCTCGATTCCTTATCAAATCTGCATTGTCTTCAGTTGTAGAGACGGAGCCCTGATTTCATAGCCCTGATTGAAAGGAGGAGCGAGAGAGAAGTCCCTTGCCAACTCAGCAAATTTCAGCTTAGGCAGCTGCATGTTCGTTGCTAGAGTTCCCCAGGCAGTTTCATCTCAACATGGAGCTCTTGCCTTCAGTAAGAAGCGAGCTGTTCGCGGCCGTGCAGCAGGTACCAGCTCCAGCTAGCTGAGGCTGTATTTCAGCGAGACGGCGGCCGCGCTATCTGCCCAGAGATTTAGGACTCCTTGAAAGTTTTACACAGGTATTTAACTTGAGGTACGTGGGTCATTTTGCTGAAGCTGATGACACTACTCTTCATGCTCCAGATTATGCGCGAGCATAAATCTTTGTAGGATCAGATCTATGGGTTGCAGAGCACACTGAAATTCAGGCAAGACTGTTGTATTTATGTTAGATGATGTAATTTTCAAAATAGCAGATATTTAAGTGAAAAGTCACTAGAACACAGAGAAGGAAGAATGTAGCATTTCTGAGATGAAAATTTTGCTGTAAAGAAAACGAAAGAGTAAAGAACAAAGTGAAAAGAGAAAAGTACAGAAAGTTTACAGAAATTGCAGTATTGCTTCAGTAAAAATGAAAGTGCACTGCACTCCAAAACATTTTGAATGCAGACCTTGGCATTTACGGCCAAGACACAATTCATGGGCAACTCTGAGTCGATTTTAGTCCATATTAAATTATAATTCATACGGGCACCAATTTTAAAAGTTATTGAGTCACAATTTGCACTCATTGCTAAAAATTGGACAGATAAAACACTAATGCCTGAGTTTCTCCTTCTGCTCAAGTTATACACAGTAGGAAAAGACAAACCAAGAGTGTATTTAAAGCTGAGAACTCAGTGATCAGGGTTTCAGAAAGTGCTCCTTTGGGAGAGAGACGTTTGCTCTGGGAATTGGCAGAAGAGCTAGGGAGAGTGGGAAATGATGGAGAGGCAACTAGAGCAAAGGAAAAGGGATGAAGAGGGAGAACAGGAAGGAAATAAGTGATGGAGAGGAGAAAGGATTGTCCCTAACGTGTGAAGTTCACATGCCAACAAGGAAAGTGACACTTTCCAATATGCTGGCTACTGCTCCCCACTTTCCATTTTGTATGCGAGGCTTGTGCCAGCCATCCACTGAGCCCAGTGGGTCAGGAGCTGTTTGCAGCACAAAGCTACTGCCTCTGCCTCAGGGAGGAAACACAAGGGCAAGAAGGAATTGAGGAAACCTGTCAACTAGCATGGGAAGAGAGAGATCCCTTGCTGCCCAAATCTCACTGCCTGCTCCCCACCTGCCTCCCTTCATCCCCTGGGTACCACTGCTCTCCCCAACATCCCCTTCCCTCCCAGCTCCCCCTTGCATCCCAGACCCTCCCTGAGCCACAAGTCCCCAATACCACATTGACCTTCAAACACAACTTTTGCCTTCAGTGCTGAGAAGCCTTGAGCCATCTGCAAGCATAGGTAACCAACACCACGAGTTTTCCTGGCGCCTGAAAGCGATACGGAGTCAAAGCACGTGGCCCATGGAGCAGGTGTTCCCGTACGGTGCGGGCTGGGGCAAGCCGCTCTTACAGACGGGGACAAGTTGTGGTCCCTTCTGACTCAGCTGCTTTGTGGGTATAGATTGCAGGAAAGACACATCTTATATCCACAGTCTTCTTACCTGTCTAGAGCAAGCCTTTGACATGTTCAAAAGCTGGTCTATCACTGGCCTGGCACAGAATTCAGGGGCCAGAAAGGTGATTGTAGTCTTTAAAACAGAAATAATTCTCCAAACATTCCCAAAATATGCTTGATAAACTAGCCCAAGCCAGGTGAGTTGGCTGTGCTCACAGCAAAAATGCTCAGTACAGAGAAAGCAGCTCTGCTTCGCTTTTCCAGAAGAATATCTGCATCTGAAAGAAAATAATTTATTGGGAAATATGTACAGTAGAGTAAAATTGCACAATAAGATATTCAATGGGGATTCTATATAAAACCATGCCCTTTGCCTCCAGCAGGTAATGAATAAAAATGATATAAAGAAGCAATGAACATTCAATGTTTTATATTTAAAATACATTTTATGAGGAAAACAATGTGGCATAGAAACAGGACTGAAAGGTTCTCCAAGATAATGCCTGCAACTGCAAGATGTTAGCAGCATTGTCGTGTAAGTTTCAAGGTGTGGGTTTTTAATTTTCTCTTATGAATCACAGAAGCAGACGTGAAAGCTGTCATTAAAATTCATTACAAGTAAAGTAAACTTACATTAAAACCTACCCCATTCTTCTCCGAATTCTGGGTACTGGTTAGGAAGCATTGTCTGCTTCTCTGCCAAAACCTTACCTACGCAATGTGATTTAATCTCTAGGCTGTTAAATCTGAGTTTTCATACATCACATCCTTCAATCCAGAGTACAAAAAGCAAAAA